>CAWUHX010000298.1:0-407542 GCA_963922205.1 Romanomermis culicivorax | reverse complement strand
GATTTAGCGATTTTAAGTGGCACAATTGAAAAGAACATATTTTGTTCTCCCCGACGCATGTATTTGTTTTTCGAAATATCCCATCATATGCTAAAAATTTGCATAAATGATGTATGTAATAAAAAAACAAGTAGCTATAAACAATGTTCTATTCGCCATACAACTTTTTATTTTGCGATTTTCGAACTCAGCATGTGTAATTGAATATAAACAATCTTTTCATATTATTCTATGCATTGGATAAAAATTCTTAAAATCCAATATGGCAACTATTAAATTGATAAGTAAGACAAAAAGTCGTAGGCCTGAATGATTTTCTTATTGATTTTTAGAACGTGCACTGGTTACTGTAAAAAAATTTTTTAACTTTAGATTGTTGTGGATGCGATTGCAAAGTAGCTTCACTTTATTATTTTACACCGAACGACGCATTCAATTTCATTGGTATTATCGATATATTCCTTCAAAAATCACCGTGATGCCGCCAAAGCGTTCAAAAGCGATTGACGGCAATAATGTAGCGAATTCGCCAATGAAAGTTCAGATTTTAATGGGAGGAAAAATGGTGCCATCATCGGCGAATGCAGAAAACGGTAACTTATCGTAGAAACTTGAAAATATTTAGTCCTTTTAACAATCATTTTCAAAACAGAACGTAATGTTTTGGACACATCGATGCTGCAGAGCCCGAACGCCGGTCAACAATTGCCACCAATTAATGAAGGTACGATAAACTTAAGTTTTTCTAATGTGTTTTGTTTTAAGATTTATTTCCTTATTTTTATAGAGAGTGAAGAAGACATTTTGCGAACACAAGAATTATTAAAGAAGGATTGTACGAACAGTATATCATCGACGCCTTGCTCGACACCGAACTTGTCTCAGGATTATTCCAGTCTGTTGGATGATGAGTTTTTAAAGGACGATTTTGATGAATCAACAGGTACAAATATTAAATTAAAATTTTTAAATTTTCTTAATATGCATTTCAATCTTGAAGTTGCTGATTTAACTTTTGTGTTCTTATGATTTAAGCTGGCCCCGAATTTATAAATCGTCTGTTGTCAACTATAATTGGAATCCTAATTGCCACAAAAATCGAAAAAAGAGAAATTTTGTTCTATTGGGGAATGACGACAAATTTTTTCTTGTAAAGATACCGAATCTGACGCTGTTTAACTTAGCAACAAAATGTGTCGACAAAGCGATATCCGTCACCGATTGTCAACAGATGGGAGCCAGTGGAGCATACCGTTGTAAAGGCAATGTAAATAACCTTTTTTTGCACTCTGTTTTTTAGCATTTGATCTAAATTTAAATGTTTAGATTCAACGTGTCGCATCCGGCATTAATGTCGATAAATCAAAGGCTCCCGACATTACAATATTGGTCTATAGATATCTATATCCTTCAAAGTTTATAGCCAGTTTGAAAAAGACTCCAACGTCATGTTTGTTGGTCGACGAAAATGCATTGTCGCATTGCTGAAGTAACATTATTTTATATATTTTGATTTCTCGAAACTAATTTTTTTAAAATCTAGGTGCAAAAATATAAAGGCAATTACAACAAAAAATGGAGAAAATGTACAAATACGAACTGTAATTGTATCTGATGACTCTGATACAATTGCCGTAACATTTTGGCGGTAAGTTTGACTAAAAACTAGTGTTAAATTATACATAATGTCATGTTTGACGCAAATAGTCAGAATTTGGAAAAAAATAAAATTGTGATTTAAAAATTTCCCATTTATTATATTTAGGGATTTTTCTACGAACGCTTTATTGGTCGAAGGATCGTCCGTGAAGCTGACAAATCTGAAAATTAGTCAAAGTAATTACCACAACAAAGTCGAAGTCAAACTTCAAACGTTGCCCCACTCAACTATATCGGTAAGAAATGCTCTGGGAGAATACTGTTGTACTTATATTTATGATGTCAATTTTTAGGCATCTACCCACACTTTCCTGAAACTTTCGCTTCACTCTATCAAAGATTTTAGTAAAACGTACGATATCGTCGAATTTTTTCTCCAGACTTTCAAGCCTTACACTGGATGTCCGACGCCTACTTGCAATTTGAAGCATGTTCATTACGTAAAAAGCAGAGCCTTGCATCGGTGCCCTATTTGCAATTTGGATTGGAAAATAAAAGGTTAATGATTAATGCAAAATCTTTCTTATTTTTTCATTGAATATTATTTTTTATTTAGACTTGTGTTGGGCCGCAACAATAAGATTATGTGTCCGCGAAACAGGATCAAATACAGCCGAAACGACGGAGTGTCTGTGTTTTACAGAGAGTCTATTGTTGCTAGCCGATTTGAAGTTGGTCTCTTGGTTCGTGGGGAAAATGTACGAAACCGTCATTTCCGAAATATTCTGCTTCAACAATTACACAGTTAAGGGCGAATTGTGCTGCAAAGAAAAAGAAAAATATTTTACAATTCGCGACGTTGTTCAAAAAACTTTGATTGCTTAAATGTTGGTACAGGTTTTATGCTTTACATCGTTTATTTTTGTGTGATCTAAGGCCATTGATTTATCTTGTTGAATCTCTATGTTGAGCTCATTCCTTGTTGATTTACCTGTTATTTTTGTTAGCATTTCCGATATTGCTCAATCTCATTATCATATATTGATTACTGTACGTTGCAGCCTTTGATTGTGCCATGCAGATTTACAAATAAAGTTAATATAACTCAGAGCTCATTCATTGTGTATACGCAATTATTCTATAAGTGTTTAAAATACCAGCGACAAGAAAATAAGTTTAAATGTACTTTACAGCACAAATTTATCTTTAACCATGAAAAAGTTCTGTACTTTTGCTGTCTTTAAGAAGTTACCAGAATAAGTAAAACCGTTTCAGAGTTTAATCTTCAAATTTTAATACAGTATACAGATAATTTTAAATTATTATTTGCAATCTAAATTAATAATTGGGCGTTGTAACACATACGAGAATAAATACAAAATGTGTTCAAGCTATAACATTTAACTACATATCTTTAAAAAATCAATTCAATTTTGGGATAAAGAAGACGGAATGGTTAAATATTGAGGGCCAGAAATTGATGGCAGTTCACAAACTTTGTGTGCGGGTAATGTAGCTTCGACTGCACCTAAAATTAAGCTAACGTTATTAAATAGAAAAAAAATATAAGCAAATAAAAAGTGCACACACATTTACCTTATACAGATTTCACTTTTTGTATCATCACTGGTTGACGTTACTTGACGAGTTGGTGCCCTTCAAAAGTATCGTCCATGGCGGCAGATGCGCCATGGCGCATTCGAAATTTGTCTACCTTTCCAGTGAGGTGAAATGCTACAAAAGAAAAAATTAAGTAAAGTTTATTTTTAAAATAATTCGAATGGCAAGAAAATTCATGCTCTTTAGGTCACCTGGAGGCAAATGCGTGTTGTCTGTGTTGTTCATGAAAAACTGCAAAAAATTACATACGGCAAGATTTGACTTGACATTTTTCGTTAATTCGTTTCTTTTGAAAAAAATTTTTTATGCTTACAGTAGGACTCATCTTATTTGTGGAATAGTGCAACAGTGGCTACCTGCAAATCTTTACTGCATTCAAATTTTCATTACCACATCAATTTTATACCACTTTGAACTTCATAGTATTCGCAATCCATTGGCTAGCAAATCACTAGCCTCTTTGACACTCATTATTCAAATAAATCTGTGCACCCCTTTTATTGTTATAATCTCATTATTCAAATATCAATATGATCATACAAAAAATCATTATCACAAAAGGAAATTATCACGTGGCATTTTCAATTATGTGAAATATTCGACGGTGAAAAAATCACCCACAGTTCGTAACATTTGCACAATGGGTAGTACGGAGCTCATTGATAGCAGCTAAATAAAAATAGCCGCTAAACTTTGTTGATACAAAAAGAAAAAGGGTATAATTAACCTTACATTTATTCCATTATCATTGTACATAGTAGACTTCGTGGCAGTAAAAGCATCGTCCAGGTGGATCCATGTAGAACAATTCAAGTTTAACAAACGTCGTCCATTCACCTGAAAAAAAAGAAAAAATGATTATTCTTCGAAGAAACTTAAAACAACGAAATTATTCCAAAAATGCCACGTTATGGCCAAAAACTGAGAATATGTATGCTGACCAAGATTATTAATCACTTAAAAGTATGAAACAAGACTCCTGATTGAATAGCCACTTAAAAGGACGGTACAAGCCTTTCCTAAAAAATTCTGACTTGAAAAATTATCACACTTACAAGTTGAACATATACGCGGCCAGTTTTTTTTGAAAAAAATTTTCTTTTATGTCTTTATTAAATTATATTTTCTTGTTTGTGTCATATTTCTACAAAAAGTGGCCTCTAACAATAACTTCAAAAATCTTTTGATTACATACCTTACCATTTTTGAAATTATACCTGATGATTATGAAATATAATATGGAACTTATACTTCTGTTTTTTAAAAATGAATACAGTAATCGATGCACTTGGCTGGTTAATATGTAATGTGAAGTTTCTAAAATGATAATGAAACACAGACACAGGTACAATACACTCTCAATTAGTATGCTGTATCATCAGTATGAAAATTTTTATTGATATTATTTATGCAAATTAAGTTGCTGTTTCAACACCTGTATACTTACTTCGAATTTACCATTTTGTTGTCGATTGATCTTTCTATTATTCTGATCATCACAAGTTTTTGTTGAGGATGTTTCATTTAAGCGAAAAGCCTTTTGATATAGGAAGAATTTATATCTATCATCAGATATGCATAGGTAATTGTAGTCAATTATGACGGAACTTTATAACTGAACAAGGCTGCCATCTTCTTGTCGTGTCTGATATGTTATATGACAAACTGGTAATCTTTTTTTACAACATTATTACTGTAAAAAATTATTTGGCAAAACTGAATAATTATAATCACTACTTTGAGTATAGCATTTTAAGAAAGCGCATAACTGGGCGCGTATATGTTCAACTTGTAAGTGTGATAATTTTTCAAGTCAGAATTTTTTAGGAAAGGCTTGTACCGTCCTTTTAAGTGGCTATTCAATCAGGAGTCTTGTTTCATACTTTTAAGTGATTAATAATCTTGGTCAGCAAACATATTCTCAGTTTTTGGCCATAACGTGGCATTTTTGGAATAATTGTTATTGTGGTGGCTACCATACAAGTACAGCATAGATATAATGGGGAGGCAGTCAGTCAGTACAGGGGTGGAAAGAAATTTTTTTTCGTTTGTGATTTTGCCATTTGCCAAAAAAACGTTTGCCAAAAACAGAGACGCCACAACATTAGGACTTACATATTTTAGTATCTTTTATTGTTTGCTAAGTAAGTGGAAGTGGGAGTCGACGTGGGAAATTAGATTTATCTTATCCCGGACGTCGAGCAGTGAGTTTCTAGATTTAAGTAAAGCCTGCAGGAAGCAGCTTGGGGAAACTAGCTGGACGTTGTGTTTAGTCTGCTAGAGAACTTTTGCACTGTTCTGACCTTACTTATAGAAAACTGTTTTGAGTGACCAACACTAATCAGCCGCGTACAAGTTCATAGCCTCTTTAGTTACATTGCTGACGTTTTTTGACCCACATAAGCAGAGGCCTAAACGTGACATTTCTGAGCAAAAAAAAATCTACAGTCAAACCTTCGTGTAAACGACTTTGAGGGCGGTACTGACTTTTTGTCATTTTTCAAATTACAACCATTTTATAAAAAGGCAGACTTATTTTTTTATAAAATGGTTCTAAATTTAAGAAGAAAAAAATCAATACTGTCGTCAAATCGTTCAGACAAAATTTCTACGATAAGATTTTTGATTCAAAAAATTCTAAGGTTTGTTGATCACTCAAAAATTTTCAGACCTACGACGTGACATAGCAGTGAATTGTAAAAATGTGAAGTAGTGCATTCTTGCATTTCATGTTATAGTTTAGAAGAATTTTAAGAGAGACTATAATTACATATTTTCACGTTCTGAACCGGATCTCTAGGTCTGAAAATTCATGAGAGTGTTTTTTCGAGTAAAAAATTCTATAGTTAAAGCTTTCTGTGAGCAACTTCGGCAATTCTCTAACTTGGAAGCATTTTGCAAAAAATATACTGCAATTCAGTGCAGGATGAAATTAATTGACTTGGAATTTATGGTCTTTAGATTTTCGGACGACAAAAAATAAGAATAATCCAGATTACAGGGTGGCTCATAAAAAGCGAACGAGTAATTGAACTATGGTAATAGAACAATAGTAATTATGACACATGCAATACAGATTATGTACATTTGTCATAATTATTGCTGTAGATGTATGTGAGAAACTTCCATGTGACTTGAAATTCAAGCAATGATAAAGTATATATCTTGCATGTTATATTAAAGGACAATTTCGGGGAGAGGAATAAGGTGTCCAATAAAATCACATTTCACATGCACATGTCGGCATGGGGAGTGTGTGACTCCACAAAAAAAACTGTTTGACCCCACAAAAACAGTAATTTTCCAAGGCGAGTAGTAATATTTTTCGTCCAAAATGCAACAAAGTGTTGAGATCTATTCAAAATAATAATTTGAAATAGTGCGTTTTCGTTTTTGACACATCAGTTAATGTCCGGCTAAAATTTGGTTGGCCTTCCCGGATATTTCCTGCTGCATGCCCACATGCGCACTATGCTTTTTTTCTAGTCAACGGAACGTCATTGCTCTCTTTTCCATTTTGAACCCAATAGTCTCGTGAAACTCACATTAATTTTTTAATTTTACATCTACGTGCTAATATGCTTATTAAAATCATATTGACATGCGAAGTGGTGGCCCTGTTAGGGGCCACCACTTGTTGAAATGAGACTTGGAGTTGGAAGTTGAGAAATATAAAGAAAGGATTTGATACCAAAAATAGACCTAATCAGTCACTCACAAATTCACCTAATCAGGCCGAAACCTTAGGTAGAATAAGCTTGCAACAGTTCGGTCAGTCTCAAGTTCAACAAAGATCTCCTGCTTTCGTCCCGAAGAACTGCAGAAGAAATGATAACACCCTGAGCTCAAGTAACTTCAAACCAGGGGCAAAATCAGAAGTCAGGCCGAGAACTGAGTTGTAAATGTAGACTTGCATGCTGGGTGGCTCTCCAGAAATCCGGGGTCTAACCTGCGTTCCCTCCGCTGCGAGTAATCCAGAGGCTGTCGGCCGCGGGTCGTTGTATTTAAGGCGGACGTGCTCCACCACAAAATAAAATAACAAATAATATAATTTTATGCCCAACCGGGCCGCCGATTTCTTCTTTTAATAAAAAACAAACAATAATCACTGAATGACCAAAAACATAGACGACCGGCATATTTATGCTCGGTGTCTATGCAAATCGGCGTCGGCGCAAAACGCGTCGACTTTGGCTATTTCTTCACAACCTGGAGATAGACTATGTCCATCCCTGACACTCAATTCGAAAATACTGTACTTCGTGATATGTAAAAATGGGTGGTGTGTTTTAGTAAACTTAACACAAATAATTGTAATCTTTGCTATACTAATCTCGGTTTATCCTTGATCAACGGCAAATGTTTCGTTTGATTTTTTATGATCAAATTTGCGAGTTGAAGTGCTATGAACTTTTTGCAGGGCGAATATTTTTTCATCAAAATCTTTTGAGGCCGGTAAGAGAAAATCAATAATGACTCAATTTTTTGTAAAGATCCAACGGTGCCAATTTTTGGGTTCATACTTCGAGAAAAATTATCTTGAGCGTGATAGATTTCCCACTCAAATTATCAAATGTTTTGAACACAGACCTGCTTGCTTTGTAATTTTACGATGATGACTGAGTTTCTAGATTTTCCGCTTGAATACACTAAACTTAGCAGTCATCTTGGATGTACCCTTGAGGATCATGATTCCCCAAGCCGGATTTATGCTCGATTGCACTTCAGACCTGAATAATTCGTAAATTAAGAGAAGATATTAACTTTCTTTACAAAGTTGGATAAATCTTCGAAAATTACAACGAATATAAGAAACCGAAATTTGGATCTGAGAAACTCGTGGTTGGTCGAAGAGGACCACTTTCCTCCTGAAGAAATGTTTGTGTTGAGAGTAGTCACTGCAACACCTCAACCAGGAATTGTTGCTATATGAGCGCGCCTCTCCCGTTGCTCGGTTGGCTCAGTTAGTTAGAGCGTGCGGACGGTAGGTGCAAGGTCCCGAACCGAGCCTGGCTTCTATTTAACAGAAACAGGTTTCCTCAACATTAGTGCAACCGGGCCTATGGTCAAGCCGATAATGAAAACGGGCCATATAAGGCTAGGCTAGTTGACCCATTGAGCAGCTGGAAGATCTAGTTCCAGTAGTGGCTTGTAATAGAATTTACATTCCACATGGAACAGATCAGCTAGTGAAAGCTAAATTGTGGAATAAATCCTCAGCAAATAGAATAAATGGAATCATCGTAGAAGGAGATGATTCAGAAACGAGATTCAGAATAGATGATACTATAGTTGATGGTTCAAAGGAGGACTTTGTATTGATGATCTCCAATAATACGGGTTCCGGTTGCCTGATAGAACCTAATCAAGTTCTTGGCTACTGTAACTCCGTATTTCGGGGAGAATCAAGTGTATCAATTTTACAGGCAGGAAATAGTGGAGAAAGTAGCCTAGAGGGCATTTTCGATGCCAAGGAATCAAAATTCGATGGAGTTGTGTTTCTGGAAGCATTGTACAAAATGACCTCTAAAGCTACAGTGTCAGAGGAACAGAAAGAGATGGCGATACGGCAACTCGTGAAATACCGGGATGTATTTAGCCTACCTCATGATCCTCTGACAACTACTCCCCATCTTACTTGTAAAATTAATACAAGTGATGCTAGCCCTGTGGCGAAACATTACTACAGAGCTGCCATTGAACGTCGACCATATATCAGACAACATGTGCAGGAAATGCTAGACAAAGGAGTCATAGAGCCATCAAGATCGCCCTGGGCGGCGCCATTATTCCTAGTAGGGAAGAAAGATGGGTCGCTCAGGCCGGTTGTTGATTTCAGAGGCTTGAACGAGGTTACGAAGGATGATCGATATCCAATACCAAGAATGGATGATTATCTGGACTGCCTCGGGAGAGCAAAATTTTATACGACTCTTGACCTTAAGTCTGGTTATTGGCAAGTGCCAATGGAAGAAGGCAGTAAAGAAAAGACTGCTTTCCTGTGTCAAGAAGGGTTGTTTCAGTTCAAAGTAATGCCCTTTGGACTGAAAAATGCACCAGCCGAGTTCCAGAGGATGATGGAGAGAATCCTTCATCCTCATGTGTGGAAGATATGTCTAGTTTACATAGACGATATCATAGTGTTCTCGAATACGTTCGAGGAACACATTGAAAATTTGAAATTGGTCCTAGATGCTCTGAGACGAGCCCAGCTTACACTTAAACCGGAAAAATGCGAATTCCTACCAAAGAAGGTTCATTTTCTTGGTCACATTTTGGATTCTAATGGAATTTCGCCCGATCCGAAAAAAGTGCAAGCTATTAAGGAGTTTGAATTCCCGGACTCGGTCAAGCGTATGCAAAGGTTTCTCGGAATGCTCCAGTGGTGTAAAAAATTTATACCACATCTGGCAAAGCACGCAGAACCTTTGTATAAGCTGACGGCCAAGAAAAGGAATAAATGGCTCGTCACAGAGGATCACTACAAAGCATTTAATGCTTTGAAAGAAGCACTGGTATCGGTTCCATTTCTTAGGTACCCAGTAATGGATGGCTCAGCCCAATTCATTCTACAAACCGATGCCAGTGGAACAGCACTAGGGGCTGTTCTGTATCAAGAGTCTGGAGACGATAAGTGGGTCATAGCATACAATAGCCGTGTGCTAAAAGAGGACGAGAAAAAGTGGTGCGCAACCGAAAGGGAGTGCCTCGCGATTATCTACGGCCTCAAAATCTATCGGCACTATTTATTGGGGCAGAAAGTATTGATTAAGACAGATCACAGACCACTGTTATCAATGAAAGTCAACACTACAACAAATGACAAATTGAAACGGTGGTATGCGATCATAAATCAATACAACCACAAGTTAGAATACGTGCCAGGTAGACAAAATGCTATGGCTGACTTTCTCTCTAGAAAGGATGAGCCAGAGGATGTGGTGAAATCACCACCGAAGTGGGAAAGTATGTTCAAGTCGGATGTTGTTTCCTCCGATGTCAAAGGAATAATAAAAGAACAACAAGAACAACAACAAATTTCCTTGGAGGCCAAGAGGAACAACATCCCCGAAAAGAATAAATCCCACAAGGATAAAAAGGAAGAAGAGGGTGCTCGAAATAGTCCTGAGGACGAAAGAGAGCATTCTAAAGGAGTAGAAGCGGTAGTAACCCGAAGCAAAGCTCGTGTTTCGGAAAAGGTGCAGAAAGAAAATCAGGAAACTGATAAATCTGCGATACCTAAGAAACAAGACAATGTGCAGTGGTTACACCCTAGAAAGGAAGAGGAATTTGATAAACCAGGAACATCAGGAGAAAAAGAGATATCTATTGGCCTGATCCCAGATGACTTGATGAGCAAACTGCAAAAAGCAGACGAAAGCTTAAAGCCAATCTGGGATAGATTAGGTGCAAATAGCACCACGAAGTATCACACTGGGTTCTACGAAGAAAATGGTGTATTGTATAGGGAAACTGAGGCAGAAAGCGAAGACCAATTGGTCGTACCCGCAAACCTCAGGGACTCTGTACTGCATCAGCATCATGGTGCTGTAATAATGACACACCAGGGTTTCAAAAGAACTCTGAGTGTCATGAAATTGCACTATTGGTGGCCTGGCATGGAAAAAGATGTCAGGGAATGGATAAAATACTGCGTTGTCTGTCAAATGGCAACTGCAGGAAAGCCATCCATTCCTCCGTTGATACCCATTGTGCCACAAGGTCCATTCGACATTGTATCTGTGGATATAGTAGGAATTTCGCCTTTGGGAGAAAGAATGCCTTATGTTATAGTTTTTCAGGACTATTTCACAAAATGGGTTGAAGCTGAAATGATCCCAGATCAATCAGCAAATTCAGTTGTGAATGCGTTCTTAGAAACTATAATATTTAGGCATGGAACACCAACGAAACTCCTAAGTGACAATGGATCTTGTTTTACTTCGGATTTAATGAAATCAGTTTGTCATTTATTAGAGTGTAAGAAGATCTTCACTACTGCTTACCACCCTCAGGGTAATGGTATGGTAGAGAGGTTCAACCAAACTCTAATAAAACAACTGAGAAAAGTAGCTATCGGTGAACCCGATAGCTGGCCAAGATATCTCAAATCAGTGGTCTTTGCCTACAATGCTACCCCACACGCAGTGACGAAGGCCTCGCCATTTGCGTTGTTACGGGGCCATGAGGCAAAGTTCGGGATGAATTTGTCAAAAGCCCTTAAAATAGTAATGCCCATGAATTATGAGGCATACAAATTCATCCTAACAGACCACTTAACCAGGCTTTATGGTATTATTGCCGAAAATATCCAGAAAGCAGCGGAAGCTAGCAAAAGATATTTCGACAAGAAAATTAAAACCTCGGTTTTTAAAGAAAATGATTGGGTACTTCTTAAAGTTGATAAGCAAAAGAAACTAGGCTTAACTTGGGAAGGACCCTTCATTATAACTGATGTTTCCAGGTTAGAGGATAATGTCATAACAATTGCACGTTATGATAATCTTTTGCTACGGCAAAAGGTTTCAGCAAGTAGGCTGAAAATTTTTCGCTACGAGACTACACGATGGCAGAACTACGTAAAAAATCGATCGAATCGTCTTACTGTACCTTCGCAATTAGCGGAGAGTAGTGCGACGCCCGGTGTAGTTTCGTAGCGGCAAAATCTGCCGATTTGCGTGTGTTTATTTTGTATATTTAATAAATATTTATTCTAATCGTGTTTTGTAACGGTTAAAATCCGTTTTCATATTTTTTGAAATGTAGGATTGTGTTTTAACGAAGCGGGGGAAAAGCTTTTAAAGCGAAAGACCCGTTTTCGTACATTTTTTCATTTTACACTTTCTTGGTTAACAACTCCAAATCATTCAAAACTTTCAAAAGTCGTGTCCCGCGTCTGCTCTTCATTTTCAAATCTTTTTCGAAAAATTGTGAACGGAAGAACCCTCCCGTGAGGTAATTTGCAGCCGCAAGGGAATAGACTGTAAATGTTTTATACATCTGTCTACTTTTCACAGCTGCAAATCCGGTTTTAAAAATTTTAAAAATTATTTCGGTGCAAAGAATCGGGCCCAGAAAAAATTTCGAATGGGTACGCCGAACGATTGTACTCGGACGTACAATGCGACGGACGATGAAGTCCAATTTGGGGAGCCGCACCCGCGGCAGAATAATCGCTATTTTTTGGTCGACGGTAAGCAACCATTTTATATTTGTAAATAGTTAGGTAAGAAAATGAGCGGAGGTTACGCTCGTCAGGGGTGTTTTGTAAGACTGTTTCTGTGCCCTTTCTCGGACGAGCTACCAACTGGGAGTTGAGAATTTAACACAAAAAATTAGGTAGAAGGGGGTGGCAAGGGCCGAACCTAGGTGATCCGAAAAAGACTTCGGTCGAATTAGGTGATCCGATTAGGGGAGGTTTTTGTCATTCCCGCTCCCTCTGGTTTCCGCAAAGCGGCGAAGAAGGGGATTAGCAGGAGTTAGTCGCGGAGATCAAGGTTGTGATCGATTGAGCTCATCGAGTAGCAAGAGTGTGTTGGGTTAGAGTGAAAAACACCTAATTTCACATATTTTTGCCTATCAATTTTGGTTTCTATAAAGGGACACCCAACGGCCAGAAAGGCTAAAAATCAAGTTCCCGCTCCAAAATTTCAAAAGTTCAAAAGTTAAAACGGTGTTCTGCACAAAGGTGCTAGAGTTTTTCCCCAAAGGTTAGAGGAGTAATAGTGGGTAAAATTACCCAAAGAGTGTAAAAAGGGGTCACGAAAATGCACATAAGGAGTTAGTAGAGTATGTCTGGCTAAAATTTAAATCTCTCCTGAATTTTTTAGACCACAATATCCGTCGGGCAATGCGGATAGCGGAGTTGGAAAGGTGGTTTTTTGCCACTTTTGAGTTCTGGCCGACCAACCCTATCGAGCCGATAATTGTTCCCATGGGAAGTGTGGAAAGGGTGGTAAAACACCTAGAAAGCAGCACTTTCCGAGGCATGAGCATTATCGGCTTCGATGTAGAGAAGGTGAACCGAGAGGACGCTAGAAAGCTGTTTAGGTGGGGGTTCGAAAACGAAAAAGGCAACCAGTTTGCCAGATTAGTTTCGTTCGCCCATCTAAATGGCAAAACGTTCGTAATCGACTTAACGTTGCTGCAAGAGCAAGAGTGGAACATCTTGTTACACTTTTTACGCTCAGCGACGTTGTTAGTCGGTTACGCCGTTTTGGAAGATATAGTTTCAATTATCAATGTCCGTGGATGCGGAAAAAGCACCGATGGTCGCGACTTGTCTGACGCGATTAGGTGTAGTATCAAAGATGGAAATCTAGGAAGATACTATGACCTAAGCGTCACGGCAAAGCAGATCATGGGAAGCGAGATTACCAAATCCAGGAAAGCAGGTATCTGCCCTGAGACATTGAAGTTGAAAGGCCTCTTTGCCGAAATGTATTTGGCTGACATCGGTCCTCACCAGACTGATTTCAGTCTTTTATGTAATAGACAAAGTGTTGCCAAAGAAAGAGTTCCTGAAGAGATGCTGCAGTACGCTGGTATGGATGCGTACTTTTCGTTGGCAATTTTTATGGGAGCATTTCACTATGGGTATGTGATTGAGCTATGTGGGGGAGTTGCCAACTTTCCTCACGATATAGTCGATCCATCCCAGATTGAAATACTTTCATATAAATTTTATCAGTTCTACTCATATATAGTTACGGACTATAAATTACGTAACTTTGTGGGTACACCTGATATTGTGGTTAGGCAGCCTGAGGCCACCTACCACATGATGCGCCAAGAAATGTACGCAAGATGGGCCACACAAGTGCAAGAAATAGGGCCTAATTTTCGTTGCCATCGGGACATATGCAATCCTAGGAAGGGGAAAGAAAATTTGCCGTGGCGAGGCATTTATCCAAGTGCTTATCGCCAGGGTAAAAAATTAAAGCCCAATTCCTATGATGAGGCAAGTGATCCCGACGACGACGAAATGATTAGGCCTGAACAGCGCTTGTCGGCCAAGGATAGGTTGCGCCTACAGTTAGTGGAGGAGATGGCGCAGGGAAAGCAGTATCAGGAACTCACTCAACCAGCGTCTTTAGTTTGGTTCATCGACACAGCTAGGAAAGTTGTCAAACTACCCCAAGATCGTCAAAAGCAAGCACTACTAGATGCCCTAAAAAATCATCTGGTTCATGTGCCTATTGATATTGATCCTGGGGTAGGCTATTTTGACAAAGATCACTGGAAGCCTCAGTTGGCGGAGTATGCTAAGGCATTTGAGGAAAAGCGGTTCTCGGAACTGCAAGCCGCTTGTGCCTTAGTCCCGCTGGCCTTTCACGTGATCTGGCCCCATAGCAGAAAGGAACTGGACTTTGTAATGGCCGAAATGTTCAGTTACAGGTTCATTACATCGTTCAGCCCAGAGCTACAGGGCAAAATAAAAGAAATGGCTTGGCGGTCAGACGAAAGGTTGTCCCAATATCTTATGTTGGCGAAAACTCTTCCAAACATAGAGTATGAGGTACCCCGCAAAGGTGCTGGAATATATGTTTGGATGAATCGATTCGGATTTATGCCGATTCGATTAAGATTGTGGAAAAATGCTGATGTGTGCGCGCCGATCCCTGGCAGCCCTGACACAATAACTACGGACAGTAAGAGCTATAGCTCAAATCCGTACTATTATGTTAGGTTCTACCATATCGAGCTAGCACAAAGAACGCCATCATTAAGATATGGGGTAACCTGGCAAACGAAAATCGACAAGGTTGGAGACGTCTATGGGTCAAAAGCGGAAAATAGGGAGTATAGTATAGCCTTCCCTACAAAGATCTTTGACCTTAGACCTCTGGCCTCGGATTTACCGGGAATTCTACACACATTTAGTTATAAAACGGGTGAAGGTGTTGTCACCAAATTAGCTGGCAAGATTAGTCCCATCAAGACTGATAGTCGGAAAGATGAGGACAAACAGCAGGCTGATGTAGGTGTTGTTGAATTTCCGATACTTTCAGGTCAGGAAGTCCAAACGTCGGAAAGCGAAATCTTCAGCGATGCAGTGGGACTGCCGGCTGAAGATGAATCGCCAGACCAAGGACTTCAGGAGGAGGACGTGACTGAGCTGTCGGAAGAAGAGCAGCAGCAAGAGCAATCGGTTCCGGCAACGGAACTGATGCAAGCTCAAACTGCTCAGACGCAGTCCAACCTCGACAACCAGCGTCGATTAGAAATCATTCTAAAGATGGAAGAGGAGGCGAAGCAAAGAATTCGGCTCCAACGTGAACAGATGGAGGAAGAATTTGCAAAGAATGCGGCGATTTACAACGAAAAACTTCGCCAAATGTCAATTCAATTCGGACTCCAAAAGGACGATACCGCAGCGCCCGAATTGGAAACAAAAGTAGTCGTATTAGAGCCACCATCGCCGATGAAGGTAGACGACGATATGGCCTCCGATAAGCTCGTTATTGACGAAACGAAAGCGGAAACGCCGGACTCGGAGATGACGGAGAGCAGGGAGGTAATAGCGTTTTCTGCTGATGGGGGTGTTCCAGGTTTATACTCAGCCAAAGTCGTTCAAAGTATGAGAGAAAAGGGTTGGAACGACGAGAAAATATTATTTATGGCTGAAAGGAAAAAGAAAATGAGAGTGAAGGAGAAGGAAAGGAGGAAGAAGGGTATTAAGGGAGCAAAAGTAGAAGCGAAAGAGGAAGACAGTAAGACGGCGTCTTCGTCCGTCATATCGACCTCAACTTCTACGATTACCTCCACTACTACCCCCACTTCTCAAATTACTTCTACCTCAACTGGAACACCGTCATTGGCTACATCTTCAGTGGTCACTGCAACTCAGGATAGCACATCCAAAACTAGTCAAGCTTCAGGCGCAATAGGCCTTGCGATGGGGAAACCGATGCCGAAAGGCCAGGCAAAACCCAGCAAGGACCAAAAACCAGGAGTGGCAGCTAGTCAAGTGCAAGTGGCTGGTCCCAGTAAAATTAAGCAGGCACAGGCTGCTCAGGTAACTGAAACGCCGGAAGTGACTGCGGAAAAATTCAAGGACAGTCTCTTGGACTTCTGGGATGTCTATCAACCAAAAGCCAGAGAAGCTGGCCCAATATCATTTTTTACGAGTGCAGTGGCCAAATATTTTGCTTTCGAGCAATTTGAGTCAGAAAGGGTTTTCTTCATGGTAAATGATGCCGTTAGGGAAATCTACCGGGACTATGAACAACAGTTCAGAGTCCAGGGAGCGTTTCTCTATGATCGGACCAATTTACCTGAAGAACTCTGGGAGAGGGTCATGTATGACTTTCTCCCCAGGTGGCTCAAGTCGGAGAGAGCACCTGATGCGTTTTCCTCGGTCAGGTATTTGGTTATGATGCTATTCCTCGTGTTGGAATGCGCCCCGCTATCCCCGATGCATATTGGAAACATTTATGCCAGGGCGATGGTGGCGGCGAATAACCGACTGTTGAGGGTGTATAATAACCACGATACCCCCTTGGAATACAAAACGGCCTTTCGATCTGTGATGCTTAGTAGCAATCACCAGGTCGGAGTGATGGGAGCCAAAAGAAGTGCCAGTTCAGACTTGCAAAGCTCTGTTAAATTCAGTAAAGCTCAAGACGGAAAAACTGGTGCTACTTTGAAGGTTCCCGGACCTCAAGGTCAGGGTCAAGGCCAAGGAAGCCAGGAAATAGCTCCGAGTACGCAAGGAAAGGTGCAAAAGACTGGTAACCGAGGCCGAGGCCAGTTTCAGTTCCACAACCCCAACAGGGGTGGTCGTGGAGCGGTGCGTGGCAGAGGTGCCGCGCCTCAGGTGCAAGGAAGAGGAGGCCAGCAGGGCCAATGGGTATGGAGACCTTACGGAGGTCGTGGAGGAGCCCAGAGAGGGGCGCAAGGAGGCGGCAGGCCGCAACAGTAAATTAGCCGCATAATTTTTGGCCAAAAAATATTGTTTTCGCATTTATTTTTCACAAAAAACACAAAATACAAAAAAATACAAAACCACAAAAATACAAAAAAAAATATAAAATACAAAATACAAAAAAAAAAAAATCTTTCTTATTTGTTGCGTGCTTTAAATTTTTATTCGTTTTCGTACCTCGCATTGCCAAAACGGGCATGTACAAAAATTTATTTTTTCACTTAATCTCATTTAAATCTCGCCTTATTTTTCTTTTTTTTTTTTTTGCTCATATTCGATACGCCCGGGAGATTTTGATTTTTTTGTGATATGCGTACTAATGTATATATTTTGTAAATTATTTAGATATTTTAGAAAATGTTCTTTGGCAAGGGCAACGTTGGAAAAAAAAGGCGGAGGCTTCACGGCGAAACACACAACCGGAAAGAGATAGACAGACAAATGTTCTGTCCCTGGCGTCCAGCGTAAAGCACGAAACGAAAGGTCACGGGATGGACGGCAACTGAAGACCCTCGGCCCTGGTGCAGGTCAAATTGGATTTCGGCGGTACGCCAACAAAGTCAAGCCGACGCGGAGTCGTCGATCCGTCGGCGTCCAGACCAAGAGGTAGCGCACCCGGACGGCCTTGTGGACATTCCGGTATGCCTGGTAAAAGACTTGACGTAAGAGGGTGGTCATTCGGAAAGCTTTCCGCAAGGGGGCATGAATGACCAAAAAGGTTCAGAAAACTGCTTTGACTGTATTAGGGCCTGAAAAGGTTCCAAAATTGTCATTGCGGCGTAATATGAATCTTTTTAACCTCCCGTTGGTCAGTTTCGAGGCTCGAGGGATGTCAGGGATGGACATAGTCTATCTCCAGGTTGTGAAGAAATAGCCAAAGTCGACGCGTTTTGCGCCGACGCCGATTTGCATAGACACCGTGCATAAATATGCCGGTCGTCTATGTTTTTGGTCATTCATTGATTATTGTTTGTTTTTTATTAAAAGAAGAAATCGGCGGCCCGTTCGGGCATTATATTATATTATTTTGTTATAATATTTTGTGGTGGAGCATTTCCGCCTGGAATACAACGACCCTCGGCCAATAGCCTTTGGATTACTCGCAGCGGAGGGAACGCAGGTTAGACCCCGGATTTCTGGAGAGCCACCCAGCGTGCAAGTCTACATTTACAACTCAGTTCTCGGCCTGACTTCTGATTTTGCCCCTGGTTTGAAGTTACTTGAGCTCAGGGTGTTATCTTATCTTCTGCAGTTCTTCGGGACGAAAGCAGGAGATCTTTGTTGACTTTGAGACTGACCGAACTGTTGCAAACTGATTCTACCTAAGGTTTCGGCCTGATTAGGTGAATTAGCTAGTGACTGATTAGGTCTATTTTTGGTATCAAATCCTTATTTATATTTCTCAATCTATCCCAAGTCTCATTTCAACACCCCTGGCGTACTTTGAGAGTCACACGAAATCACGCAAAGGTATACTTCCTGCAGCGACGCCAATTTGATCTCTGTGCAATCTTTGTCGCCAGAATTATCGATCGATACGGAGATTGAGTTTAACGTGGGTAATCTTGTCAATCTCGAAGTATACATATTCCTTAAGGCTCATTTGAAAATGAATACAAGCATTTCAAGAAAACATATTGTGATTGTGAGTGCATGTTTTTCAATATTGTTAACACAAAGCTTCAATATCCTTCATTAAAAAATTTTGATAGAATATCCGAGTTCATGACAAGCAACTAATTGTATTATGGATGCGTAGTTGTAAGAAAACAAAAATAGGAGATAATTCTTGTTTTTCAATTTCATGATTTACAAGCGTGAAAGAGAAACTGACCCATCTCGCAAGTTTTATCATCAAGAGTTTTATAATTTGTATTCTATAAGAAAAATCTACAAATTTTCACATTTTGAGAAAAAATTCGATTCTACAATTTTAAAACGTAGAATTCGCCGCAATTCGTACCGTCGTCGCATTTAAAAATTTGTTGGCCATTTTCGTCCAAATAATTTTCGTGCATAATCGATTTTATTTTTTGAAAACCCAATTTTTGGAACATTTTTTGCGATCGATTGGCCGTCGCTGCTACGGCTATAAATTGGCAACCGATTTCCTTAGCTTTGGCGATCGATAGTTCGATCAACTTCGTAGCTATGCCCCTACGTTGATAATTGGCGTCCACAGATACGAGTATAAATTTCAAATATTTCCGACAACCTTCTAAATTTTGGTCAAAATTTTCGCCTAATTTTTCTAAAAAATTTTCTATAAAAAGCTCGATTTTCGAATGATTTTGCCTATTTTCTTTTCTATTTTCTTGTCGATTATTTTGATCATCTTTGTCGATCAAGGCGTTTAGACGGCAACCGACGATTTTCCGATCTTTATTCAAACAGACGAATGAAATTGGTTTCGAAAGACCCTCGTCCACTAGACCGTTGACCAAATTCACGCTATTTTCACGACTCATATTCAACGAACGGCTGATCGGTTCGTCGCGACAAAAATGATCGACAATGAAATCAACCAATTCTTGACGCTGATCAATTTTCGCTACTTCATAGATCAATTCTTGAGCCATTTTGGGCACGGACTCTAGAAAATCCAAATTGTATGTACATTAAGTTCAAAGGTAAAAAGTGTTGTTTTGCAGTTGCAACAGATAAAGCTTATTCTTAGTAGAAAACATATCCTAACATCTACAGTATGCCGCAAGTTTCTTGACATTCTGACACAAAAGGCGTATCTTCATATGTCTTCATCTTCACATTTTGATCACCAAATTTGATTCTAGTCCTGCATTTTGATGTCTTCGTGTTGAGTCGCTTTTGAACAACAAGAAAATGTGTGTAGATAATGAGCATCGACCAAAAAAATCCACACACGACCAGGCCGGCCAAACCCCGTTTTTTAAAAACATGTTACAACGATAAAAAATTATGACGGTACAAATAGCATGACCCCAAATTAAAGCAAATCGAAGTTACTGTATAAAATAAAACTCAAATCATCAACTTCTCCAGAACTGATGTCATAAATCTGCAAGAATGTGTCTTGCTTTTCTGAAACGATATTCAACAGCAGCACCATGATTTTCTACGCAATGACAGCCAATTTTTGAAAGTTGGTTTAATTTCACAAAATCTTTTTGGGGTCTTAAATAATTTAAGAATTTTGTGAAGGAAAACTTTTTGTATTTGAAAAATGATTAAAATATCATCAGCATAGAGCGATGACAAAAGTTGTTGAAGAACCCAAATTCTTAGTTGTTTGCCTGATTTTTGAATTTTAGTTACATGTTTCCAAAATATTTTTTGCATTTCGCTCAACTGGAAAATGATTGAATCGGCTGAAAAATTAGACTTTTCCTTCATGAAATAAATGTTGAAAAGATTGATGTTCCAGCGTGTTCCAAAATATCGAAATCCAAATGCGGCACTTTGCGCAGGAATTAACGATATTCAAATCCAAGATAAGGTGTCTGCAGCCAAACTTTTCTGCAATCTGCCTTTTATGCTTTAGATCATTGGAAACCATCTGAACTAGAACCTCAAAAAGCTGAATTTTTTAATTTTTGGTTGGCTCTAGAAATATTAGGACATTCAAACTCAAAAAAGCACAAATAAAACATCTGTCGACATTTTCTGAGTAAAAAAGGCGACTTGGAGAAAATGACGAGAACAATTTTGATCTCCTTCGCCAAATAGCGAAGAGGTCTATGCAAAAAAGAGTGCTTAAGATCATTATCTCCATTTTTTGATGACCTAATCAAAAAAATTTGACCAGAAGAGATGCATTTTGGTAACAGGGGTTTTCAACTTCGTCAAAGTGCCGAACAGTCAAAACTTCATCTGAAATAATAATGGTAATTATGGTGAAGATAACATTTAAATAATTAAATACATACTATATATAATTGCGGTAAAATTCTAGAATGCTCCAAATTTAACAAACATGCAGTATATGGACGTTTATTGATGGCTCATTTGTAAACGTAACAAGTTGCTTATGTTTTTGGGCTTTCCGGTCAGTCCGGCCTTTCCGGTCAGGCCTTATTTCTTCACGACCCGAAGCCAAACTTCCGGCCGAGCCGCCCGAGCAAGTCCCTATCGACCATAGATACTCATCGTGTGACTCACTTGGGACTAATTGGGACTCTCGTTGAGGTCTTAAAATGGTGCACCTTTTTTGACAGAGTTGTGTGTGGTAAAAAATTGGTTATAATTTGGTTGACCTCCCCCAGGTTTTCCTCGCTATTGAGGATCCACCTTCTCACTTTAGTAGTTCCGATTCCGAGTTTCCTGACGAAAGAGGAATTTAACATTATCCTGTTTGACAAATTGAACATCAATGACAAGATCATAAATCGAATCACGATGGCTACAGTAAGAGTAATTTAGCACGAAAACGAAATTTTTGTCACGTCCACTCTGGTGCTTGTATGACGGTATATTTTCCTAATAAGCATGTAATACTTGTTCACATTCGAAATTTGCAACATCATTAACATTATTTTAGTCATACACTTTTAATTTTTGTTCTGTTCCCATAGATTACAATCTTTGGAAACTGAGAGACTAAACTAACGTTGAACTTGTGAGCAAAAAATTCTGCAGTACGCCGACGTTTTTGCGTTGGAAGAATTTACTAAATCACACCACAAAAAAACATACTACGACCAAGAGTAAAAGTCGACGCAGGAACAATTTCAGTGATCACATTATCAGACCGGACCCGTCCCAACACCGCCACCGTCCCAACACCGCCACCATCCCAACTCCGCCACCGTCCCAACTCCGCCACTATCGTGTCCCAACACCGCCATCGTCCCAACTCGGCCACCGTCCCAACTCCGCCACTGTCCCAACTCCGCCACTTTCTTGTCCTAACTTTCACAATCTTTCAAAAAGTTTATTTTTTGTAACGCGTTAAACTTAACCCTTAATTGCATGCGGTCGCGACCGAGGTACAATTTTAGCTGCTGTTCAGTGAATTCTGAATATATTTACTCACAAGCAAGTGGCTAAATGCTATTGTGACCCGATAATTTGATAAAATACTTCACAGTCATATTTTTCACAAAAATATTTAAAAGTCCTCCACTTTTCTTATAAGTATTATTAAATATACGATACGATTCATCAAAATTCGTATGTCACCGTAATGGGGCTACCCCTTCAATTGAACATCTTTGTTTAGCCTCTCGTGCTAGGTTTAAGCCCTCGATTGCACTTTTCGATTTCGGAACACAAACTGGCAAATGTCCAATAAAAGGATCCGATATGAATCTTCCATTTCGAACAGTAGTTCTCGCCGATCCAGCATTTCCATCTTCAGAGCAGAACATGCACACATAATAATGTGATGTTTCATTGTTTGACAAACGTTTAGAACTTTTCTTCCGGAACAGAAAATACAAATCTGGATCATCACGTGCCGCAATTATCACTAAACTACTCTTTAATTCCTGATTCATAAAATTTTCAATAGGACCAAAGTCACCCATGATTTGATTACACGAATTCGAATCAATTGACACCAAGAAATGAAAACAGATCCGTATGTTTGTATTTTAATGTGCAAAGCACACAGTTATTTTGGTAATATGCTAATGAAGTAAATTCCGGTCTCACGCTCGTTGTTCTATTTTTGGTTATTTCGGTAAAATCGTTTGTATAGTTAAGTACGACTATACAAACGAAGATTATATAGATATACCATGTATTTATTGCTTTAATGATAATATCAGTTTTTGCCATCCTATGAATTAGCAATGTCATGTTGTTAAGTAAAAAAAAACTTTGTTACAAAAAACAAACTTTTCGAAAGATTGTGAAAGTTAGGACAAGAAAGTGGCGGAGTTGGGACAGTGGCGGAGTTGGGACGGTGGCGGAGTTGGGACGGTGGCGGTGTTGGGACACGATAGTGGCGGAGTTGGGACGGTGGCGGAGTTGGGGCACGATCATCAGACCGTTGTAGAACGGGTGGCCGACTGTGCCGTCTGGCCGACTGTGCCGTCTGGCCGACTGTAGCACATGGCCGACCGTACCGGGTGGCCGAATTCAATTTGAAATAGTTTATATGTCGAACCTGATGTAAAATGTTTTTGCGCGAAATGAGAATAAAATGTTTCTGAAGGTGCATTTCAATGTACAAGATATCATCAAAAAATGCAAGAGCAACGCAAAAATATGTTAATTAAGTAAAAGCACACAAGGATACGTATTTGAATTCAAAAGTTTTTCATTTTGTAAGAAATTTTTTCCCTCGTATCCGTTCACTTTGTTGAGTATATTTGTTATAAAAATGAATGAAAATGATTTTGAGGCTGCAGAATATCTGTCGACAGTTCATGGAAATTCGACGTTGCTCAAGTGCGTCTAGCTTACGCGGCCCGTTTTTTGGGAGCTGGTTTGTAGTTTTGAGCACCGTAACATTTAAATTTAAAACGTTTTATAGGAACTATTTTCATTCAGGGTGATACTTGACATTTATATACAAGAAAATCCTAATTTTGGAGTACTTATTTTCAATTTTCATGACAGAAAATGAAAAAAATTCATAAATATTCTTTTCAAATAAAAACACCATGCTGATATTCCACAAATGTAAAGGCCCTATGACTTTTACCACTGCCAAACCCATATATCGAAAAAAGTAATGAGCCAGAGACATTCCAGAATACGACCCTTGGATAATTTACTCAAGTAAAGACGAAATTCCGTTGTTGTTGTTTCATCTTTCTTGAAAACTCTATTTTTTCCAAGTTCTAACATATTTTATTCATAGTTTTTTGCTACGAAAATATTAAAAATAGTCAATAGAATCAATCAATCTAGGCTTTTATAATGAATTAAAAAATTATGAAGGGCATATTTCTGCACTTAATTAGCATATTTTTGCGTCGCTCTTGCATTTTTTGATGATATCTTGTGTATTGAAACCTATATTTAGTAACATTTTATTCCCATTTCCACTTACGTATAAACTATTTCAAATTGAATTCGGCCACCCAGTACAGTCGGCCATGTGCTACAGTCGGCCACCCGGTACTGTCGGCCAGCCGCTACGGTCGGCCAGCCGCTACGGTCGGCCAGCCGCTACATTCGGCCAGACGGCACCGTCGGCCACCCGCTACACAATCATCTGTACCCGCAGAATGATTCAATACCTTTCAGGCTCTTCCACCTCCCAGTTAAGTTGCTAACCAGTATTCTTAACTTAATTTAAAACTGGAAATGATCGAATTTCTGTTGTTTCAGTAATTCATGATTAAAATTCTAAAAAATACTTCCTAAAAATTTTCTGGAAATCTGATGCCTACGGTGAAAAAACATTACTGTAGTCATTTATAGAATGGGAATAACGGATCAATAAACATATCGTAGAAGCTTAACAGTAACATGCTACTGTATACAGACAAAAAGCAGATGATGAAGAATCGACTTTTACATGCTAGAAGTAAGCAGTATAATAAATGCGCGAGGTGTATAGTTTTTCTGGCTAGACCTTTAGCTAAAGCTAAGCTCATATATTACGATACATGTCCGGGTGCCATCGTATCCGCTCCATGAACACATTATGTATGTTCATTAAAAACGCAGTCACGTCGTGAAAGATAGCTAGCAGCCCGGTTTCCTATGGTAACTATGGCCAATTCGAAAACAGAGACAGGCGCTTTTCAACAGTGAACGAGATGTACATTCTTGAATAGAAAGAAAGAATATTTTCAATTCTAAAGCTTTATTTGCTTTTATTATCGGATTTTTCGACGGCTAGCCTTATCTCTCCCATTTTTATTCTTTACTTGGAAATTTTCCAGATGCAATGAAAAAAAAACACATGTCCGAAAAAAGGAAGAAAGAACTAGTAGTATGAACATATGTTATAAAATGAAGCTTTTCGAATTACAAAAAATGATCGAATGGAAGGAGAAAAGCTATAGTCTGTTTTTTTAAATGCTTCTAAATAATGAAAGTGGAAAGCAAGTAGTATTTCAGATTTTCACGATTTTCTGATAAACAATATATCAGAGAGGAATGAAAATTTGTGAGCATACTGACCTAACCTTCAACAATTTTTCGAGTGAAAAATTTTACAATATAATCTCTATGTAAGTGATTTTGACGACGGTACTGATTTGTGTCACTTTTCTATTTAGAAGCATTTTATAAAAACAGACTATAGATAATACTCACTTGTTCCATAAAAAAGTGACAATGGCAAGAAGCGAGATCCGCACAAAAAATTAATGTATGAAAGTGTCGTCTGTCATTGCATGATTGCAGCTGCATGATTATATGCAGAAGTAAATTTTTTCCAAATTTTCAACGAAATTAGTCATAGTTGAAATTTGTGAGTTCCCCAAATAACACAATCCTTTTGTAGTAAAAACTCCTACAGTAAAACGTTTGCGTAAACGATTTTGAGGGCGGTTTTATTTTTTGTCGCTTTTCAATTTACAAGCATTCTATAAAAAACATACTATAGACTTGAATAATGCACAATATTGAAGTCCCATATCTAGGCCGAATTTTCTCTACCACATCAGCTTACAAGTGATCAATCATATATCAGGTATAATGTCGTGGTTGTCATCCAGCAGACACTGATTGTTATTCTGAAGGCAGGTTAGTCTTCATACTGTTTTTCTAGAAAAATATGTAAATTTAATGGCATAAATGCGAAGTCCTGTCAGTAAAATCACACAAAACTTGTGTCGTTGACTTCTTTCATTTATACACTCGAAGATGAAGGTTTGATTAGTATCGAAGATGAATGCTAGATAACTAAAGATTCCCAGTATCTTTCTTCTAGAGTAATTCCAAGAAAAACCGATCTCAGTTATGTAACTTCATAAAAATCATTATGAAACCTCATCAAGTTGTGGACCACCCTTCTCCATTGCTTGAATATACTTTATATATATTTGGATAGTAGGATGCAGAGCAACATTAACATCTGCAACAAATTTTGATCGACCGTCTATACTACTCGATATGACTTCCGTTTTGCAACAGAAAATCGATAAATTGATCTTCTCTGAAATAAATATTCAGTAACCATGTGATAAATAACTTGTTACATTTTCATTGCTAACAGGATATTTTGGTAGTCCGCCCACATGATTTAAGATGACGTCCCTTTTGTGAAGACTATAATGATCAACAGGAATAGCAACAGCTTCTGATTTATGTCACCAATTGATACAAGTATGTAGCTGCGAGAAAAACTAAGCAAAAATCATTTTATTAGGTTCGGTAGTGTAATTTTAGTCGTCAAGTAGTTACTTAAGACATCTGATAGGGTTGACCATCACATTGGGAATTCAAAAATAAAGTGGCTCTCAAAACTTGATATTCGGGTAATTTAATGCGCTGATAACGGCTGTGATATGCATTCGAACTGAAAAAATAAAAACTCATTGTACTACAGTACGACAAAGTTGAAATGTTTATCATATTTTGTCAAAAAAGATCCCTTAGCATTACTCTGTGCTGGGCAAACATCAATTGAACTATCTGTCCTAGAATTTGGATTCTAGTAGTAGTTTCATTGTTTTTTTTCATTTGATGTATTCAATAACGTTTAATTCCGTACGGATAATGTTTTATGCGCCATGCAAGTTTAGTTTTCTCGATGTCTGAGTTAGAATAATAGCGGATTTCCGTGAGCTGTGGCACAAATCGTCCTTGAAAAGTCGGGCTTGAAACTTCTCGTACATGTAGCCCTCATTGGGGCCTTCGTCCTACTTGAGTATATCCTGGTACTTTCAGCAGAAAAACATAACACGGACGCTAATGTGTTGGTGTACATTTGAGGCACCCAGTGCGCAATATACGTTTATGACTGTTTTGTCTGTTAAGATATACCTACTAGAAAAAATAATTGAATTTCGTTTCATATTGTATTTTTATTTATCTTTTTCTTGATATATAAATTGATGCTTAAACGCGTACAATTAACGTTTTATATGATTTCAAACCAAACTTTTTTCAGTTTGCAGAATAACAAAAATTGCACATATTTTTTCATTGGTACCCCCAATAATAATGGGTGAGTCTTCAATCTTGTCGCATATGCAGTAAGTTTAATGGAATATGTGTGAGAAAATGCATGTTTACGGACAAAAATACAGACAAACTGAGGGATCCACCAACTCCTATAATTTTCAATAGACTTCACAGGAGTTTTTTATCACAGAAACAAATGTTTTTTGATTATTTTTGTGTGAATCATAAGTTTTATATGTACCTCTCAGGGGTTCGTTAGCAGTATGGAAGAAATATAGCCGTTTTTTTAAATTTGAGTTAACATTTTCGAATTTGATTACGTAATGTTCTGCATCGGAGGAAACACTATAATTTACAACTCTCAGTTGTCTTCGGAAGTAAATGGTGCTTTTTTATTAAATAACTCAACTGTTGTAGTGTGTTTTCCGCCGATTTTTATTGTTTTGTCAAAACGCGTCCGAGGCCCGCAGGTGGCAAGTGGAGAGAGCAACACGGACCACCAGCAGCCATCTTACTGTAGCGCACGTCGGTACGCGTGCGCTGGTCTCTCTCTATTCAGTATTGATTAACGTTATATTTTTCTCTTTCGTATTTTTACTAGTTGTGCGCCCCGCCGGCCACCACTAGTACATATTAGCAGCCTCCCACCACGCTTTCTCGTCTCTTTTCTCGCCCGTGCGTGGGAGTCGATTTATTGTTATTACCTTTTTTCTTCGTCTCGCCCGTCGCGTTTTTGTCACCTAAGTTTTCGTACTTTTATTGTGTAATAATAAATAGGTAGGAAAGCTCCCTCGCCTCTTGGTACTGAGCAATAAGGGAGACAATTAAAGAAACTAGGCTTTTCTTTAATTGTTGGGTTAATTATTGCCGGGGTTTAAGTACCAGTAATTAGGTTATTGGGTAAACGTGGGTGTGGGACGCACGTACATTAAGGACGCAACCTCCGAATCCCAATCCTGCTCACGCCGCATCATCTCCGCCCCGACCAAACCAAGATACAACACTGGTGACCGTTTGGATTGTACGTTGCCACTCCCCGCTGTTGCGTTGCATCCGAAAAAACCCAAAGAGTTCAAAATTCGACCCCGCCGTAGCTGCGCCAAAGGGTATAAAAGAGGTTATTATACCTTGCGAAAAAAGATGCTAACGGTAAGCCACACACCGCCGGACTTCACTCGATTTCCGTCGCGCTCCAGTTCTCCGAACGCCGCCACAGCCGCACACCGCGCCTTAAGTTTTGATCAGATGCTGTTGCCGCGACCGTCAAATATTACGCAATCGACAGCGGTACCCACGGTAAGCCTCCCGCCCCATAATCCGCCCTTGTCTAATTTCAGCACTCCCGGGCTGGACGGGACGGCACAACCGCAAGTACCGCTCAATCCCGGAACCGCGGCGACGACCAATTCTCAACCCCCGTGGTCTCTAAATCAAAACCTCCTTACCGCCGCCGAAAATTGCCTTAACGCGCCGCCCGCATCGCAAATGCCGCCGCCGAATGTGCCAACTCGAAGTAATAATGACCAAATTGTCGCCAGAACCGACTCTTCCGAATCCTTTGTCAATATTGAACCACCGCAAGCCCCAGCCGCCACCCGTGCTTCAGTAAACAATCACCGCAGCAGCCTAGCCATCGCAAACGCCAATGAAGTCCAAAATTTTCGAATCGAGGCACGCGACGCGCTGGAACAACTCAACACCGCCGCCGCGCGCATAACCAACAATGTTCCTATGGTACAAACCATCGATCAAATCATCGGCGCCGTCTTCGACCAATTCCAAGCCCAGCAATTACGCGTCCAACGCGAAATCCAAGAACAAACAAAAGCCACTAACGCGCGTTTCGCCGCACTCGCTGAGCAAATGCAACAATTGATTTCCACAACCGCCTCTGCAACGCACGCGCGTAACCCGCCTACACCAAGACCGCCGCCGGTGTCATCACGGTTTCACGGCGAGGAAACAAGAGATATTTATATTCCAAACGAAACTCTCCGTGAAACTGAACCGGCTCCAGTCTTTGGCAGGCTACCGAACCAAGTCAAACCCAAAGCACCGTCGAAGGATACCTTATATAATAACGAATTCGCCCACACGACGCGCGCCGACGAGGATTTACACCGTTCCGCGCTTCAAAGACGCCCACCGCCCGCGGCAAACCAGTTTGGTTTCTCAGATTACCCACCCGAGGAATATTATGAACATCCGCACCCTCGGTACGACATGCCGTGCACGTCTCATCGTGAGGAAGATAGCCGCATTAAAACAATTGTTGACAACATGCACCCGCTAATTATTGACGGCGCCGCAACAAATAAACGCCTGTTACGCTTCTTCATCCGACTGGAGAATGAGTTCGGTTACGATGCCTCCAATCACGTGAAGATGAGCGCCCTACGCCGACTCACCCGCGATACGCCGAGCGATATGATCCAAGATATGACGCGGTACGAAGACGCCAAACACTTACTCATGTTCCAATTGGCGCCCGATTGCAACCCGATGACTCTTAAACGCGAACTCGCGTCAATTACCCCAGAAGCTGGAGAAGAACCCGCCGCGTTTCTGAGTAAGGTAATGACTTATGTACAATTATTGTATCAGCATGAAGATCAAACTTTCCGGCACAAACAAGTAATTGACACCTTTTTGACCAAAATGCCTGTTTTCTATCAACTAACAATTGGCAAACAAGCAAAAGGCTTCACGAATGTTCAACAATTGGCCGACCCCGTAGCTAAAGCCCGTAGTGTCCTCAATGCAACTAAAGCCGAAATCGGAACTGCGGAACGACCCATTCTCGTAAATCAAGCCGACCCGGATGCACCACCACCGAAGTCGCCGCAACCATTTGACCGCCGTTTTGAACGCCGCTGCAGCATGGACCGTCCTCAAAATGGCTACCGCGAGCGCTCTCCCTCAATGGACCATAGGATGCAGAATTCGGCGCCGCAACCCACTAAATTCGTCTCCTTTCAACCACAAGCGATTGAGCCACCGCCGCCGCAGCCGCCGCGCACGGAGATGCTATTGGAACAATTAATTCAACGATACGACCGGGACTATGAAGAACGAAAATCTCGACAATGCCCCGAAGAAACTATACCCAACAATAGGCAACAAAGCCCGCGCCATCAGTCTCAAAACAGAGAGCCGTACACAAATCGCTTCGACCGATCTGCCAGCAGAGACCGCGCACGCACGACGCAACCTACAGGCCTTTGGTGCGAGGCCCACAAATCCCGCACCCACAACACCGAAGACTGCGTCTGGCTCAAGCGGCAGAACGCTCAACAGTCAACCCGACTCGAACCAAACCGCCCAAATTATGCCGCCCAACCACGGCAAGTGGACTTCCGAAACAATTCAAACGACGTCCGTGGACAACGCGATTGGCGACCCGGCCGCGGAGGACCGCCCCAACGAGGCACAAACTACGCCCGCGGCGCGCGAAACCATTTTTATGAAGGTAACCCTATACAGCGCCCAAATGATTTCGTTCAGAATACATACCACATTTACCCGAACCATCAATTTCCGGCACCGTGGGAACAACATATCCATTACAATGCTGTACTGGCTCCATACGTCACGACGCCGACAGATTCATCGCGCGCTAGTTCCCAATCTTCAGAATTGCAAATTACCCTACCCGCCCTTCCGGCACCAAATACGGCGTCAATACCCGCGCTCGAAACACGCGTTAACAATCAATCAACGTCAACAGCCAATATGGTTATTCCATCCAAAGAAATCGCTTCCGCCGCGCCAATTGTCAGCCCCGGCATCGTCCGTTGGAACGCAACGGGCAGCGCTTTTCAAGATCCCTGTCACATCCGCTCGTCCGTTTGTCAAATTGATAACCTCACGCCGTCTTCCAAATCGTTTGTCCGCAAGTACGCTTCTACGAGAGCCTTTCAAATCCCAATCAAAATTGGAGCCGTTAAAGCACACGCGCTCATCGACACAGGTGCCAATGTTCCGTCCTCTCATCAGGATTAGTCAAACACGCTTTCGACAAGCAATCGCTCCAACTCCCGATTTGTGGAAAAATCAAAGTAGCCGATGGCGCCGTAGTCAACGCTCACGGCCCGGCAGTCGTTACGATGGAATCCGCGTTCCGAGAGCACATGATCAAATGTGTAATCCTTGACGATGACGGAAACGATCAATGCATCATTGGAACCGACTTCCTCGCGCATCCCGATATCCACGCCATTTTAAATTTCAAAGACAATTATATAGAAATTCAGGACGTTAAACTGCCGCTCAAGGTAATCGCCTCGGTCCGCCCGCAAACGGAACTGTTTCTCAACGCCGCTAACGACAACGTCTTAGAAGAAATACCAGAGGACGAACGAGTAAGTTTTTATGATGATAAATCTGATATTTTTAGCCAACCCGAAGAAATCGAAGTTGAACAACCGATACGGCAGGCTCAACCTAGTCCACACCAACCGCCCTCTCGGCGGCTGGAGGTTACTGAGCTCGCCGAACCGATTTTTCTCGTCGCCCAAGCTTCTGTTTCGATTTCACCACACTGCCAACAATGGGTCAAAAGTAGCGTTTTTCCCACAACATCGGCGACAGTGCCCGACGTTATCGTACAACCACTCGCCACGGATAACGTTGCCGCAGAACTTCCAGTCGAAACCGCAGTGGTCAACATCACCAACGGTCATTGCCCGCTTCTCTTCATCAACAATACGCCAAACAGTATCAAACTCCGACCAAATCAGCTCATCGCGATGGCAAAGCACATGCTGGAGTATTCCGAAGCCCACGCCGATTGTCAGATAGCAACCGCTGCCGCCGACCGCAATTTAACTGACCACGAGCCGGCCGCCCTTGACAAATTGTTCCCCGGCCATACCGCACAACAAAAGCTGGAATACACCCTAAACAAAATGACCGAAAAGACTTACGTTTCTGCCGCGCAAAAAGCAAAAGCCCTTAAGATGCTTCGACAACACCGCGATGTCTTCAGCCTCCCCGGCGATAAACCAACAATCACCAGCGAACTGACTGTCAGCATCGACACCGGCACCGCGAAGCCCATATCCCACCATTACTATCGTGCCGCGATGGAGCAGAGACCAATTGTACGCCGTCACATTCAAGAAATGCTTGAAAATGATTTCATCGAACCATCCCGCTCACCTTGGGCCGCACCGCTATTTTTGGTAAAGAAAAAAGACGGCTCTTGGAGACCCGTTGTCGACTACCGCGGAATAAATGACGTTACGCCGAGCGACAAATTCCCGATCCCGCGCATTGATGATTATTTAGACGCAATGGGCCACGCAAAATTCTTCACCACGCTCGACCTCAAAGCCGGGTACTGGCAGGTACCCCTCGACGCTGACTCCCGCGATAAAACAACCTTCATTTGCCAAGAAGGTTTGTTTCGATTCAAAGTTTTACCGTTTGGATTGAAAAACGCGCCCGCCGAATTTCAACGCTTAATGGAAAGAATCCTTCGCCCGTATATCTGGAAAATTTGCCTCGTCTACATCGACGATATCATCATCTTCTCGAACTCATTCGAAGAACATTTGGAACATTTACAAATCATATTCGACGCCCTCGGCGCGGCCAACCTTACGCTTCGGCCCGACAAATGCGAGTTCCTGCTGCCACAAGTCAAGTTTTTGGGACATCTTCTCAGCGCCCGCGGAATCGCCGCCGATCCGGAGAAAGTCAAAGCGATCGCCGAATATGAATTCCCGAAGACCAAAAAAGGTATGCAAAGTTTTTTAGGTCTAGTCCAATGGTGCAAACGATTCATCCCGAATTTGGCAACATTGTCCAGTCCTTTGTACGGACTTCTACGCAAAGACGCCCAATATTTCGCCACGGATGAACATCACGCCGCATTCAAAGGTATCAAGACAGCCCTTACGTCTTCGCCCTTTCTCCGCTACCCAGTTTACGATGGCAAAGCCCAATTCGTTATCCAGACTGACGCCAGTACGACTGCCATCGGAGCAATTTTGTATCAAGAAAACGAAAACGATCAATGGGTTATCGCCTACAATAGCCGCGTACTCACCGATGCCGAAACCCGCTACAGTACAACTGAGCGTGAATGCCTCGCCATTGTCTACGGCTTCCGGATGTACCGCCACTATGTGTACGGCCAGAAAGTTATCATCCGCACCGACCACAAGCCCCTCGAATGGCTCAAAGACGAAAAACACCGAAACTCGCGCCTTCAACGCTTCACGATCAGCCTCCAAGATTACGATTACAAAGTAGAATACGTTAAAGGTAAAGATAACGCTTGCGCCGATTTTCTGTCCAGGAAAGATGACCGCGACAAATCCCCAATCCAGAACCCTGAAAACTTGACCGCAACGATTTTCCGTGAGAATTTTCACCCTGCTGGTGCAACTAAGGAAACCGACTTAACAGTACCCGAAATACGCCCAGCAGTGGCTTCACTACCCACGGAAGTCGACGCCGAAATCAACGCCATCACCCGTGCAATGACAAGAAAGACCATCAGTCAACCCACACTCTCTAATTCAATGCCTAAAGACGCCGACCACAAACCGCCTCCGGCCGAGGTCATTACGATCGCCGCTCACGAAGAAGTTTTGAAAGCTCAAGCCGCGGACCCGGCCATAACAAAAATTATCGCCACCCTCAAAATAGACAATGCCGCCAAACACCCACCGATTTTCTTCCTCGAAGATCAAATTTTATACCGTCAACTTAAAGAGGTCAAGCAATTAGTCGTACCCGCCTCCATGGTCGACCAAACTCTTCATCAATTCCACGGCGCGAAAATTTTGAATCATCAAGGGACAAACCGCACGCTAGCAGCCATCAAAGCTCACTTTTGGTGGCCCCGCATGGAAGAAAACGTTCGAGATTGGATCAAAACCTGCAAAATTTGCCAACTAACAACGCTGCGCACGTCACCACCTCCGCCATTGCTGCCAATTCAACCCAAACACCCATTTGAAATCGTGGCAACCGACATCATCAACATTTCGCCAGTAGGTGAGAAGCGTCCCTACGTTATTGTTTTTCAGGATTACTTCACAAAATTCGTGTCCGCGCATCCGATACCAGATCAAAAAGCTTCAACAATAGTGGAATGTTTTATCAACAACGTCGTTCTCACGCATGGCAGCCCCCTCGTACTCCTTTCCGATCAAGGCGGATGCTTTACGTCAAAGCTCATGCAAGATATTTGCGAACTTCTCAAAATTCGAAAAGTTAAAACAACGGCGTACCACCCCCAGTGCAACGGAATGGTCGAACGCTTCAATCAAACATTGATCACCCAGCTAAAAAAGTATACCGCTGACGATCCAGACAACTGGGAACGCTACCTGCCCTACGCCGTGTTCGCCTACAACGCCACGCCGCATACAGCTACACGCCATTTGCCATTCAGTCTATTACGAGGATATGAGCCGCGCATCACCTTCGACTATGACTGCACCCGCCGCCTCACCTTGCCGTTGAATTACGACGCTTATCAACATATTCTAACGCAAGCCCAACTCAAGATGCACGAAAAGATTAAAGCTAACCTCGATGCCGCAGCCGCCGCCAGCAAAGAATATTTTGACCGCAAAGCTCGAAAACGCGACTTCGTCGTCAACGACTTAGTTCTTTTAACCAACACGCGCAAAGCCAACAAAATTCAACCCGACTTCATCGGGCCTTTCCTCATCACGGACGCCTCTCGCGCAGCCAAAAACGTTGTCACCATCGACTCACTCGACACGCCCGGCCGCCCGCAGACCGTCTCCATAACACGTCTAAAACCGTTTGTCCCAGGACCGGCAAAGGACGCGTTCGAAAACGAAGAAGGTGGACCCCGCACGCCCCACACTTCTCGCCGGCAATAGTTTGCTTTGACATTTTTCTTTTGTGATACGGCGCTCATCACGCCGCGTTGTAAATAATCCTTATGTTTGTTTAATTTAGATCATGGCGACCTCGTTGATGAGCAAGGATGCACGGCAGTTTCGAAACATTTCCCTTCAACCCGTCTTTTACTAGCACTCGGCCGACTTTACAATATCACTTTACATCCTGCCCTGGTTCCCACACTTTTGCAATAGGAGGGAGTTTTCTTCTTTAATGTTCTGTTCAGCGCGAGGCCATTCGGTTTACTTCCGCCCGACCCTGGCCGCTATCACTCTCATAAGACTAATTGGGAAAGGTTGATTTTATTCTCCATTAACATAGTGGTGTTTGTGTTGCTTTTCGTAATGGTAGTGTTTGCATTTTCTTACTTTACACTTTCTTCACCTTTCAGGGGCTTATTCTTTTACTATTTCATTTCCACTTTTCGCTTCCATCAGCAATAGTCGCATTTTCCAGCCGCTCCAAAAATTTTATTTTTTCAAAATGACGACGCCGTCGACTGGATCAACCTCCACGGCCAACGAACCTCCGCCGTATCGTGAATCGATAAACGTCAACGAACGATACATACATTGGGCCGAGCAGCAGCCCCACCAAAACGGTCTAAGTTTCGCCTGCGACGGTATTTTCTCATTTTATGCTTTTGCTGCTTATACTTGCATGCTTTTGCTTGGGACCCCATGGGTACCTCCCCCACTCTGTAGTTTTGGGACAAGAGATCCGTGGTCAGCCGCCGCGATCCCCGCCATCGTCAAGTTGTGGCCTCCTCAGCCCACAACCGGCCGCTGCTTTGATTTCCGCATACGACAACTCTCGTTATCTCGCTATTGTAGCCCGATCCAGTTGTCCAAATGCGCCCATCAAGGTGACATCGCCGCCCAAGCCAACGCCGCCTCAAGCATGTGTCCCTCTAATGAATTGAAAGCAACACCGCGCCTCCCTCCTGGTTCAGGTTTAAATCATCCTTCAATCCCCATGTCGCTCATTCGACTTGGTGCCCCATGTGTCAATGATGAGTATCGCATTCGCTCTTGTTTAGAAAACAACGTCAAACGCCTGACTCGCGTCGCCGATTTGGAGTCGTGGTACATTTCCATGTACACGCGACCCCCGAATGTCTTGCCGCCACCAATATTCCTTTCACCCGGAAGTTTGGGGCAGGCCTTGGCCGCCCAACCCACACCAAACTTCGGTGGCTATATGCTGGTCGGCTTTGACACCGAATCGATCATGGCCGCCGACATAAAACAGTTCCAGTTCACCGTGTCCATGCCAGCCAACCCCACGGCGTCTAGCTACCCCCGCTATGTTCAACTTGCATTCCCGAACATCACGATGTTTGTTTTCGAAACGTTCACCGCTACCCCGGAAGACTGGACCGCGCTTTTCTCCCTAGTCGATGGCGAACACACCATCGTAGTTTCCTTCGATGGAGCCGACGACTGGGCGGGAATATACGCTCTTCTGGGCACACAATTTCGAACCGATCAGCAAAAGAAAAACAAAGACCCTGTCGTAAAAGCCATTCATTTCGACGCATACCGCGTTATTCGAAACATCGACATATCCCCGTCACTGTACGAGTTGGCGCCACGAATTGGCTTCCTTCCGGAAAAACGCACGCTTAAAGCAACAGTTTCCGCCATGTGGGCGCTGGACGTTTCAAAGCTCACTCTACACTTCCCCGGAGCCCTACGCTTTTTCAACAACCGGACAACGTCGTTCTTGCAATCTGACGTTCTGGCCTACGCGGCCCTCGACGCTTATTATCCGTTGCTATTGTTTTTGGCCTTTGGTCGTTACGGCTTCATCCCCGAGGTCTACAACGCCCCCGCGTTGTTTCCCCACGACTCGTTGGACGCCGCCGAAATCGACCACCTCGCCGAATACGTTATCGCCACCTTTCACAACGTCGCGTTGTCGGATGCCTTGCCCCCCGACTATGCCAACTGAATATACCCGACAACATCGCAAGTGGCCTTACCCGCGATAATGCGAGACGAAGTTCTTTCAGCTTACAAATTTTTTATGTATGATTGCACATCGTCCGACCACGGTCGGTCTTTTTGTTTAGGAACGGTACCGAATGGCTTCCGGGACGTCAAAGCTTTGACGCGAACAACTCACCCGAAGCTCCTCCCCGTTCCAAAAGTGCTGAAGAAAAAGAAAAAGAAACAAAAGGAGGAATGGAACAAATCACCGGACGTTTCCGATGACGAAGATCCGGCTCTCAAACCAGGATCTGTTTTCGACGACCCCAAACGCCTTCAAGCAGCCATCACGTCGGCCATGAAGAGCAACCTCACCGACCGGCTTATCGACTTGCTCAATTTTCCGCTTTCACCGATATACAAGTTGGCCGTCCGCGATCGTATGCCATACAAGGACCCCAATTTACCGCCCCTCCCTCACGAAGTTGCCGATCTTTGGACAGAACGCGTAGCCGCCGACCAACCCCTACGCGAGCGCACCTATAACGGTACTCATTATCGTTATCACCCTTCCACCATCCTTAATTTTTTACAGGTGGACGGAGATTGGTTCCCAAAGCTAACGTCTTTCATGCCGTTAGCCGCGCTCCTTGCGTCACCGTGTTCTGCCGCAGAATATGCCTTCGTCAACGATGTCCTACTTCGCCACGCTCAATCAATGACACCAGAAATACGCGCTGCGTTTTACGAGTGCATGTGGTACCGCAGCGACGGCAACCCCAATTCGCTTCTTACGAATTGGATGAACCGCATCCCGGAACGCGAACCAAGTTTCTCTAGCGATCCCGGCACGTATATTTGCAATCGGTTTGCGTTACGCCCGATTGTGTTCAACGAAGACTTCCACATGGAAACGTCGGTCGAAGAAATTGAAATCGATGAACACGACTACACGGCCAATCCGCACAGCCGTTTCCACTTCTATTCAACGTTCATTGCACTCATCGACTTTCAAAACCGCTTTTCGTTCCCCGCGCCGGTGTATGCGTACCCCATGCCGACTACGGCTTCGGTGCAAACGCTCACCGCCGAGGAACTTCTCGAACACCCTACCGATGTCGAAGTTGAACCCGCCGATGACGAACTACTCGAAACGCCAATCTTCGACCTCAACATAGCGAAGCTGCCGCCGTCAACAGACGCATCGGCCCTTCCTATGACAGCCGCGCCCTCCGATATAACCGCAACCGCCACGCAAATCAACGACTTCTTGAAATTGACGCTCGAAGAAATTTCCAATATTGCCCCGGCTCCGATAGACAAATCCACTCCCGTCCAACCCGCCGCGATTGATTCCGAGACGTTGACGTCAGAACAAATGTTGACCGACATACCCGAAGAAAGCACGGTGGATCAATCCACGTCTATGGACGTGGTCTCTACAGAACCGGCCACTACGATAACGACCACGGCACCCGCCGTGGACCCACGAATATATTTGGCGACGCCGGCAGTCTTGCCGGGACCTCCGATCATTGCTACTGTTGCCGCAGCCAGGTATAGTGCCCCCATACGTTTTTCGCAACAGTTTATTTCAGCTACTCAATGGGACGCCTTAGCCGCAGCACTCGCCGCGTATCATTTTCCGCCACCGCCGCCCGGTATGCTGTTTCCCGAACATCAGTGGAAAGATTTCCCAGCAGCTCTAAAAGAAGAGATACAACGAATTTTGTTGCCCCCACCGACATTGATCGCCCCGGCCCCGCAAGTCGCTCAAACGGCTCCTGCGATGGCCCAACCCGTCGTGCAACCACCGGCTCCATTACCGCCGCCGATCACATCGCAACCGCAACCAATTCCGCAACCGCCGCAACCAGCGATTCTAGTGCCGCCGACGGCGCCTGTGGATGTTCAAACCCCACAGGCACCCAGCACGTCCGTGCCGGCTCTAGATCGCTACGGTAATCCTATCCGAAGACCCGGCCGGTATGAGCACTCAACGAAACGAAAACAACATCTCCAAGAAGAATCGGCGTACCGCAAATCCCACAAAACACGAACAACGGACGAACCGAGCACGCGGCGTACGCCGCCACCCAGCACTTCGCGTGCTGAGCGCGGCCAAACGCCCAGCGAACGCACAACTCGACGCCGCGAACAACGCGATAAACAGAGAGCCCGCGAAGAGGCGGAACGATCTTTGCACGCCACGTCAACGCCAAAACCCAAACCCGACTCCTCCAAAACAGCAGCGCCAGCAACGAAACCGCCGCCTGCTCACCAACCCGATAGCCACCGTTCACGCCACGAGTCTCACTCTCGTGATGATCGCCACCGTAAAGAAACAAAACAAACTCCATCAACCGGCAGGGATAGTCGCCAACACGAACGCCGCGATGACGCACCGCCGCACCGTACGCAAAGTGAACAAACACGCAAGGTACATACGACCGGTTTTTAGGAAGAGGCCCATCGCCATCAGTTCCGCCGGTCACCGCCCAAGTTGACGGACTTTATCAGCCCGTTGCATAGGGACGCTGAGATCCAACGACGTCTGGAGGCCTTGAAAAACCCGCCAAAAGATGAATTCAAAGTCCCGCTTCCACCGCCTCCTATGGACGTGGAACCCGCAACACCCTCGATTCCGCCTACGGTAACGTCGCAGCCGTCTACGGCTCTGACATCCGCCACAACGACCACGGTAACCCACACCACGTCGCTGCCGCCTACGGCCCCGACGTCGGCTTCAGTTACCGCGTTCAAACAGCCGCCGGTGATCATCGCCACTAGGCCGGTTCTTGGAGCCCCTCTGCCACCAAGTTCCGCGCCAGCCATTAAACCCCGGTTGCCTAGCGAAGCCACACATTTGCCAAATTATACGCGATTTTGAACCACCGATACGCCGCATTGCGTTACGTTAGTCACACCGGGCTACCCGCCACACATTGACCCGGCCGTTGAATTTTTCTCGCCACGCACGCTGCACGAAATGGTATTGATAAACTTTTTCGGGCGCCTCGGTATTCGTATAATCATGCCCGTGCACATCCGTGCTACGAACGCCTCGCTGGCGTTGTATCAATATTTCCGCGACCACTATCGCCCCGCATATCAAGAACAACAACCGCCGATCTCGCACGATGTGGCCACGTTGATATTGAAATGGGTCGCCGGTCTTTGAGCTGAGGAGCTCGGTGTCGTTGACACCGTTCACACCGCCCATTTGACACTTTTCCTATACGAAGCCCGCGGCCTGGATAACCCCTCGTGCCTACTACAAGCCTACAACACCGCTGTTGGACTCATCAACAGCTGGATGGCTTATCCGCGCTACGCCCCGTTTCCACAGCCGCCCGAAATCGCCGACATCCAACAAATTTATTTGCAATATCACAGCGAGACGGATCGCCCCGCGCCCCTGCTGCGTCGGCACGACTTTTCTGCCCGGTGGAACCTTTTGCCACCGCGACCGCTGCCGCCAACAGGGACGCCGTCCGATAGACCGTCCCTAATCGCCACTCAATTGCCACCACGAGGCGTGAACCCGCTCTCGCCGCTTCAACTTCAAACGTCCACCTCATCGTCGCGCCGCCGGGATACCTCTGATTACGGTCGATCCCGCTATTCCCGTAACATCCGTTTTGATGGCCACGACGACCCTCGCGATCCACATGGCTACCACAACGATCGTTACTGACGAAACGAACGCGACCGCCGCGATCCTCCACGAAACCACCGCTCTGCATCCGATACTCGTTACCGCCGCCGCCATTGAACAAAAGCTCTTTGTACAGTAATATTGTTTTTCTTCGTTTTTGTGTTTCTTAACCTCATTTTGACCCGGTTGTTTTATTTCTAATCTCGTTTATGCTTTATACTTTTGTACTAGTTTCCAGTGCACGTGCAGCCGACGCTGCAAGCACACAGTAAGTTGACCGCCGGTGGCCCGCTACACACCCCCACTTGCCCCGTTTTTGTCCTTACACTTCGCCGCTGGACGCACTATTGTCGCCGCCCCAAAAATCGGCTCAAACTACCCCAACAACTCCGCCGGCCCCACTGTGTGACGCCAAAGAATTCTTCGGCAACCCCGGTGACGGCCTGTAGTTGCGGAGCCCTTCCCCTTGCATGTTTTTCGGTATTTCTTGACGATCGCTTAGGGCGATCTACTGCAAGGGGGGAGGGGTGTTGTAGTGTGTTTTCCGCCGATTTTTATTGTTTTGTCAAAACGCGTCCGAGGCCCGCAGGTGGCAAGTGGAGAGAGCAACGCGGACCACCAGCAGCCATCTTACTGTAGCGCACGTCGGTACGCGTGCGCTGGTCTCTCTCTATTCAGTATTGATTAATGTTATATTTTTCTCTTTCGTATTTTTACTAGTTGTGTGCCCCGCCGGCCACCACTAGTACATATTAGCAGCCTCCCACCATGCTTTCTCGTCTCTTTTCTCGCCCGTGCGTGGGAGTCGATTTATTGTTATTACCTTTTTTCTTCGTCTAGCCCGTCGCGTTTTTGTCACGTAAGTTTTCGTACTTTTATTGTGTAATAATAAATAGGTAGGAAAGCTCCCTCGCCTCTTGGTACTGAGCAATAAGGGAGACAATTAAAGAAACTAGGCTTTTCTTTAATTGTTGGGTTAATTATTGCCGGGGTTTAAGTACCAGTAATTAGGTTATCGGGTAAACGTGGGTGTGGGACGCACGTACATTAAGGACGCAACCTCGGAATCCCAATCCTGCTCACGCCGCATCATCTCCGCCCCGACCAAACCAAGATACAACACAACAACGGTCAATGATAATAATATAATTGCATAAAAATAACCTTTTTGCACTGAAGGGAAATGTAAAATCAAGCCTTGTGATGTTTTTTTTAGATCTATTATTGGTGAGTTGCTTTTTATCTGATATTTATGCTGGCACCTAATAGAAGTCATGCAAGCTCATTAAACAACAGGCATCAAACATATATTCCATATACATGTTAATGTCTGTCGTTATTTGTATTGTTGAAGACTCTGGGTCATGTTTATGAAGGGCACCAGTCCTTTAAACTGACTGCATATGTGACAAAATTGAGAACTTGCCCACCATTATTTGAGCACCAGATAAAAAAATGGAATTTTTAGTATACTGGAAGATGAAAAAAAGTTCGATTTCAAAGCATATAGAACGTCAATTGTACGCGTTTAAGCATCAACTTATACATCAAGAGAAAAAGCAATACAAATGTAATATGAAACGAAATTCAATTATTTTCTCTAATATCTTGACAGATATATATTGCGCACAGGGTGTCTCAAATGTATACCAACACATTAACGTCTGTGCTATGATGTACTGCTGAAAGTTCCAGGATGTTCTTAAGTAGGATCAAGGCCCTGACGAAGGCTATGCGTAAGAGAAGTTTCAGGCCCGGGAGGACACAATATTGAGCCGCAGCTAAGAGAAAGCCGCAAATTTTTTTGAGCTGTACATGAAGAAAACTAAACTTACACGGTGCATAAAACATCAACTGTACGGGTTTGAGAGTCAATGGATATGTCAGATGAAAAAAAAGTTAAAATAATACTACAATTCAAATTCTAGGACAGATCGTTCAAAATGTTTGCCCAGCACAGAGTAATGTTTGGAGATCTTTTTTGGCAAGATATGATATTGGCAAGATGCAAATTTTTTCATACTGTAGCACAATCAATTTTCGTTTTCAACACGAATGCATATCACAGTTATAAGCGCTTAAAATTACTTCGTAAAGCAAATTTTGAGGGCCACTTTGTTCTTTACTTCCCAAGTATTCTGTTGACCCAAGGTGGAATCTAACAGACATAGTGTCGTGAAATTTAGGAACTCAACAAACCGAAATCACTAAAGGATCCTCAGGTCACACAGAGGTCATTGAATCATTTACAAGTGAGACAGATGACAGTTCGACCTACAGATTGTCTCGAAGGAAAACAGGGTATAGATGTCGTTTGCATCCGCATACGACATTTTGTGACCAGCAATTAAAAACTACTAAAACGGTAAACTATAGCAAAAAATTGTGCATCGTCAAAAAACTTTTGCGTGAATGTTAAACAGGTTCGCCCAAAAAAAACTTTTTCTGCGTGACGTCTGACTCGTCAATTATGTTTGTAGTACCATAACAATTGGTGAACCGGCCTATTTCGAATACCAAAAATTTCATGAAAGTAATGATGCATACCGTCTATTCATTCTGAAATGAACCTCGGAAAGCTCGATTTGTTCGCCTAACTCCTACCAGTCAACTCAAAAAAATGTTTTGTACATGCAGATTGTTTATTATTTGCATGAACATTTTTCTGCGCGCCGAGGTTCATTTAGAAAAAAATAGACCATAGAATATTTCGAGCGTATATCTTTCTTACCAAATTTTACATTTCTGCATTTGCGTCCTCAATTTCCATGTTGAAAAGTGATGTAAGTTGTCACCACATGATTTTCAAATAATGAAGCAGATATTGGGTTCCAGTAATTGTTGGTTCAGAACAAAAATCATACTTCTTCATGATGACGTCGGTGTATCATCTTCTGAGGAATTTTTCGCGTTTAAACCTGTATATCACATTTTCAAACACATTTGACATTGTACATTATACTGAATTCATTATATTTGAAAAATACACGAGACAACTGGAGCTATGCAGCAAGCTTGTGAATACCCTGTAGCTAAATGAATCCATAAACGGATGACCAGATGAAGCATCTGATCAGGATATTCGATAACAACTTGATCTGGATACAAAGGCTGCTACCTATAAAATATGGTGACAAGTTCGGCATCTTAAGTGCAACAATTCATAGAACCACTTGAAATGCATAAAAAATTACCAAGCTTGTCGCAAGTTGAATGAAAAAGCAAAGCAGCAATGTGCAACCATCAGCATAGCAGTTCTTTCGAAATTCAAAATTAAGTTTTTCCTTGATCGCATAATTACAGTTACAAGGAGATGAAAGGTTGGTTCCTTAGACCAATATCACTTGATGTACAATAGGTAAGCAAAAGCTGATAACCATACTCGATGGCTACAGCCAGAATTACTCACATAAGCAATGCTTTGTATTTGATGATCAACATGAGAAATCATGTACCTTGAGTTGTCTGCGCTGAGTTAGTGTGACGATGCGCAAAAGGTGCCATCGTGCATTTTCTTCTGAACCCGTAGACTTGATGTTGCTCATCCAGGTGATCCAGGAAATATGCAGTGACCGTTTCGGTTCTTTTTTGTTTTCTATCTTCTAAACTTTGTGAAAAAGGGCGTACCGTTGGTTGGGGAATGCCCGTTCCAAAGCAACTTTAAATTGTTCATAGTTCGTGGCGGGATCGTCAGAATTTGAAATATTTTCAAATTTTGTGAGGGCATCACCTCTAAGGTGAAACTCCAAAAAAATTATTTTTAGTTGATCATCTTCGTTTTTTATTCCTTTCAAAATCATTTGTCTTTCGAGTTTTTTAGCCCATTGGGTAAAATTTTCGTTAGGCAGCCCAGAAAAGACCCGAAGATAGTTAATTTTGGCGGAAAGCATGTCACCACGCAAGTGATTCACTCTAATTTCATTTATGGTCGATTCTGTGTGTGCTGCTTTTCTGTTCATTTGGGCTTCAAGGTTTTGAAGCCTCTGATCAAAGACCACAGCTAATGCGTCTTGAACAACATGACCAAGCGGGTCCTGATTTTGTAAGGACATTTTCCGGATAATTTGATTTTTAGCATCTTGCTCAATGCGCAAAAAAAACGTTCGTTTATGTGAACCAAAGAGTTGTTTTTGGGGAAAAACCAAACTGATTTTTCCACGCCAAATTCGAAAATCGAAAAAAACAAAAGTGGTTTTTGGGCAAGAGGACAATTTACATCAAGTGTCCAACAAAAATTTTAAAAGGTTCGTTTTTTTAATTTTATCCCCTGTTATTAGGTCACCAAGATTTATGTGACGTCCTTTCTTAATGTTCTCGGAAACCCCGTTGCACCTATAGTGAAATTATGATATCAACAAATGAAGGCTTGGGTTTTTTTGGTATTTATTGTTAAATTACTTACAGATTGAAATGGAAAATTACTTACAGATTGAAAAATGTCGACACAATAGAAAAAGCCAAAACTCCGCGGTTTGTTGTGAGGGAGGCAAATTCCAATGAGGGATTCGGCTGTTCTGATATCCCCCAAATGAATGTCAATGAGGGATTCGGCTGTTCCAATATCCCGTAAATGAAGGGCAACTTGTTTGCCACTAACCAGCAATTGTAAGGTGAGCGATTAAACTATAGCGAGTAATACCTCTGGCCCCTTCAGACCGCCACCCATGCATCTTCTAAAAACTGGATGTTTACTTTTCAGCTTGCGTGCCTTGTTTCTTAATGCATATCAAACTGGTTCTTGTATATAAAACTCACATAGACAAACTGATAAAGTATAGCCTCTACCTCTTGCTTGTTCTAAAAATAGATTTCGCGGAGAACTTGATGTTTACTTTCCAGCTTGACGTTTTGTACTGTGTAGTTTGTTTTTTATCTGTAAACTGGTTCTTGTATATAAATCTCACGTGGACAAATCAATGAAACTCACTTCTTCCCTTTCCAAACTCTCTTAATATGCAACTGGTTATTTGAAGCAAAGTAATGAAGCAGTTTTTTCCATTGTACTGAAAAACTGGTTCATATTTTCAAACTTGATGCATTTTGGAAGGGAATGGTACACAAATAACAATTTTGCTTGGATCAGAAACTTACAGTAATGAATGTAAATTATGATTCACAAGTGTTGCTAATTTTTCATGACAAAATATCAACATACTGATTATTTTAGGGTGTACAAGTCCTGTCAACAAAGATTTTTTCATTTATGCTCCTCCTTTTTTCAAAATGCAGTTGTGTCTCGGCTCTGATATTTATTTGTTGATATCGGCTCACAAAAATTATGTCAGCTTTGGCTCTAGGAGATGCTTTATCGAGAACAATCAAGTCATACCCACAAAAAATGGTATGAATTTGATCATCCCCCAATATAAAAAGCTTGTGCAAGTCTCGGAGGATTTACTTTCTAAAGCCAAAAGTGGAAGGCAGACCAAGTATGATTTGGGTTATAATTTGACTGTGCAAATGAAACAAAAGGCCAATACAGCGCTGCCTCATAATATTTTAGTTTTTGACAATACATATACTAAAAAGTCATTTAGGATTGCTTTTGAGCAATTTGAGGCTTGGACTTCAGTTGCAAAACAAATTGATTACATCATGGATGCCATTTGGAAAGTGTACGCAATTGGAAATCAAAGCCGAGGCAATGAAACTATGGATGAAAAGACACACTTGAAGAAATTGATCAAAATTCAGCAGCTATTTCTGATGTGTTCAGCACTAGTTGCCAGACGAAGAGTCAGCGATATCTATCCATGCTTTGGCTGCTTTAATAACCATGGATTTGTGCAGCCATATCATACATGTTTCAATGTTTTTGAGGAGCACAATTTACTAGACAAACTGAGTGATGTCTTCTCTTCATTGAGCAAAGATTCTCTAGAAGTGAAACAAGCTTTCAAGAAAATGTGTACAAAGAAGTATGCCGATTGTGAAGATTACAGCGACAACTTTGCCAAGGTTTTGGATGAAATTTTCCTCCGTACAAGTATCGGCCAAAAATGCATAAGTGACATTGTTTTTCAATGTATCAAAGAACCAGAATGTGAAACAGCAAAGATGATGGATGATATTGTTTCTAATATTGTATGTGTTGATATTGTCTAAATATCCTAATAAAGATGAGAATGACACAACATTGATTTTATTTATCAATCAAAACAACATACAAATGACATTTATCAAACTGTGTAATCCATATAAGCTTGAGGAGTATGATCAATCATCAATAGAGAATCAAACTCTGCATATACAATACATTCAATTCCACCAGCAGGTAAATTTCTACCAAATAACATTTCTAGAGTTGTTGTTCCTTCATGCACCAATTCCCATGTGGATGAGTCTGAACCATCACTTCCTAGCTCAAAAACGAAGAAGCTAGACCCATTTCTGAAACGATTCATACTAATCATATTTCCTTTGTCATCCCCGGCAATGTTCAGGCCTTCAAGCATCTGTGTGTAGGCTTTCGTGAAGCTATTTTGTTCAAAATCCAATTTGTACAGAACAGATGGAACTACTGTAGTACCACAAGTAATTTTGATTTCTGATAAACCAAAATCTTGAAAACTGAATGGATTAGTTTTGTAAGTACCCCTTACAGCTTCAGCCAAAACTAGGCCGATAACTAATCATCTTTATGTAAAATACCATTAAATAGGGAGTTTAGAGGTGTTGAGCATCTATTCTCTGTAATTAACAAGCTCGTTATTTGGGTTCTTCTAATGGGATACTTTATGCTTGTTTTCTGAAGCATTGATTCAATTGCCATGATGATGCTTTCAGATACTTCTACTTTACGTACAAAAAGGAACATCTGCTTAACTTGTATTTGATATTTAGGAGTGGTAATTTCATTTCCATTGTCGATAATGCAAAATGTATCACTGTTGTGGTGAAGCTCAACACGCAATTCACATTGATTAATTAAAAACCGATCTTGCATAAACAAGTCAACATGGAGTGGTGCCATAACTTCAACCTATGCACTGTTTTTGAAGATGTGCATTCATGTTGCCATACCATCCAGGTTGTTTTCAGGATCTTTATCTGCATAGTACATGCCGGCTTGCAGTTGGCTATGCTTTGCATCAGTACTAAAGTTTAGTTCCATCTCCATCAATGCCCTATAAGCATATTTATCGCCACTAAAATTAAAAAAATCAATGCATAACACAACTACAAAATGAAAAACAAATTTACCTGTCAGATAATAATTTTCCATTGAGAAACACTTTGATTTGGCGAAAGAATGTCTTTCCTATTAGATTAACTGGTAAAACTAAATCTCCATCATATGCATTAGTATCAGCATTTTGGGTGACTTTACAGTCGCTGCCATCGGGTTTTGTTATGTGTAACACAAAGTATACATAATTCTTTGATAAATCCAACATGTACAAATCTGGGGACAGTTTGAATTCATAAGGTCCTTCATTAGTACATAGATTTTGGAGTTGCACTTCCAACCAGAATGATCGTTTTATAGCCACTTGTGTTGGTGGTACTGTGAACAAGTCAAGCTCACTTTTTGTACTTGGTAGTCAGCCTTCATCTAATAGTTTGCTCATATTCACTTGGTAAAAATATCTCTCAAACCAACCACCTTACGCAAGCTTTTCTTTTTATGAACTGGAGTAAGAGAATGCATCCTCTTCCTTTTATATGTTTTCTGCTTTGGAGTATGCCCTAAGCCACTACCCTTTTGTACAATTTTATCTGCAGCTTGATGTAGTAAGTTACTCGCTGCTTTTCGGCCATGTTCTCTCATGCTGTCCGATAAGGGTCTACCATCAGCCAGATCTGCAGCTATTCTCGATCCAGTTGTCAATGCTTGCTTCCCTGCTACTTTAGTAAGGGCATAGCCATTCTGAACAGACTTCTGAAGAAACTACCTAATCCCGCACCTCTGTGATAGGCGGCATAAGCTCGGAAAGCAGGTAATTCACCTCCTAGCTGATACTGTTGTTGACTTCCCAATGAACTTTCATAAAATGACAGCCAGTATGCAGTACTTTCTGGTAGATATACTGAATGCATTCTAATCGAATATGTAAGAGCTTTTCCAAAAGTGCAGCTTCACGACAACTTTACCAAATTCAAATGATAAGTATTCTCCTGTATCTGTCCTTATATTGATTTGAATATGACTAACATCTTTGAGGAGTACAGGTATGTAATGAGGATTGTCATATGTTCTATTTATAACACTGCCATGCTTTCCGTGCACATCTATGATGCGTAATAATGGAGCCATTGTGTTTCCAACAATTTGGTTTTCAACAATGTTACAGTAAACATAAAAGGTTTCAAAATGAGCAGATAGATCTGGCTTGAATCTGCCGAGTCGGGAAGCTCTACGATCATCTACTGTTGTATATTCCTCTCCTCCAACCAGATATTTGTTAAAAATTATTCTATCATCAAAACCTAATAGATCCATCAGTCTTCTAGGTAGAGTATTAACAGATACATTCCAGTAATCTAAAGTTACTTTGATTGGTTTCTGTTTGTCATCATATTCGAACAAACAATACAAATCTCTATATTCAGGTCGTTTTTTTCTAAAACAACAGCTTTGTTTAGTGCATTTGTTAGATGATAGATTGTTTCATAGTTTCCTGGTGGAATATTCACATGGATTTCAGTATTCTGCAACTCTATATTGACCACATTTGCATCATTTGCAATGCCAAGAATATACCAACTTACAGGATAGATAATTTCTGCTAAGCCAACTTCCCAATGACCTGATAATTTCAGCCGCTGTGGTAAAGTAACCCTGAAATTTGATGCTGAATCACCCGCCTCAGTATTGCTTGGTAGAGTAACATAAAATTGTGTCATCTTCTGATCTAGACTGCAAACTTATTAATGAATCAAGTGAAGAATGTAAGCATTTATATACCATTTTTATTTTTGAAGTAACGCAAAGATGTACAACTCTGATGGTTTTTACAACATATACGATGATGAAACTTAAAGTATTTGTACAAAAAACTGCAAACTAGTTTATCATTAAAAGTTGATTCTTCCGGACGAAAGTGTTTCAATATAAACCGAAGTTTCATTCTACGAACCGGGTGATATAAAAAGTACAAGCAATAAACACCACAAACTGAACTATCCCAACCCTGCAAGCGCACAGAGTTATAATTTTGCACTTTACTATTTCGATTCATGAAATCAATATATTCTTGTATATACGGGCACATACCATAAGAGTCAAAATAATCAACGTGTCCATTCTGATCAAAGTACATTGTGATCCAATGCTGCCCTGGTTCATTTGACGTATCTGTATTTGCGATAATAGCTGCTGGATATCTAGTTATCGTCCAATTTAGCTGATCTCTAGCAAATACACCATGGAAAACCTTCTTCAGAGATGCATCTCTCTGAATTAGTTGAACAAGCTCGTATGAGTTCATTTCAAGTCGTTTTCATTAATCCATTCATTGAACTTATCAGGGTAACCACTCCATTTGACAAAAAGCTTCACAGATCCATCAATGAGCCTTTTTCGTTTTAAAACTTTTTCAATTTTGAAGGTTTTTGTGTTATCAAAGATAACTCTTTGCAATTCTTTTGCATAAAATGTACCCTGTATTTCTTCTCCTTGTAGATCTTTGATTTTATATAATGGCTCAGTAGTACGATTCAATACTTTATATACACAAAAAATTTCTTCTGTCCACTGTGGTAGATAACCTTTATCAAAGTGCTGACGAAATTTAGAAATTTGTACATAGTCATTTATTTGTAGAGTTGGATGTTGTGAGCTCTTTCTTGGGTACAGGCGATTTCTAATTTCTGATTTGTTTTCATAAGTGACATTCACAGGCTTTTCACCAATTGAACGATGAGTAGAATTGTTGTATGCTCCAACCAGTTGTTGAAGTATATCTATCCATTTGAATGTCTTTCTGTCAGTGAAGTATCTCCATATTTTTGATTTTAAGGTACAATTGAACCGTTCCACTATTGAACATTTCACATCCTCATTTTGAGAGGTAAAAAACTGTATCCCCTCTAAGTTTAAGAGCTTTTGAAATTTGTAATTTACAAACTCTTTGCCCTTATCTGTGTGAATACACCAAGGCTTCCTTCTGCTTGATATAATGTCTTTAAAAGCTGTACATACAGATAAGGCACCTTTATTTCTTAGTGGTCTTACCCACGCAAATTTGCTAAAAACATCAATACAGCATATCATATACTTTTGTCCCTTGTTGTACTCGCTATATGCTTGCATATCAACCAAGTAAGCCTCCCATTGAGCATCAATACCACTGACGTAAATTCTATTACATTTAAACTTTTTATAGGCCTGCTTATGTAATGTGTAAGGATCCTGTTTTTCTAGCCAATTCTTCACATCATTTAGAGTTATACTTCTGTCATACTGCTTTGCATGCTTGTACAGCTTGCGAACACCACCATAAGATCCAGAAGCCCCTATGTCTGTATACAATGTTTTCAGGACCGCTTCTTTAGAATTCTTCATACTTCAACTTTTTCTTTTTCCCAGAATTTTTATCATTAGAAAAACTTAATCGCTTTTTAACATCAACATTATGAAATGGAGAATTGTTGATTGTCTCGTCAGTTTTATAGTGATTAATGAGCTTTAAGCAATTTGGATTTCCAATATAGGCTTTGGGTACATTAAGCTTTACCAAATGTTGCGCAAATTCTTGATAACCTTCTGGAGGTGGAGCTGTAGGTCTGTCTCTTATAAAATCATGTAATAAATCTATGATATTGCTGTTGGGTACTCTAACACCATTTAAAATAACTTCACTTTGCTTGTTTACATCAAAATCACTTTTATTGAGCACTTCTAGAAGCATTTCAGCTTGCTTGACTTTAGCTCTAGGTAAGCCTCTCAACCAATCTCTACCATCATCTGAAGATTGCTGTTCATTTTTTAGCCCTCTCTGATTAGGTGTAGATGATTGTTCTTCATTTTTCATTTGTTTCTGATGTAGGTTATCAATATCTACCGATTGTTGATATATATCATTCAGCTTACCATCTTTTAATTTAACCTCAATCGGCTTTTTACTCTCTTCATCGAGCTTCAAGTATCTGTGGAATAGTTGTCCATATAGCTTATATTGAAGTTCTGCAGACATATCATTATTATTCAATATGCATTCAAGCTCCATTTTGAAATCAGACATTTGCTTTCTCAAACTGTTAGCAGAATTTTGGTCACTTTTCTTGTCAAACATGTCTTGCGGAACAAGAACCATTTTACTAGTGTATTTCATGTTTTGATAACTTTGGGTAAAATTTCAGTAGCTAATGCTAGCAGAGAGGGTAGAAGTATAGGTAAAAATCCACCACTTTGTATAATTTGCTGCTTTTTTGCTCTCAAGTTGATCTTTTGCTTTGATGCTAAATGTCTTATAATCTTGCTATATTTATCAAGCTTTTTCTTCTTTAGGGTACTTATAGGAATATTTCCTTTCAGCAGGTTGTGACAAATTTCACATAAACAATGCACAAATTCATCCCGCAAAGTTTTTAATAGTGCACTTCTTTGTTTTGTATGATTACTGCAGCAATTTAAGACATGTAGATGGTGAATGTACTTTCGCAGCAACTTTGACATGGCATTCTATTAGAAATTCAAAATGAATAATGAGACATTTCAGATAGCAACAGGTATATATATACATTTCAAGCTGGGGGTCGTCTATCATAGAGTGCATCCATCAGAACTGATATTTCATTGTTATCATACAGATTCAAACCATTTAACATTACACTCTGTAAAGTTTCCCACGTACAACACACATGTGTTTGATGATCTCCAATCAAAGTTGGACAATATTGTGTATTTGTAAATTGTCCTTGTCCGGGCCTACACCATATGGCATTCCTAAGAAAGTTTCTTAAATGTACCGCCTCATGTTTGTTATATGAAGTAATAAAACCAGCTCCTGTGAAACTTTTGTAATTTATGATTACAAGCTGACGATTCTTTATATTCTTGTCATCCTCGAGATCAACACTCTCAATTTTTGTATTGAGTACATTGAGTAACGAGGGTACCAAATGTTTGCTAATGTTGAATGTAGGTGCCCTAATACTATCAAAATTATTGCTCATGTCACAGCAGGCATAGAGATTGCCATTGTGGGGTATTTTTGTTGAACATCTTTCAGAATCAGGATCAAATAAACTGCCCATTTTGTTGCAAGCCAATGCTCTCAATAGGAAATTTCGGAAAGATACTTGTGCAGCCAGGGTTATGTTGTAAAAATCTACTCCAGGAGCAGATCCATAGGACCTCATCAAAACGAGATGACTGTAAGAAAGATCATCTGCACTTTTGAGGCTTGAGCAGGCAGCTAATATCACAGTTGCAAGAAAAGTGAAACACATTGTTTTATTATAAGCCATCACCTGAGAAACAACTGTTCACCACCAAAATACAAACACAAAACTGAATATTATAACACGCACATTGCTTATATACAATAAATGGTTCATGAAAAACTGGAAATTTCATTTTGTAGTATCGATAAATAGAAAACGTTTCTATCATATACACTGCTTTGATTGATCAACATGAAGTAGAACTTGTCTTCTTGGCTCAACCCGGCAAACAGGTCATTGATATACTGCGCATCTATGCATCTTTTTCTTAGTTCTCCAAAGAGCTCCAAGGTGAAGAACCAAAATCCAGTAATTTTATTTTTCCTTCGTTTAATTTGATGAAATTCATTATATTGTACAGCCTTTAACTTGTAATCTTCTTTCCGATTTTGGCTGAATCTTGACCATAAAACATCAGCATATTGAGCTTGCATGCGCTTAATGATGGGTACTCCTTAAAATTACATATACAACATATTTAATTATAAATAGGTGCACATTATATTACCTCTAATTTTTGCCATAAGTCGTATTAAAAATAATTCAAATGATGCTGGAGACATTGGAAATAGGACTGCTTGTCTACAAGTACTGATGAGTGAATAAGAGCTGGCAGATTATTCTTTCAAGAGTTTGAGAAAAGAATTTACAGTTTGTTTATTCAGCTCAATTGTTGCTAAATTTAGGCTCTTGAATTGACCATCTTCATCGCAGCATGCATGTATGTCAGCATTTAATGGTACTGATTTCTGACATAGGGGCCAATATTCATGCATTTCATGTAGAGGGCATAATAAGTATTTTTCAATAAAGTGTGCAACATTCTGTCTACTACTGGCATTGACTGAATACATGGTGATTTCATCATTCTTTATTTGCATCAAAATGAATGATTTTTCCTTCTGAATAGAGAAATTGCTTGTTAAAGCGGGTGCCCTGGTGTCATGTAGAATTGACCAGAAGAATCCTCCGAGGAACAGCATAAAACATATACTGGATGCTATTTTTCCATATGTCTTGTTGTCAAACATTCGGATTAAAAGACATTGCCGAGGGGGACGTGGGGGCATACCATTTAATGCATTATATACCCTTTTGGTTGTTGTATCAAACTCCATTTCCTCAATAGTGCGCGAGTTATCCATAATAGAAGCAACTTATCAGTAGATGTTTATAAAAGGAAATGATCCAAGCTGACAAGTCGATGGCCTATATATCTATATACTACTTATAATCATACCCACATCAGTTGGGAAGATATTTCTCCTGAATCTAAATTTATCTGTTGTGTCTTGAGTCAAATCAATAATCAAATAGCCATAAGATGACCCAGTTGCATCTTCAAAGGCTTCTATAAAGTGTTTAGAACCTGGAAAAATTTGCCTTCCCAATGTCTGTATCTGTAGTCTATCTGCTGGATTTTTCATTAGCACCAAATATTGAGCATTTATTCTGCTTGTCCTCATTCCTTCAAAAAAAGCATTTGGACAATGTGTATAACTGATAAATTCCAGTGATGAGAGCCTCTTGTAAACAACTCATTGAGCCTCTTGTCAGTCTTCATTTCCTGCATCATGTCATCTAGGACTAATAATTGAGGCTGTTGTTTGAAGCTTTTCAGAACTTCGATAGATGGTAATCCTTCGAGGAAAGAAACATTGCTACATTTGTTTTGCAAATCAGTGTAAGTATTCTGCCATTCAGTATAACACCATATGATCCTCATTGGTACTGGTTCAATCATTTGTTTGGCGAACAAGATTAGTTTTTTCACAAACTCAGTTTTTCCCGATTTGGTAGGAGCTGAGACAATACAATTGAAAGGATGCTCCCAAGCAAAGTTGAAAGTAGCCATTTTATTAAGCATATAAAACAAATGAATAAGCAAATTAACACATCAATATTTATACTTTCCATCCATAAGGTACAGTTGTAAAATCTTTCACAATAATGCGTTTATCATATACAACTCTAAATTTTTTTGTACAGGTCTAGTTACTACAGTATGGTCCTGTTTTCTATCAATTCTTTCAGTTACAACATTAATTTCTTCTATATCATTAGATATAATGAACAATTTTACCATTTGTTTTAAACTTTCAAAGTTTACTTGTTTCGCTACTTTGTGGTTTAATGTAATACCACGAACTTTTGTTATGTAATGCAGTTTCTCGACCTTTGTACTATATACACAGTAGGAGTAGTTCTTCGGACCACCACTGATAAATTCCGTAATGTAAGATCCCTGGCCGTAATCCTTTAACTCATCCGTCATTTCACCCAAAGACCATCCAATTGGTACTTTATATTCATTGGTATCACTAATGTTTGATAAATAAATGACACTATCTGGGTCAAAATATAAAACACGTCACTCCAACTTTTTGATATAAGAGTAAAGTATTAGCCGGGCTTGAGTTGTCGTATAAGCTGCTATCACAGGGCTGACGTACGGCAATGTTAAGACAAATTCTTCTTTCTCTGTGTAGCTGACAGCAATGAGAGTTTCACTAATGATTGTTACACTCTGAATAATTGCTGATGGATAAAATATAAGGTCGAAATATTGCTGCGGATTCGTAAAATAAACTGTCTTTGTCAAATTATTTCGTTGACCAAACTGAAAATGGTATGACAGATTATAAAAACCATGTTTACAGTTTTAAAAATTCTTACTTTTGTAAGGGTTTTCAATGTGTGGGTCAATGGTAAATACAGGTTACTGTAGCTGAATAACCTGCAGATCGGACTAAATACTAAACGTTCTTGAATTATTCTATTTTCTTCAGAAACGTCAACGAAAACGTCGATGGATGGACGGCAACGGCGACGATTAGGAAAACGTCAAAGTAATTTTAAAAGGAAAATCTTAGTCTCGCAACGAAATTATGTTTCTTCCAGCTTCCAATAATCGCAAAGCCCGATGGAAAGAATGACGTTTTATCCAGCGACCCTACGATGATGGTGAAGAGCAGAAAAGAAAGCAGGTAAGCCAAATTTATTAATAAAATAGTGAAGTGATTTTTACATACAAAACAAGCGTTTATATATAAAGAAAAAGACATAAAAAAAGACATAAAAACTAGGTTATAACGTCATAGTTTCATATAATGTTAGATCATAATCTTAGTAGGCTTAGTCGTATATTTTTAAATAAGTTCCATGACGTAAGGTGAAGAATCTTGGCACGATGTCTACAGTAGGATCGGATAACGTAGGTTTGCCTGGTGTGTGTGTGACGGTGAGAGCATCGCCGTTTACTGTAGGTTACTCAACTGACATTATTATCGATTGGTTTGTAGCGCTCCCACATCTTTCGGCGCTGGCGAAAAGGCTGTCCCCAGCCTACGTCTTGCAAAATTGGACGGCGAATCGACGGCAAAATCGATGTCGGAACTGAGGGTAAGTGTTTTTATGGCGGTAAGAAAAATTCTTCTCTCATTTTTCTCCAATCCTCAGATTTTTTCGTTATAATTTTCTTCTTCTTTTTTTTGTGCCTTCCATTTTCTCCAATTTTACGTTCTGGTTTTTCTTTATAATTTTTCCTGTTCTGTTTTATAATATTCCCATTTCGCATAAATTTAAATTTTACAAATTTGTAAATAACCAAAAATTTAAGATGGTTTTTTGGTTGTTTTCTCTTTTTTTTCATATATACAATACGACGCAAATAATGGACAAAGATCGACAAAAGTTTCAATGAAAAAGGCGACGGAGGCGACAATATTATGAATTTCGACGACAGTTTGATAATGGGGCGACGAAAATATAGACCAAAACGGCGACGATGAATTATTCGACGATAATAACGATTTATGGCGGCGATTTAGGGACAAATTCGACGAAAAATATGGGACAAAATAACGACGAAAAATTATTGACGACAACGAAAATTTGGGGACGATGATTTATGGACGAAGTCGGCGGTCGCTGGAGGAGCGGAAGATGTGGCTCGTATAATATTCGGTAAGAATATTGCAAAATTTGGCCACTTCACCACTTGTAAGGGTTTTCAATTTGTTCAGGTAATAACCGGGGGTCCCGTCCTAATTGGTTTCATAAATGGACGCTGCGATGTTCGGCAAATTCTTTGGCGGCAGGCAACATTTCAGTATAGTAAGGCGGCATGTAACAGACGATGGAGGCAGCCAAATTATCGTCTAAGTGGTGATAAGCCTCTCGTTCTGCTTGTGCCCGGAGATCGATTGCTTCGCGATTGGCAATCGGTGTGACGAAACGGCGGCGAAAATAATTGAACGCCGAAAAATTACAATCAGGCGGCGGTGGTTTTGGTTTAAAAATGTTCGGCGTTTCGAATGCTATTTGGACAAATCTTCGATTTTCTTCGACCGCGCGAATGTCTCTGGTTTGATTCGGGCTCAGGGCGGCTCCTACTTTCGGCTTTTTCGGTTGGGGTTTTGATGATTTCGCCGACGTTTTTTCCTCCCTATTTCTTTTAGTCGAGTTGCTCGAGGACGTCGGTACTTGCCTTTCCTGTAAAAGATTAGGTCGAGTTTTTATACCACTTTGTTTATTTTTCTTATTCATCAAACTAAAAGTGCATTTTATAACTTCTTTTAGGACTATTTTCATGGAATAAAGAACTTTTCCTTTTTGCTCTTCTGATTCCAGAGAAACAAATAGATCATTTCCTGAAATTTCTGTGTCTTCTTCAGATTTTTCTCTTTCTTCTTCGTCTTCAGTCGAACTTTCGCTGGTCGAATTTCGTGGCATGGGTTCTTTGTTTAGCCTGTCTAAAATCATAGATCTTATTTTTACTTCACGTAGGGGGAAATCTAAAATTGTGAGCGATAAGAGCTCCTTTTTCGCGGCTCGTTTGGACGTCATAATTCGTTCTTTCGACGTCAGAGTTTTGATTTCGTCGAAAAGCGTATAAAATTCGTTTAAACTATAATAGGCGTCGAAGTGGGCGATAGCGTCCAAGGCCGCGTATCCCAAGGCGTCGGAAGGTAGAGGATGTTTGGTCCACGCCAATCCCTGACCTTGAAATCCTTTTTCAAGATGGACGCCGAATAGATGGTGGATTATCACCGCTAAACTATTCCCCGCGTGGTAGAAATCAGTCGTCCTATCAGTTAGACGTTTGTATAATTCGGGGTTCATTTCGGGGACGTAATCGAGGCTGTGATTACTTTTCAGAAACAGATGTATCTGATTGGTATCAGCCCGAATCTTGATATCCGCGAATCGTATATCGACATTGGCCATGGCGGTCAAATCGCAGTTGGCCGCAAAACCGATAATTCCGCGGGCGTTTTTGAGAAGATTAATCAAGGAAATGGGAACGACTCCCATCTCCAAGAGATCGAAATTAATTGTATGTCCGTCGGCGCGGCAAATTTGGATGACGACAGTGAAAGGCCCTTTGGAATATCGCTGGCCGTGTAAAGCGATATCGAGTTTCTTTTTAGCCAAATTCGCTAACAGGCCGGCCTCCCTTTTATCCCAATCGACCCAATCCATGTGATGGTTCATGAATTCGGCGTCGAGCCCATAAACGCTGGGATGACGCTGGTCGTTGGCCAAAAAGTCGCACATTGTTTGACTTTCTTCTACCGTCGTGCATATGACGTATCGACCATTTAACGGCAATCGCCCGAGTTCTTGTCCAAACGCGACGATGGCCTCGTGTTTAATCAAGGGCGGCGAAATTTGACAAAGGCACCATTGATCAGCTGCTATCGTCGTCGTGATTTTCGTGAAAGCCATGTCTTCAGATGCAAAAATGAGTTAAGGACAGAGTATAAATGAGTACATAAATAAAATAACAATTTACGGAGAAAGGAATATATAAAGAATATTTAAACGAATGAATATAAAAATGAGTAAGCAGCAGAGTACAGATTGAGTGGAGAGATAAAAATAAGTCTTCTCAATAACTTATGCGGAAAGATGATGCGCGTTTTATACAAGCATTTATACATTTTTTCTTTTCTCTTTTTTTTCACATGGACGAACATGCAAATGAATGTTCCGGAGGCTGTTCTGATGATACGATCAAAGCCTGCGTCATGGACAAATTTCCGTCCATTTTTTTTCTTTTTAACAAATTGAAATGTATCTTTTCGTACGGGCGGTTCGAATTTTCTTTTAATTGCAATAAGTACATCGGATGTTTCTTTTCAATGATGACGTAGGGTCCTGTCCATGGAAAAGCAAATTTAGGTGAGTGGTTGGGCTTCACCACTGGACTATACTTGAAAACTTCTTCTCCCACTGTGAGTTCTTCTCCATGTTCTCTTTTATCATATGCAGTTTTCTGAGCCTTCTGTGCAATTTTTATGTTTTCTTTGGCAGATTGCCAGGCATCGGAAAAAAGACGTTGGTTGTCGCCGAAGTCGTCAGCGTCAATTCGATAAAAGGCTGGCGAAAAATAAAGAGCGGCGTCGATCGACAAATTTGGATGGGGGCCAAAAAGAAGAAAAAATGGTGAGTACTTTGTTGACTTTTGTGTGGCCGTATTATATGCAAAACAAGCGTAGGGCAAATAGGAATCCCAATCGTTGTGTTTTTTATTGATGTACATTGAGATAATTGTAGCCAATGTTTTATTGAATCTCTCCACTAGTCCGTCTGTTTGTGGATGGTAGGGACTCGTGTTTGTTTTTCTTGTTGCACATATTTCACAAAGGCGTAACATTAGATCAGACAAGAAATTTGTGCCTCTATCTGAAGGTAACGTTAATGGCGCACCAAAACGTAGCACCATTTCTGCAACTTTTTCTGTCGTAGTTTCTGGTAGAGCTACTGCCGTCACATACTTCGTTAAGTATTCGCTGAACACAATGACGTATTTATTTCGGTTTTCGCTCATAGGCAAAGGACCTAAAATGTCCATAGCCACTCTGTCAAATGGACCTGTGACTGGTATAGGCATAAGAGTGGCGCGATTTCTTTTTGTGGATGTTTTTCTCATACTGCAACTGATACAATTTAAGCAATGTTCTCGTACGTCGCGGTATACTGTAGGCCAGTGGTAGCGTAAGCGAATTTTTGCCAATGTTTGCGTAAAACCAAAGTGTCCGGAAAAAACGTCATCATGACAGGCTTCTAAAATTTCTTCTTTCTTTGAAACTGGAACTTCTAATTTTAGTTTGTTTTCATCTGCATCGTCCAAATAATATAAAATTTCGTCTTTTATCGTGAATCGGGATGCTAGTGAGACAATTTTCTTGGCTTGCTTAAGATCTTCAGGCAGGTAGTCAGACTGTGAATAAGCCAACAGTTGACCACAAAATTGATCACTTCTTTGTGCCTCGCGAAAATTTTCTATATTGCTCGCGTTGAACTCATTTTCTTCCCTTTCTGTGACTATAGTTTGAGTTTTCTCGAAAGTAGTTCTTTCTATAGTTGGAAATTCTTCAAGATTCGCATCTTCTTGAGTTGGAAATAAGTTTTCAGGCGTTTTTGAGCGTGTAGTTTAGTTTCATCTAGACTAGTTCTTGCTATAGTCGATGTTTTTTCGGAACCTGCTTCTACTATAATGGAGATTGAGTCATTTGGCCTAGTTTTACAGGTTTGTGAGCGTGTGATCGCGTTTATATGAAGTTTTACGCCTTTCTTGTCGTTTTCTCCACATACTGGATTTCTTGAAAGAGTGTCTGCATTCTTGTTGATTTTTCTGGCGCGATGTTTGATGTTAAATTCTTGAAATTCTTGCAAGGCTAGTCCCCATCTAGCTATATGACCAACTGCCCAAATTACGGCTAGAGCTCCCTGTTCTATAATTGCGTAGGTTTTTTCTGCTTTCGTTAAACTTTTGCTGGCATAAGCGATAGGTTTTTCTCCGTCTTCTGTTTTTTGAGATAGAACTCCTGTGTTCATACAAACGGTTCGGTTTCGTAAAACGCAACGAACGGCTATAATTTGATTCAAATGTCCATTCGTGGACCAAATGTGCAACTTTATTTCACGTTTTTCAGCTATGATCAGTGGCGGAGGGCGACATTTTGTCATTTTCGGGACCATCAAGGCACGACCGCCTCGGGAAGCGCCAGATTGGAAAAAAGGTTCGCCGAACAAATAGCCGACGAAAAAAGAAAATATCAATATAACAACGAACAGAAAATAGGAAGAGGTAAGTGGGACTAAATTTCTAAAAATTCGTTGAAAATCGTTTCGAGGGATTCTTCTTCTGTTACGATTCCTGCTTCTTTGAACTGCTTCTGCTCTAAATTGAAATTGTAAATCTTCTAGCCTTCTTGGATCCATTCTTGAGTCAGTTTGAGTTGACTGATGTCATGTGGGATCTTCTGGGGAGGTGACTTCCGGCCTCCAAGCGATCCATGGTGTCGACTCATTGATCCATCCTTCTGTCGTAAATTCCCAGGGTCCTTGTCTAGCGATCACTCCTCGTCGTGACTGGCTTCCAAATCCTTGCATATGCATACAATTCGAAATATTACATAAATTACAAATTCTGGCTGCAGCAGGCCCATTCAAAATTCTAAAATAAACTACACCCACGGGGCGGCTTCCAGAGGGACGGTCGGAATTATAACCTCCAGTCTGAGCCGTATTCATGAAAACATTAGCTGATTCGACTTGCCCAGAATTTTCAAAACGTTGATGGCGCCGTCTATCTTCATAATAGTCGAAATCAGAAGTTTCATCAAAATCACAGGTTCCATCTGAACCATTTTCTAAATAACCATTTTCTAAATGTTCTGGGGCTTCATTTTCTAAATAATTGCCAGTATACCCGTGGGAGGCAATAGTGGGATTATTGCTAATTTCTTCAGATCCTGTCCCACTACTCACCAATGTGGAGTGTCCGGTTCCAAAATAAAATTCTTCATTATATCAGGCCATACAAATATGTGCCTGAGGCCTCACATTGGAATTTTCTATCGACAGATCGAAATCATCGCAATTCCAGGGATCGGACTGTTCTGCGATGGTGTCAGGATTAAATACTGACACGTTGGGCCCATTAGCCTCAGCAAGACAAAGCTGACTATTGACTCCTCGGGTTCCAGAAAGATCATCTCCTGGACTCCTAGGGTTCGAAACGCCTCGGGCTGGCATTTGTACTCGGGGCAGTCCACCACGCCACGTGCTACGCGGGGAACTCGAGAATCTGGAATCTTGATTTCGTTCGAGCATAAGGCAAGTAGAAGAATAATGCCCACTTCTACCACATCTAAAACAAGAAACGGTACCATCTGAGGACCTTCCTGACGAGCAGCTGCGGTTAAAGTTGGTATTTATTGCGCAATTTGGGCGACCTCCCATCCTGTTGGACTCTTGGGGACCATTCGATTGAATCTGAAAATCTCTCGCGTTGTTCCTAAGCCAAAAACAATTTTCTTGCCGTGCCATTACGTCTCTATTTTCAGCTAAAACGTGATCTTCTTGATTTGCCGAAATTTGTAAATTTTCTTCCTCAGCCGTTCTTCAAAGTAAAACGTCAATGTCGAATTCTGGAAACGCCAAGTAAGTTGTCCAATAAAATCGTTGACCTTCGTGCTTCTTTATTTCTTCTTTATTTCCAGGCTTCTACAACGTCAATTTGAATCTGAAGATTGTAGCCGACGTCCTGCCATGAATCGCCACTTGTAAGGGTTTTCAATGTGTGGGTCAATGGTAAATACAGGTTACTGTAGCTGAATAACCTGCAGATCGGACTAAATACTAAACGTTCTTGAATTATTCTATTTTCTTCAGAAATGTCAACGAAAACGTCGATGGATGGACAGCAACGGCGATGATTAGGAAAACGTCAAAGTAATTTTAAAAGGAAAATCTTAGTCTCCCAACGAAATTATGTTTCTTCCAGCTTCCAATAATTGCAAAGCCCGATGGAAAGAATGACGTTTTATCCAGCGACCCTACGATGATGGTGAAGAGCAGAAAAGAAAGCAGGTAAGCCAAATTTATTAATAAAATAGTGAAGTGATTTTTACATACAAAACAAGCGTTTATATATAAAGAAAAAGACATAAAAAAAGACATGAAAACTAGGTTATAACGTCATAGTTTCATATAATGTTAGATCATAATCTTAGTAGGCGTAGTCGTATATTTTTAAATAAGTTCCATGACGTAAGGTGAAGAATCTTGGCACGATGTCTACAGTAGGATCAGATAATGTAGGTTTGCCTGGTGTGTGTGTGATGGTGAGAGCATCGCCGTTTACTGTAGGTTACTCAACTGACATTATTATCGATTGGTTTGTAGCGCTCCCACACTTTGCCCCAAAACAAATTTAGCATCAGCTTTGCCAAAGCCCGTTTGTCTGGATTTTTTTCAATTTCTGTTCTGTCCAGCATTATTCGTTCACGCTCCTCTATATCGCTCAAGTATGCCTGCCTAGACGCATCATTGTTACAATGCGCCAGCTAGCCTTCTGCTTCCTACATATCACAATAGTATATATAAAATATGACTTAATGTTTGTTTTACCATTTTCATTTTCATAAAAGTGTTCACATAGCTGGTGAATAAACCGCCATCTGGATTGGAAATTTGATCATATCTATCCACAGCTTCATAATGCCAAACTTCAAAGACTTTCAAAACCTGAAATTGGTTCTTGGTTAAACAGAGCTCACATCAGCTTATCAAATATTACCTTGTAGCCTTTATCTAGAGCTTTGTAGAGTTCCATTGTTACCCACATTCCCAGCAAGGCTCGATCCTCTTCATTGGAATGTGTACACTTGGGTAGCTGTAAGTCAGTGCATTGTCGACATAATGGAAATGTTAATTTACCATTTGAATGATAGAGTAAAACGGGGTGATAGAGATCTTGCGGAGGTAAAATGAGGCACTTGATCAAGCCTTCGTATGGTTTTTCATTGATGTCTTTGAAGTTTTCTGTAATTAGCAATGGATGTCCGATTGGATATACACTATACTTGTTGGTGTATGGGTACAAACTACAGACATCCACGTAATTTATCCTTTCTGTTTCCTCAATCTTGTGGTACAGCTTTATGGCATTTGTACGACCACCGTAGAAAGCTACAAGAGGGAAACTTAAAGAAGAAACACATGACACAAAAAGACCTTACCATCTCTTGGATCCAAGGGTTCTACTGGTGCTGATTTCTTGAAAAATTCAGCCATCTCAAGATTGTTTGCGAGCAAGATGTCGAGCTTGCACTCCCAAAGCTCAATGAGCTGATATCCTAGTTGTTTTAGATGTTGTCGACGTGCCATTGTTCTCATGTAGGCATCCTGAGCAGTTGAAACTTGATCGGTTGTGACATGGTTCCTCTGCTTCATGCATTTAGGACAGCCATGCCAGTAGCATCCATAAAACTCGTAAATTGTACCTCCATCAATTCCATCCACCTTGTAAGAACTGACCCAGACTTCCTTACCATTCAAAGCATGCTGGATACACAAATTGTTTTTCACATTCAACCACTGAAGCCACATAATGGCCTTTACGGATTGTTTGTCTTTGCCGCGGTATCCATTATGTGGTACTAAACCTATCACATCTTTCTTTAAAAAGAGCTTACGATACACTCTATTGCATGCTCCAGCAATGGTGAGTGATTTTTCGAATGGATCCACAGTTGTTTCACGCATGAATATGTTTCGAAACTTGAGACAGGCTTTGACGAGCACATCTACATCATTTTCGCAATATTTGATAAGCTCTTCTTGGAAATTGAACACCTAAAGCTGGTGATGATGTTAATTTATTGTACAATTATAATTTTATATCAACTAACCTTTTCTGTTTGCTGATAATACCATCGCATAAATTTGTCGTGGCTTTCCCCCATCATGGTGTCTGGTGAATAAAAATGCACATCTGGCCATTTTCCAACGTAATTCCAGTTTTCCTGTCTGTTGAACAAGTGCGGAAAGTAGCCTTTACAGAGTTCATCAATTCCGAATGCTTTTGGTAAAGTGCTGAGTGGCATAGGCAGAAAATTGAAGGAATCGATAACTTTGATGCTGTGGACTGTCAGGGAAATGATGTTCAACCCTGAAAAAGCAATGTATTTAGTCATTTATATAATCAATATCTAATTTCACCTTTTGTGACAACTTTTGGAGCAATGCCTTCTTTATACAAATATTGTAAAAGGAATTGTGAATCAAAGCCCTTGGCGTTATGAGCTATTGCAGTTGTATTTTTCATGGATGAGTTGAACAGAAATCTACAAAATTTGTCCAAGCAATCCTCTCCGATGAATATTGGTTTTCTCAGTCCACATCGATGACACACAGTATCAGAAGCCTGATTTTGACATGTATCACATATTACATGTGCAATACATAAATTTGGTGCATGCTCCTGCTCTTCACCAAGCTGAGTCTTCCTTAATACACGCTCTTGAGTGGTCTCAAAATCAAAGAAAACAAAACGTGGGATGATTTCCAGCTTTTCCCATTTTGATTTTGATTTAACACATGCAGACTGATCATCCAGCAGACTGTCTCCATTGGAGGAGTCTAAGTCTACCAACTGCTCTTCTTTAGTCTCAGAATCATCTTCAAAATCAATCCTTTGCATGTAGCATTGGTGACCTATAAGCAAGAGATTGATGAAAAACTTATCCGATAGTAAATTGACATTACTTACCTTTTATCAAGACTTCCTGCTTACAAATCCAGCATTTGGTGTAACCACACTTGTGTTTTGATAAACTACTTTTACGCACATGTCTCTTGCATGACTTGCATCAGTGAATCTTGTCACAAATCGAACCAGTCTTTGTACCCTTTGTTTTGGTCCCAGTTGAAGTGACATCATACTCCCGTAAATGGTTGTTGTAGCAAAATATGCTGTTGAAGTAGCTGTTGCATTCTTCACAAATTATAATTTCGACCTGCTTGCAAAGGGGACGATGGTAACATCATATTCAGAGTTGTAGGCGATATTGCAGAGTTCAGACCAATATGATCGAGAGAAAAATCCAGGCATAGAACTAATGACCGTGTAGTGCTGGTCATGATAATACAAGTGGATAACTTTTTCAGCATCATTATTCCCTAAATGATTCAAAAGTTGCATTATGACAAAGAAGCAAAATACAAACTCACCTTCGAAAATGATGGCGCAATAGTGTTCCTTGCTAAACAGCTTAATTTTGTAGTCTGGCAAAACATCTTGAATCTTCTTGAGCTCCTCGATGCCGCATGGCCCTTGATGGATAGATAAACCAGCTTCATTCATCAGCTCCATAGCTTTTCGTTTTTGCAAGGTATGACAGTCAGAATCTCCTTTAGGAATACTGTTCCATAAGTATGTTGGATCCTCCTTGTTGAGTCAGGCTATGGCTGTGGCAATGGGTCTTGGAAGGCATAAGTCATCTCGATTGTTTATTTGTACAAAGCATCCACTTTTTCCGCGATATAAAAACTCGTCATGAGTAAAAAACCTCCGTTTGTTATGCAAGCCAGCACCTCGTATTTTCCTTACTGTCACCAATTTAATAGCTGCTGGGGGATCTTCCAAAGTTATATGCTGATTTGATTGAATGATGCCTCGAATAAATCGACCATGATGCTTCCATTAAAATTGATGCGAGCCTGAAAATGTACGAGAATAGGATTGTCCAGGTTAGGATGGTAAAAAGCTGCTCCAACTAAATCGTCCCCATGTGTATCAGCAGTCATTTGATCAATCCCATGATCAAAAATTGTGGGTAGCTGTTGGTATAAATTGTTGCATTGCTCGAGGTTCCTCAAGAAGAACTGTCGCATCTGCCCACTTGTTCAGAATAACCGTACTCTTTGTTCTGCACTTTCTCCGAGGTAGTAAAAGTGTTCAGGTGAAAATTCAACATTACCACCCTGCTGATTCAATTCATCTTCATCAGATGCAATATATTCATCCACAGTTGTAATTTCCCAGTCTGACAAATTGTTACTATTGTCAAGTAACGCTGCTGAAGCATCAGCACAGGGTAGAGTCCCCTGTTGATCTTCATTTTCGGCATCTTCTAATGGACCCCAGGTATTGTCAGCTGGATCGGGAATCCAATCCAGAAACGAATCCTCCACATTTAAGTCGAATATATAGAAATTGCTAATATCAGAATCATTAGAGTCACCCATTCTCAAAATAGACACACAGAGAAAAATGATTCTCTGGCAGTGTTTAAGAACTTTTATAGTCCTTTTTGTCTATGTGTTAGCTGTCTGCTTGAGCAAATTTACTTAAAGGAGTTTCTTTTTTTATCATTCTATTTATACACTGTCTGGCCTATCTACAAGTAGAAAATTTTGGATTTCACTGAACTAGTTTCTTCATCTCCTAGAAAAATCTCGTCATTGAAAAACGACATTTGTTTACTATTTTATTTTATCAGCTTATCTACGTGTATTGATACTACCATTGGCACTGTAACAAGGTAGTTTTCATGCACACTGGGAATGCTTCAAAGAAAGTACTTTGTCAGTATTTCATCAATTGCCTATGTGAGATTTATATAGGAGAACTAGTTTACAGTGCATTAAGAAAAAACAAAGCACACATTGATGCGAGCTGAAAAGTAAATATGAAGTTTTCCGAGAAATCTATTATTAGAACAGGCAAGAGGTAGAGGCTATACTTTATCAGTTTGTCTATGTGAGTTTTATATACAAGAACCAGTTTGATATCCATTAAGAAACAAGGCACGCAAGCTGAAAAGTAAATATCCAGTTTTTAGAAAATGCATGGGTGGTGGTCTGAAGGGGCCAGAGGTACTACTATAGCGTAATTCCAAAAGTGAGGGATTCAGCTATTGTATAATTCCAACGACTGACTCTTCTCTTTTTTCTCAGTCACACATCAATTTTCTTGGGGCGTTGTCAGCCCTGCTTGAGTTGTAAACCTGGCACGTAGTTCCACTATGTGGGAGTGCCTATAAAGTACGGTAGCAGTGTAGCACCTGCTTCAATGGTTTTGCCCAAATTGTCAGTGGGTTCAAAACATTGAACTCATTAGTGTATTTTTTGAGTGAAAATGGTTTTTTGTTTTAGAGTGTGTCGACCTTTCCATTTCTTGCCGAGTACATACATTACGAGTACAAAAATGGTCAAACCAAAGTACTTAAAAAGTAAGTCTGGTTTCCAACTTGGAACCCAGATTAACGAAAACAAAAGAAAAACTAATTGATTACATAATTGTACATGATGAGAAAAACATGAGGGACATGAGGGACTTATGCAATAAATGAAATATATGAAAATTTACATAAAAATTATCCAAATTTTTACAACTCCTTGACACTAGGTCGAACAAACCCCACTGAGACCTGCATCTCTGACTGGTGCTGGATTTGAGAGGATGATCACTTCCTAATTTTTTAAATCTACAGTTAAAGCAAACATGTCCTCCGGCTGGGCTGCTGTATTCCACATGAGACCATAATTTTGATTTGAAAGTGCTTCACACTACCTTGATCTTTTGTTCTCCAACCTTTTTACTCTAGCCAAAGTCATGCCACGTCTTCTTCGTGAAGTACGCCGCACTGAATCGGACTTGGAATTTTCGGCCCATTCCAATCTGACATTTTTTTAGAAGCCTGAACCTGGCCCCTCCAAATCGGGCTTTAACCTTGATGTCCACTTTCTGAGAAAATTTAGCTTCTCATACAGAGAGTTGTGACAAGTAAAAAATTAACCCTACCTGAAAATCACATATTTAGTGTAACTTGATGTGCTAGGAACAAAAACGATATTCATCTTGTCTGAAAATCAAAACTCCCATTGCTACAGTAAGACAAAAATTGACAATTATCGATTTTTTCAATTTTTGACATACGGTTCTTTCAACTTTTGCAAATATAGGTACATCAGACATCGTGTTCTGAAAACTTACCCAATATTAGGTCGATCGATGCCTCACAATTTACTGTAGGATTTATTAGTGTAAAGTATATATTGAATACAGTGGTGCTCGAAACATCAAATTTTGAGAGCAAAAATTGTCAGTTTTTTACAAAAATCATCATATCTACCGCTGGGCACTAAAGCTCTGAAACACCAAAAAATTTCCTATTCACTAGATAGTTTACAATGTCTTCTATTTAGTGACAAATAATTACTGTTATTCATGTCTGCTAGAGGGTCGCAGGACTTGGAGTATGAATACCATCTTATAATTACATTTTCTGACAATTGTGGCCTCTATTGTGAGAAAATCAAAATTGATACATTTCAAAACTGAGACATCATTCCTGTGACGATGCCCAAAAGGTGCCATCGTGCATTTTCCTTTGAACCTGTAGATTCGATGTTGCTCATCCAAGTCACAGGCCCAGACCTGGATTTTCATGACAGGCACTGCTGCAGTCACAACAGGCGATGCAGGGCTGTGCAGTCGGTGGTAGAGAAGCTACCACATGGTGTGGGAGAACGGTTACATTAGCACCACAGCAAACATCGATACAGAGCAACTTGATTATGTGTCAAATATTTTTTTCAGTGGTTGCCATTTTTGGTGAATCGTAAAGAAGTATTGTAAATATTCTACTGGATTCTTCTGCCGCATTTCAAGAAAAGATCCACCAGGTATAGACTGGGAGCTGCTACCAAGAGTGTCTCACTCTACTGACATTGCCTCAGGACCACTATCTGACTCGATGATTGCCAAACAGACTCATAGATGCACCATTTGAAAACGATGACCAGGTCATTGCACATATCCAGAACTTCCTTGACTCAAAGCAAAATACTTTTTATCAAACTTGCCTTGCTCTGTTACCCAGTATGTCACCCAGATAGAAATGGTGCCTACTTTGATAAGTGAAATTGCTTTATGCTGATTGTAAAAATTTCGGAAGGTTCAGTGAAATTTCCACAATTACTTTACTGACAAGGATATATTTTTCAACCATTTTTCCGACTTTCGAGACAAAGATACCGTTTTTTCCAATGACCCTGTTCTAACTTGTGGGCATCCTGCGACTCAATCCATGAAAAGTCTTGCTGGCAGTTGCCAGACCTCCAATCTCAGTTATATGTATGGTAAGCAATACCCTCTGATGTGAATAAGTAGAAAAATCATTCACACGTGGAGACTAACGTACCTGAAAATTGTTGTACAATTCATTTATTTCAAAATAAGACTCGGAACGAAGGGAACATGTTTTTTCAGATGAAAAGCCCATCTATTTTCTCTATCATGCCCTATTATTTGGACTGTTCTTTTACCACAACTACCCCATTATCCCAACTATCACGTTATCCAGACCTTCCCATTACACTGGCTAAGCGGTTGATCTAACTATACTGCATTCATTTTGAAATAATCGATGCAGCATGGTCGCAGTCAAACATTTATTCAAGATAAAGCAAGACTTGTTGATGCGATTGAATTAATTTTTCCTTCATGATACAGACTCCTTGATGATTACTCTTCCCAACCATATCAAAATAATCGCAATTCGTTTCCTGATTTCTAGTAAGGCTGCATTTGACGAAACTCCAACTGCTGCATTGATCATTTTAGAATGACCGCTATTCCAACTGCCCTTTTATTTCGACTGTCCCTTGTATCACACGTATGTGTTATTTTTAAAAATGTCAACTGTAGTAATGTTCTGAGTTTCGCTTGGTGGTACTTACAAAATCTCAGATGTTTGGCATATAATTTTTTATAACAAATGATTACGTTGCAGCTACATTTGTACTTAAGGCCCTGCCATACTTCGTCAGATAGCATCGGCCAGTGTCAGCCGACACTGGATACAGATAGAGTCGGCCGACACCCACCGACAAAGTATCGCAGGGCCTCTGACACTATCTGACTTCATTATATGTGTTGATTAATGCTGTGGGGCTTGAACGCAGAAAACTGAAGCATTTTGTAACGTACATGCTAACTCATTGATGTAAATACATATTGTACACTATGTGATATTCGTTTATTAATTATAAATTCATTTCATAATCTATCGTCTGGAGGGTGTCTGGGATTCACACCCAAACATGCCTATAAATTTATGTGAAGTACTTTATTTTGATCGTCTCACACCCCAGTAGCCGTTATTGACCCAATTAGAACACTCTAATTAATTCGCACATCAGCAGCTGGTCCCCTAGAATCTACACGTAAGTACACATTCCACGGCTACATTAATTTCCATGAAAAACGTAAACACACCTGCACACAGTAAAAAGTAGAAGCCCCACCAGAGTAGAAGCCCCACCAGTCTCAAGTGGAGCAGTAGCAACAGTTCCTACAAAGCATGTATACGCAGAAGAAATAGATACAGAAGCATACAGGGAAGCACAGAGGCATGGTTAAGTCCACTGTAGGAAGCAAGCATAAGAGAAGCATAGAAGCATATGGTACCAGGAAAGCATTGGAAGGCGTGACTAAACAAGCGAAGTGGAAGAAGCAAGAAGCAGTGATTGGCGGAAGAAGATTTTTGGAAACAGACCTCCCGCAAGCCAAGGGAGTGGCTAAAAGAAGCAGTATTTAAAGAGAAGCAAAGTGTGATTCCAGCAGATTTCGTGAAATCATGTTCTTCGTAAAGCGAGATTTTTAGAAAGCGTTTAAAGTGAGATTCGTGTTTTATTGTGAAGCAAGCGTGATCGTAATTGTCGATGAGAAAGCAATTGTCGATCCAGCATTATTATTATTTTGTCGTTTTAGTATCACTTTTCGTTCCGTGCTACTGCCATCCTTGTTCACTGTGAACCGTCGCAGATCGTTTCAAGATCAAGTAAAAGTACCATTAGAATCTGGGCGTTACAATTTTCATGAGTGTCCGACAGTGCCGGACAAAAAATTTCAACTGGATCGAAATTGCAATCCAGAGTTGGCTGGTGCAGAATTATAGCAGCTCTGTCCGACTGTCGGCCGACTCCGGCGTTTGTCGACCGACGCTATCCGAGGAAGTATGGCAGGGCCTTCACATAACATCGGACTCCAACCTTATTTAAATTTGAAAGTACCACTTACACAAATGGATTCTATTTATTCCAGAAGATAAGCATGTTTGATTAGTCCATTTAATTTGAAACTATAGATGCTGCGATAGCCAGAAAGTAAGTTCAATTTGATACACAATTTCTACTTAGTCGAAAATTTTTTACTGTAGAAAAACGCCAAAGTTCTCCACAAGATCGAGCAAGACCAAAATCATTGAAAAATATCGCGCTTAGTCACTGTGGATTTGTACTGAATGTGTCAATACCTAAAGGCCCTGTCATACTTCACCGCACGGCGCCACGCGGTACCGCCTTTGAAGTATGAATAGGTTTTTGTAATTTTTGCGGCGCCCCGTCAGGTTTCAACTAAACCAATACACATTTTTTGAGAAGAGCAAAATCCAAAAGTAAAAAAGCCGCGCCGCAGGGCGCCGCGCGGTACCGCACGGCAAAGTATGACAAGCCACTGCGCGGTACCGCGCAGCGCTGCGCGGCGCCGCCTGTTAGTATGAATAGGACAACCGGCACCGCGCGGCGAAGTATGACAGGGCCTTAAGTGCTACTTGAGAACTTTCGACCATCTAACCAGGTTATTGAAGGAAATTTTCAGGCTGTTGTTTGCTGCTCACTGACGGAAAAAGTTTTTCTTTGATTACAGTAAAAAGCTTATCAGTTTTTTCTGTATTGAACTTATTATAGGATCGATCACTTCAAAAATAAATGGAGCATAGCTGATGACTCAATAATGGACTATAGTCTGCTTTTTATAAAATGCTGCTAAAATGAAAAATGACACAAGTATTAGATGACTTGAAAATCCTGCATATGAAGCTTTTTCTCTAAATTTTTTGACTCAAAAATTTTTCAAGTGTTAGTTGAGTGTCGTCACTAAATTTAAGCTCCATATGACGTACGACTTGGTAGAAAATGCTGAATATATAAAATAGTACTTGCTTTCCAGATTCATTATTTGGAAGCATTTTATAAAAAACAGACTATAATAACAAGCCCTAGCCCTCTGCGCGACAATGTTATAGCATAGACATATGTTATAACATAGCGCCATCATGTGGGCGTGTCTAGACATGCCCATGTCAAGGTACGTGAGGGCATAGAGTTATCTTCAGCCGTGGGATCTGTGAAATGCTCTGAGAGTCCGGAGTGCAATAGTTAAGCACAGGCATGAATTGTACTCAACTCTGGGTCTGTAGGACCCGAAAGGGCTGGAAGTCCGAGATGAAATGGTTAGGATAGACTTGAAGTATAATGGTTAAGAGTAGGGCAAAGGATGTACTCAAATATGACGTTCTTGCTGGGAGTCTGATTCGCAATGATTAAGCATAGGGAAGAGTTATCCTCTATTATGGGTCTGTGGTAGGGTCCTGCGTGGGTCGCCCATGATCCAGCCCATAAGTGGTCGGGCAGGGGACTAGGAAAAAAGCCAGGCTAAACTTGGGGGTCTACGTAGAAGCCCATATGGTTTAAATAAGTACATATATTTAAAATCAGTTTCTAGTCAGATATTTATTTACTGTACGTTACAAAATCTTATCTGAAACTAGTCACAAATCCTCTGGCTTGATGTTTGCCCAAAGGGCTTTTGACTACACTGAAAATTTGATGGTTAATCTGTCTAATTAACTTTATTTACTGTTTACAACTATCATACAAACAATCGTCCTTGGAAAATGTCAAGAAAACATTAGAAAAAATGCAGGTATAAAGCAAGCAATAATTCCAAGATAATAATTAGATAAAAACACATTCACACTAGTAATAAAAACCAAACACACTACAGTAAACAATGAAAAATCGATCTGTTCCACAGTCCCAAAGTTCCACAGTCTCAAGAATTCTCAAAGTAAATTCATCAACACATTTAAAATCATTCCACAACACCCCTCCCTCCTTTATACAGATCAAGTTAAGCGATAAAAGGGTCCCCAACCTATGAAAATAGGCTCGAAGAAATGCGGGTTGTTGCTTACACTATCAATTACTTCACGGAGTTACCATCACAAACTTGTTCCAGATGTGGGTGACCCAGCCAAAAAGCGACAAAAGTTTTCAAGCAAATTTTTACTGAACCATAGCCGCATTGTGAAAAGTACCAGCATAAGCTAGAAAGGCAATCCAAAACTCTAAGATCCACGGACCTTTGTTGTACTGCGAGTGGAGGGCCGCATTGGTCTGGGGCCAGTCTGTTGTAGCTGTTCACTATTAAATAAAAAGATTACAGTGTAACTAAAATAACAGACAAACAAGTAACAAACAAAATCCAATGCGAGCCACGATATGCTTATATTGAAATTTTAAGTTTGTACAAACAATAAAGCAACATAGTAGTACAATTTTTTACAACAATCACATGAAAAAGTTGGTGTTGATGTTGACGTTGATTCGAATTGCTCGACAGTGTCAACTTAGGCGTAGTAGAGACTGCATGCTTCCCTATCACGACCTGGGGCTTTCTTCAATTTGCGTTTTGCAGGACATTTTGGTTCTCGAACTTTCAAATTGATCATTCACACATCCTAGAAAGTGGTGAATGGCGCAATTCTTTGAACATTGTGAACTGGTTCAATTGACCTGATAAGGTCACCCCAGATGCAGCGACATGGATGCGCAGTTGAATGACTGTACCCAGGAATAGTGAATGCTTCATGCTGGGGCTGCTTCTGAGGATAAAAAGAAAATACTGGTGCCACTGTTTCTACCGTCAGAGTGCTGTAAACTTCTCAGGTGCGAGTGCACCAATGACCTTAAAAACATATGCACTTTATGGCCCATCAAACCCATTAAATTTCTTTTTTTACGCGGTTTACACACACTAGGTTCAGGCTTAGCCTTCGGCTTAGACTTATATACCTATGTATAAAAAACTTGGAAAAAATTTGATGGGCCATAAGGTACCAAGTACCGCTAGTTCTTCCAAAAATTTAAATTGAAAGTTGCGTCTATGACCAACTGTCATGCATTGTTGAATTTTACACCAAAAACATCTTTCTCAAAAATTTAAATAAGTGCGAAAATATTGTAGGTCACTTGGGATGGCTATTCGCAAGCACTTACTCTGTTGTGGAGTAGGCACCTCCAGAATTTCAAAAATGAACCAAAAAGCTCGGTTAAAAGTCTTTGTCTGTCCCAACTTGTAGTACCAAATGTTGCTAAAAGTGCATAAATTTGTGTAAAAAAATGTTTGAGGGCAATGGGAACCAAAATAAAATGAAGTATTCTGAGAGAAATATAGTAAAAAATTGTGAATAAGACTTTGAAGAAAGACTGTCAGACATATGCTATTTGAATAAGTAACAGAGAAAAATTGGTAATTTTGTGAGAAAAGGGTAAAAGAACAGTGAAATAATGAAAACAGGATAGATCGCCCCACATTTTTGAAAACTTACCAGCTTCTGAGGAAGCACAAAAATGCTGTCAGAAAGGGCACTAATGTAGGCGGCATAAGTAAATGTATTGTGAAGACAGTGTAGCTTATGCTAGCCAGAAGCTAGCCGCAACTTTAAGAAAAATATACTCAAATAACCCACCTTTCTGCCCCAAAATCCCAGTGAAAGAATTTAAAAATGTATTTACAATGTACAAAATGAAATATGTACGGAGATTGAAGATTTAGAACCAAAATTTTCAATCTAGTGTGGAGGTAGGAGGAGGAAAAAACCAGGAGGGAATTTCCTATTTCAGTACAATACTCTGTTGTTGATTTCCATCTCTGTCCGCCACTGCAAAGGGTACCAGTGTTGATAGAAGGAATTTAGAATCTTCTCTGCAGCCTTTTGAGTGGGTTCGTGATGCACGAAAAGTGTATTTTTCATTAAACCACCTAAAGTAACTGCATTTACTGGTTGAACTGGATTGCTTTGATTGTGTTGTTGCAGCCAGGCACCATTACCACAAAGTCGTCGATAAAGTCTGTGTAAATGAAGTCATTGGGGTAGTTAGTGTTGAGGCATGAGTCAATGGAATCACCTGAAGCCTGCAATGCAGCATCCTCTGATTGATCTTCACTATCAGAAGATAAGGGATGGTCTTTTCCGCGAAAGGTACTGTAATAGTGAGAACCATTTTTTCATCTTCAGTCGAGGCAGCATAAGAACATCAGGTACTTTATCAATTGCATCGGTAACAAGGCTGACATGGAGTGCTTTATTTATTGTTGGCGTGCGATTAGTTTCCAGCGATTTGCAGATGCCACCAATTTCAAGGTTGGCAAAATTGATGATGGCGGGGATGTTCGGATGTGACAAGAAGTCTGCACCAATGATTCATTGATTGGGGTTGTCTTCTAACATTACACATTTTGCCAGATGTGAGCCAAATGCAGATGCATCATGCACAACCGTGTTCACTTATGAGGTCACTATGTGTGACTTTGATTTGAGCACAGACTGGCGGGGAAGAAATATCACCTCAATAGGCAAACCTTAGCGTGAATGTTGGTTGAAGCCTATACATCAACTCCAGTGACTTTCTATTTCATAAAAAGTCACTTGGTGGGATGGCCAGGTAGGTGAGGCGGGGCTCGTATGGTCTCTGCCTGACCTGTCTTTACTGTGTGACTTCCTACAGTTGTTTCAATAGTCAGAACAGTCGTGGCTCTCCGAATAGCTCTGATTTTTGGGATGGTGGTGATCAGTTTCTTCAATTTTATTGACAATCATCGGGTGATGTTTGGTGCCCAACTCATATGAAGATACATAGAACCTTTCTACGCTTGTAAAAGTATGTGTAAGTTTGCTCACATTCGAAAACGTGTAGTAAATATGCTAAAAGTCAGCTGATATATATGCGACATTTTTTCTAAACTTGTTTTGATGATAATTTTTTGTCAAAATTCAACTGTCACTTCCAACAAATGCACATAAGTCATAATTTTAGTTATAAACTTAGTCATGTCCTCATCCGGTCATGGTGTCAGAGTGTGAAAATTACTGATTCCTGGTCGGATTCGCAGGCTTAGTAGAATAAGACGACTTATTTCACAATATCGTAGCTGCCAGCATCCTCGATATAGTTGAGCGCTTCATCCTTTGACAATTGGCGCAGAATTCAGAATTAGGAGTTCGACTTAGTCTGAATTGTTGATGCCGAATGGATTTTCCACCGACAAAAAATCTACTGACTGCTCGTCATGCATGTGGACTGTGAGCTGCGCAGGCGCTAGATTTTCACAAATCGTTTTGATACGGGAATATTCATCTTTACTGCATTGGTGTGCCAGTGTAAACATTGAAGTGACATATGGATTTTGGGGCACGAGTGGGTCTAAATGACGAAAGGGAGAGTACAATTTTTGAACAGAAAATTCGAACCTATTTCTTTAAATTTGAAAAAATTAACTTTCTAGTTGTCCCGAATGTCAATACCCATAAAATTCTGGGGCCGGTTTCATCAAAGAGACTTAATCTCCGGCTAAGTTGCAGCTTAAGCTGTAGCTTAACTCTATACGTTACAACATTGCCGTTAAGCCGTAGCTCAGCTGCAGCTTAACTTTCTCGATATGTTTTGTGTGTATGAGTTAAGCTACCGTTGAGCTGCAGCTTAACGACAATGGTACAACATATACACTTAAGCTACACCTTAAGCTGCAGCTCAGCTGGAGTTTAGATTCCTTTGATGAAATCGGCCCCTGTTACTTGGGTTTTCACTTAAGATCAAAAGGACTTTCACAGTCGATTTATCTTTTAATTTAAGGTCATTGTGCCCTGATTGTTTGCTTAAAAATTATACAACTATGCTTGACGAAATTGAACTTCAAACTCGAAAATTTCTATTTTTTAATCATTCATTCATCCTTTTTTTTGATTAATTAAAAAGCTCTAGAGATATCAGAATGTTTGAATAGGCTCGAAAACACTTGAATATAGCATCTATGAGCAGGTCTAACCGAAAAAAGATTTTGGGAAAATGGGAAAAAAAATTTAAGCTCTTTCCTTATTTGATTTTCGAAGCAGATGGAAAATCTAATGTCCCTGCTTAGATTGCTGCTGGTGAGGGAGTTTCAGCAACACTCGACGATTCGAGATTTCCGTACGTTTACTAGAATTAGAATCGTCGGCCAAGCAAAATCAAGCGCAGTCAAGAGCCATCGAAAAGACAGCCGAGGGCAGTGATGAAAACAAGCAGCCATTGAAGATGCAGGCTGTGGGCAAAAAGACGTTCAGAAGTCGCAACCAAGCGCGCTGCCGCGGTCCCGCGACCCACTGAGGAAGCAAGAACTACTGAAACTAGCGGAACAGAGCCCAAAGTATGCACATCCCAGGAGATTAACCGATAAACTTTAGGGTTTGTGGCGAATGCTAACCATACGTGTCCAGTAAACAAAAACTGTTGAGGATCGGACTTGATGTGTGTGGATGGATATTTAAACCATATGCAAGTCGGCATAATTGCAGTTTGGCGGACCCTCCTATACTTAGCTTGTGTGTAGAAAGTACGGGTCCGCCAAACTGCAATTATGCCTGCAAGTCATACATAGGTTTCACCAGTATAAAGTATATAGCAGAAGTCACTTATCGCCCATGTAGGTCGGTTTGCACTGAATTTCCACGACAATGAATTTCCAATCAGCTCTTGAAAGTTTCATACATTACCCGAAACCAAAAGGTTTAATCCAGAAAACTGTTTAAAATGGCTCTGTGAAGTTTATTTCCGGATGAATATACCCAAAAAAGTTTACTTCATATTCCTGCTTTAAAAAATATGGATGCCTGTGGTACCTCGAGTGGATTGTTGTACATGATGGTGGTGCCGTGACTTCAATTCTAACTTTAACCTAATGTGCTCGTAACCCCGTCAGAAGTGTACATCATCTTATCGAATTTCTAGATATTGGCGAGAATACCGATTCATGTCAAATTTACCGTGTTCAGAAACAAAAAACATGTAGCCTATTTTTCTCAAAACCGAAAGCGTACTGTTTTTTTTCTTGTTATTTTTCTGCAAAGCTACACACCCATAAATCCACAAATTTCTCAGTCAACTCGGCAACGAATTTTGTAGAAAATTCTATGTTTAAATCTTCTACAAATGAATGACTTCGAAAATAGGTAATTAATTTTGTCCTTTTTTAATTTACAAGCATTTTAAAAACAGACTATCGGTTGCTCCCTGGAAACAGTGTCCAAGGCCCGGTTGCACAAACACCCACTTCAACCAGATCGGCCCCATGAGTTTTTCTGATTCGAATTTCGATTTCCCACATTGGATGCAGGTTTCAAAGATCTTGTGTAAACAGAGCTATTGTCCGGTAGGACTTATTCAGGTCTGAACTTGGCTGAAGGGATCTCCTTCGTGAAAGGCGTGCTTGTCCAACTGGGCACAGTTATGTCCGTGAAATGAAACATATTCTTACAGTCTATTATTGAAATGATTTCTGATTTATCTGCATCTTTCCATGAATAACATCTCAACTAAGGATGAGCTGATGGGGATTTGTAAATCATGAAATGTCATTTTTTTCGTCATCCTTCAGTCACAAAGAGTCTCAAAGTTCTGCATCATCTGGCAAGATGTTAACTGTTTTTTTGGATCGTATTTTCCTAAGGAAGTCGTCGAGGGATAACACGGCTCAGGAAATCAGCATTGTTCGCTTCATATTGATTGTTGTAAATTAGTACTTTTGTTTTTCTTGACAATATAACTAGAATCTAAACTTCGATTGCTCACTGTTTCTCACGAATTGCCTATGAACTTGAGAAATTTTATTTTTTTGAGATATCTGCCGAGCTGGAGACTTGCCCAGGATTCGAAATCCGCAGGAAAACGCTGCACTACGCCTGCATACGAACTAAACTGGCCGACCCTGGAGCAAAGGCATTTGTCTACCGGTCGTTGCAGACGGAAGGGTTAGGAGCAATCATGAGGAATAGCGTGAGTGCCGGGCTGCTACGACTAATCAGCGATGCTGACGACAGAATGGACACCAATCTCATTGCACAAAGTTGATTAAAGTTGAGTTATAAAAATACACAAGAAAAAACGCAAATCCGCACAAACGAGAAAACGGGAGCAGAATCTCTCCAACTTCAAAGCGAAACTCGAAGGCCACGCTGTTCAATACATGTCAAAACGAGAAAAAACCAAATTTTGACTTATCCTCACTCAAGCAGAAATTCACTCCTTTTAGCGTAGAAGTGCTTCTGTTCCAATATTGCCCGTTTACCTTTTGAAATGATAGACGTAGCGACGAATAAGAAAAATTTAATTTGAAAAGCTGTCTGCAGATAGCAAAAAGCTTTATACTGTAGAAAAACGCTAAATTTCTTCATGACAATGGGAAGGCCAAAAACAGGGAATAACCACCATGGTTATTCTTTTCGATTTGGATAGGGCTTCCTTCGACACTAGAATGTTATCCGACAAATTTTGACTATATAACGATGTTATGGGAGGAGACTTCCAATTGATCTACATAGCGCTGAGGGACTAGAAATTTTCATCATTCATTACAGTAATAAGATTTAATAATTTTTCGTATTGAAATTACTTCAATGTGATAGCTGCAACGATCATTTCAAAATAAATGATTAGCTGTTTTTTTCCAATAATTCTTGTAAGGAAAGAAAACTTACCGTCATTTTTCATTTTCATTTTTTTCGTTTTTATCATTTTCCTTAATTCTGTATGTCTTTTACTCATACGAGCAATATTTTCAATTCATTGACTTTTTCAATTGTCTATTGCTTTTCCAAGAACATTGAATCTTTTACTCGTGCACGTTTTTCTGATAATTTTACTGTTTTTTACAGGATCAAGAAAACCCTGTAATGAAACAAATGGGGCCAAAAATCTTCAAGATTTCACAGGGTGTGGATTAGGTAAGGTTAGCTGAAAACCTGATACGGATCCGTAACGGATCTCTGGAACCAATCAATATGGTCACATGATTCCGGCGAAGTAAAAACGCAAAGAAATTATAATTGATCCTTCATGGAAAGTATATTTCAGATGTTTAGAAAATTTTCTAAACGTCTGCCAATTCTCGTCACGATTGCCTACAGTCAGTTTTCTTCTGTTTTAAACTGGTGTCTGCCCCAAATCGATTGAAACTTGTTTTAAAAGCCACAATATGTTATTTAAATGCCTGTTTAATGATATACACTGAGAAAATTCAGTTTAGGAGTGATGGTTTGGAATTGTAGAATCAGTCTTGAAATATATTTTTCGTTTTGACGATTGAATTTAAAAAAGATTTAAAAAAATTTTAAAACATAAATTTTTTGTGAATTAACAATTTTCGAAATTTTTGAACTTATTGAATTTTTTTGAAATTAAAACTTTTTGAACTTAAATTTACAAAAATTTTAAAAACTTGAATCTACAAACGTTTAAAAAATTAAACTTTTTTTTTAATTTAACGAAAAATTTTTTTAAATTGGAAAACTTAAATTTTTTCTTATTTAAAAAAATTTTAAAAATTCAAAATTTCTGAATTAAAATTTAAATTTTTAAATTTGAATTTATTAAATCCGAAAAAATAAAAAACCATCAAAAATAAGTATACAACAATAAAAACAATAAAAAAGGAAAACTGTCAAAAAATTTTTAAATTAAATTTTAAAAAATGATTAAAAAAAGATTGAAAATCTATGACAATATCCATTTCAAACAGGGATAAGACATGATCCGTCAAGCATCCGTCAAAAATGGCCGTGGCCAGGTGGTCAACATTGATTGGCTAAATGGGTCTCGGTCACGGGTCCGTGAAAGATATCCGTCAAGTATAAACGTTCCTTTTCGGCAGATTGAGGTATTCTGTGCAATATCCTTATCGTGTATGGCAATGTTTGATGCGGTGTAATGCCGGTTACACCAAAATTTCATTCGTAATTTTCTCAAGTCTGACGAGCGGTCGGATTTTCCCGAGTTCTCCGTTGCGTTTTACTAACCCACAACAACCATGCAAATTTGCTTCCTTTTGATCACGTTCTGCCAATGTGTCGTTTCCGTGACCATCCTGGCCCTAATATTGTGGCCACAACCTTTGAATTTGAACTCCGCTTTGACGTTGCGACGTAGTGCCACCACCCCGTATCTGTCCCCGAAAATGACGCTGACGACCAATAATTCCACCGCAGCTACGACGGTTGCCGGCGTCGTTAGCGTAACAGCGCCAACAATGCTCGTCCAAGATCAAAAGTTGGAGATCGGTTGGAAAAGTCTGACTTGCGCAGAGCCCTCCGTTGAAGATAGTTTGCGAAAAACGAAATTCGATGAAAAATTGGCCGGCTTCGACGCCAACTGGAATGCGTCATTGGACAAATTTCCCGCCACGAAATTTGCTTTGACGTGCTTGGCTATCGAGCAACAGTAAGAATTTAAGATCTCTAGAGTCATGAAGCACAATAAAACATTGCTGTAAGAAATACTCATTTTCGACATACCCCCCCCCCCCGTCCTGGGATTGGTATGAAGTAGCACACCTAAAGTTCCAAAACATGCTAAATGTTGACAAAATATCGAAAGTATACATGAATTTTCGAAAATTTTTTGATGTGTTGCATGCATCCCTACAGTGGGACTGAACCTGAATAATTTGTCAATTTTGAGGCACCCGCCTTTATTGAGTTCCTGTTAAGCTATGAACCAACAGTAATTAAGTCAGCTGAGAAATATCGTCATTTCCGCATTTCACTTTGTAGAATTGCACTTCTGGCGGATACTGAACGTATGGAGCAGATTAGGGCATTGAATTGGAAGAAACTGCCCACTTTATAGATTATGATCAAGCTACAGAACAGATTGATGATCATATTCGACAGATCAGTTTTTGGTGGGAGCTATCCCAAAGAGTACAATACGAAGAATCGTCGAATTTGCGTTTATATGAAGTTACTATAAAGTTATAAAGACAGTAGTATATTCTGAGACCAATCATGGAGGTTACTGAAAATTATATGCTCGTAGTTACAGCCGCACATTGAAGTAAAATAAATTGTAATCTTTTACATATTTGCTGCTCCTGATGATATAGTGAGGTGAGGCATCGAATTGGAAGAACTTGCCAGTTTTTACACATCCAGTCAACAGGAGTTACTCAGTACTTATGAAACCAGAATACCAAATATAGAACTGAAAGAAAATAGCCAGTTTTGGCACATTGGCTTCAGCGGAGCTGTTGTAAGTTTGTAAAATCATAGTAAGAAATTTAACTGATAAACATTTGATTTTCACAAATCTGTTTCTCGGGGGTAATGCTAGGGTGCTAGAGTAGTGTACTGAACTAGAAAATGTTAAACGTGACTCATCTGCTTGTGTGGATTACTTCGAACTTGTATATGTAGAACATTTGCCCAAGAGAAATAACCGAATTTTGGCAGATACAGGTTCGAGAACTTATTGCAATAAATATATTATGTAGCTACAATAGGAGATCGAGTTGAAAAGCCTATGAGATTTTCTACAAAGTTGTGAGAGCTATAGTGGAAAATTTGAAGTGAAATAATTTGTCATTTTGCCAGCAAAATAGATATTTTTCGACAACTTTTCACCTGCAACGATCCATCCAGATGCAAAAAAGCAGCGGAAAGCAAGTTCAGGCATAATTACGCAGGGGTTTTATTAACGAAAAATATGCAAATTGTTTCCAAATTTTTTACTAAAATCATCTGCTTCCGCTCCAAAAATCACAAATAGCCCGCCTAAGCCTAAGCCTGACCCTAAGCCTAAGTTTAGGCCTGAGCCCAAGCCTAAACCTAAGCTTAAGTTAAACTAACTAAGGTAAATATTGTTCTTGTTCATTTATGTTAATTTTATTAGAGAGTAACGTACTTCTTGTATTGAAATCAGTCAATAAAGATATGCTGTGACTGAAACCCGTCAGAAAACTGACAGAATTTTTATACTGCATTCAAAAATTCGTAGCCTCTATTGTGTATATAGCACCAATCTGTTTATAGCAAAAACGAATGCGTTTGTTTCGCACCCCTGTGGCTTTCCGTATTAGCTCTCGCAGCCGCCGTCAGCTCCATGATCTTTGTCGTCCATTTGTTCGCTTTCTGCATGACAAAATTTCGAAACCCCGAGTTCGTTTTATTCATGTGCAATTGGGGCTTACTGGTTTCTGCATTGGCCACCATTTTTTGGATTGCGATCGGTCGCTTGTTCAATCAAAACGTCGTGCAAAAGTGATTTATCAGTACAAATATACATCTGAGTGCTGAGTGAATCGCCGACAAGTTTAGGCTTTTGGCCAATTTCACAAAGCATGGGTTTATATTCGAGTATCATTGACAATTTTTTTTTCATTCAATAAGAAAAATTTATAGCGGTTGTTTAAAGCTTTTCTAGCTCACTGAGATGTCAGTTTTCATAGAGTGACTTTGATTCGTTACATCCTTCAGATTTTATTCATTTCTGGCGTTCCACATGCAGATGTTCAATAATTTCCTAGACGTGCAGTTTTTGTAAAAACATTTGCAACTAAAGGATCTGTCAAATCTGGTATACTAACTCTGTGGTTCGATGAACTGACGTATAGTAAACAGTCAGGGGGTACCGTTACAATTTTCTCTTTACTGTAAACTTTACTTTAAATTCTGAGGAAAAAATTGCAGAGAAATTCAAAAGAAAATTCAAACCTGAAAAATCAATTCATTAGGCTACAATTAGTGTCTTGTGTCCTTTATTAGTGTCCTATTTATTTATTATACTCCACTAATTTTGAAATGACTGATGCAATGATCTCATGAAAGGAAGTTCAATTCGGAAAAACTAGCAAGCTTACTACTGTAATCAATGAAACAACTTTTTCGTCAGTGAGTGGCAAACAGAACAGCTGAAAATTTCTTTGGATATCTTGGTTAAGTGGTAAAATTTCTCGTATAGCACTCAGGTATCGCAGTTTTGTCCAAATCGACTGTGGATAAACATGATGTTTTTCAATGATTTGGCCTTTCAAATTCTCATGAAAAAATTTAGCGTTTTTCTACAGTATAAAGTTTACGACCAAGTGAAAATTGTGTATAAAATTGGACATACTACCTTGGTGTATGCTTCGTCTATCTAAATAAAATGGGCTATAGCGCCCAATTAGTGTCCTGGGAATGTAAAGATGTTAATTGGGGATCCCTTTTAAAACTCGGGTTTAATTTCAACAGCTCAACCTTGACACCTGTGGAGAAATAGGCAACTTCCTCATCATGCAACATCTTTTTGTAACTTTACCATAGATGGCCGTTCAAATTCGCCAACGAAATCGGCACCGCTGAAGACTACTTCGTTTTTCCTTTGAATTGGTATTTGGCCCACTATTTTTGCTACGCCTTCATCGTGCTCCTCGCCTTTCAACTGTGCACGGTGATTTGTGACGTCATGCTGAGCGAGTCCACGACGTCAACTCCAACCGTTGAATCATCGTCCAATTTTAACGGCGGTTCGTCGTCGACTTCGAACAATCGCAACAATGGCGATGACCGCCGCGGCGACGGCAGCGGACGGCGATCGATGATCGTCGTTTTCCAATCAAACTTGACGCAGCTGTGTCAGCGTCGATGCCGATCGGGCAAAAAAGTCAAGCAGTTCGAAAAAGAGCAGCTACCTTCGGCGCAGACGTCGACGGCGTCAGCGGCGGCAAGGGCGATGCCGAGCGCCCGACCGAAAACGCCGTTGAGCGCGAAAATCATCACTCAAGGGCCGCAACTGATGCCTGTTCCACAGCAGGCGACGAAGCTGCAACAACAGAACCCGGCACCCGCTGCGCCGAAGTTGCAAGTGAAACATATCCCTGGTGAGAAAAGTTTGATGTGGTCATTTATGGATCTCGGCGACGGAACGTTTCTGGGGCCGGTTGCAATATTCGGGTTTAAGTCCGAGCTCGCGATTATCTCCAGCAAAATAATCGCGAGCTCGCGATCAGCAGTTGCAATAACCTCGGGATGATCCCGACGTCGCGATTATCTCGAGCTCGAGATATTTGCGAGCTCGGACTTAAACCCGAGCTCGAGCAATGTGGTTGCAATAAATTTTCTAGTCTGATTCTGATCGCGAGGTCGGTTTCAGTGGTACGCAAAAGTTAATCGTCATTGGTAGTAGGTTTAAGTCCTAGAAATTCGTTGTTTTTTATACTTGTCATAATGAATTTTCTACATAATCAACTGAATAATCACCAAGCGAATCGAGTTGGATTTGTTTAACATTTTGACAATAAATATTTGGTTTTGGCCTGTATCCAATGTTGCTAAAATGCGAATTCCGATTTTTCGGATTCAAATTTTTCTTTTTCTAAATTAAGCTTTTTGCTTTCCGCTGCTAATTTTTCTTGCTTAATAGAAACACTTTCATTCCAAAGGACCCACTTTTTTTCACTTCGGCTCTTCAACCATCAAACCTAGGCTTCCCCATGAAACTTTCGATGAAACAGCGGCCAATTCAGATAAACTAGTATCGGATTACAGACCCCCGCCGATCTCTTGGAAAGCTGCTGGTGTGCTTATATGATGGTTTGAGAATTTTCGGAAGGCGGTCCACCAGCCGTTTTGCAGATCGTTTTTTTCTTTTCTCAAATCTTCTTTTGTACGGCTTTTCACATTTTTCAATGTAATTCTTATATCTTCCAGAGACCTATGGACAATGGCATTTTGTGCATTGTCTTCGGCTCTGATTATATTCCAGACGTGGGCCCGGTTTCACTAAAGAAACTTAAGCTACAGCTGAGCTGCAGCTCAACTAGTAGCTTAACTATATATTATACCATTGTCATAAACATATCGAGAAGGTTACGATGCAGATGAGCTGTCCAAATCCAAAACTAATAGATATTCGAGACAAATTTCTCTCAAAAGTACTTCTTTTCTAGGTGTTCACTTTGGAATGTGTTTTCTCCTTGAAACTACTCGAAATTTAAGCGGGAACAAAAGACATACGAAGAGCAAACAGAAAAACCAACAATGTTGGACTCAGTTTTTTCCTTCAACTTTTGTTTACTTTTCACTTCATGCGCGTAATATAATGTATTGGCGATGTTTCTTCCTGGAAGGTCGAGATAATCGTGAGCTCGGACTTGAACCTGAGCATCAGTTAATCGCGAGCTCGATTTTTTTATTGGAGCCCGAGAAAATGAAACTGAGCTCGCGATTAGCTAATTCTCAGCATTAACAACTTAATACCGAGCTCGCGATGATCCTCAGCATTAGTTATTGCAACCAGCCCCAGAGTTTCTTCAAAGTTTGAACAACTAAAGGCACATCTAATAGTTTTCTCCCGAAAATCTGTCGCGAGTGATTGCAACAATCAAAATCGAACGAATCCCTTATTTTTTCTGTGCCCAAGAAAGATCTTGACGAGTTCTATCTACTGAGATATATTTTGCAAAGAAAATTTGCATCGTGTTGCAGATATTTTGTAAGCGTCTTGTGTTTCTTACGTTTTTTGCATCAAAGCTAGATTTAAAGCGCACAGTTAATACTTGTTAAACATGTTGGGTATCTTTCGATCGGTAATTTTGATCTACCTTCCCTTGCTTCAATACTTGAAGAGCAGATCGCTATGTTTTTCAACGAAAAAAGTATAGAGGGGCATTGACATGAAATGCTTTTGTGGGAATAGACGGTTATATCTAGATCCCAGCGAGTTTTATCGAGTGCATGTTTGTATCGTTCATGGTTCACTAGCTATAGGCGAACTTACCGTTTTCAACTGCTAATAAGAAACATATTTTAATGTAAACAAGTTTCAGCGGGCTATAAATCGGCTCACGAGGTAATCTCCGGAGGTTGGGTAGCGTTCAAATCTTGAAGTATCGCGTCAACCAAAGAACTAGTTTTCTGATTACTTTTGATTCGATCTAAAATATCACACATAGCTACAGTAACAATCACTGCACTGTACCTATATGCAGTACGTTTACATTTTACATTTTTTCTGATTGACTACGTTAAAATTTACAGGAAAAAATACACACCTTACCTTAGAATAGAAAACTGACGATACAAGAAATGTACAAGAGAAATTTCCAGTGTTCGAAAGTTAACTTATAGCAGAATCCGTATTTTGCAGAAAAAATCTGTCTTGAGCGCCAAATTCAGTCTTGATCGTTAGCAGAGTTTTCGTCTTGCGCTGATGGGTGGTTCAAATATTTGTCTCCGTAGAAAATTTCTTCCTATTCAAATATCTTTGCAATTAGTAAATGAAAAACTCGTTACATTTCACATCGTTTCATCCTTAGTGAGCTTTCGAAAACCGCGCGATCATTGGCGAACGTTGCAAAGCCAAAAATCGTCGACGGTGCCGTCCGTCCAAAGCATAGCGGTACCCAACGGCAACGATCTGCCAACAACTTCGACGACCGCAACGGCTGAGAAATACGCCTTGCCTCTGGTTAAGCCGCCATTCAATGTTGTGAAAAATGTACAGCAGCCGTTCTGGCTGGGCCATTCTCGAATTGGTCAGCAAATAAATCCAATGCCGCCGCCTGCCGCCGATCTTCAATCGATTCCCGACCCAAAAAAGTAATGAAAAAATGAATACTGCACATACTTCACAAATTAGGAAACCAATGGATCTGTTGAACCCTCTGATTTTTTCTGGAGAACTCTAGGTCATCACTACGATCAAAATTCGATGTATGGACCGTTTTTCTTGACACATAATAAAACTGAAATGTTAGTACTATAGTATGTTTTTCTTGAAATGCGTATAAATAATAACGTGGAAAGCAAGTCCCATTTTTTACGATTTTATCTTAAACCTTGTGTTACGTAGGAATAGGAATTACCACGTAAAAAGTTCTATAGTAAAAACTGTGTGCAATCGAGCTTGAAAGTGGTACTTGTTTTATATTTTTTAATTTACAAGCATTTTATAAAAAGACTATTTCATTTTTTACAACTTTCTGCCATGTCACCCATTTCAAACCGCCTGTAGTAACTCCATGAGACTCGACCGTGATTCGTTTTGTTTTTTCTGGCTTCTCATTTTTCTAAATTTTTCAATTTGAAATGCTCTTTCGAAATTTAGGCACACGAAAATTTCGCGAGCAGGGACGTGGCAAGAGGGAAAAATGCCTTCCAAACTTCCGAATCAGAAAATCGCCGTTTGATGATTGCTTCCTTTTGTTTTTCGCTTCAATTTTTTAGAATTTACTAACTTATCGCATATTCATCAATTAGTTGGAAGTATATCGAAAGAAATACCTCGACTTCTGTGTTGCGCAAAAAATTTTATCCACGACTTTACAGCATGATATTGGTGACAAATTGTCGGTATAACTGTGCCAGGTGTCAACCCATCTCGCAAACACGTTATAGTATAGGATCAGGGCCACCCTTCACCAACGACGGATTTCTTAGCATTTAGAACAAATTTTGGATTTGGGAAATCGCCCATTTGGAAAAAAATAGTATAGTTGTCAAGAAACACTTTTGAAAAATGGCCTATTCTATTTTCACGCCGAAAATGATAGTTATATTTCCCTCAGATAGGAGTGGCGACCAGGTAAGTTCCAGTCAACTTCAGCTTAAAGACGGCCTGTTTTGTCCACTTGTAAATTCAACACACGTTACTCGATTTTTATCCGGACTTCTGAACTTCTGAACCACTAATAGAAAGACGACTCGTCTGAAAATCTTTGACGTATGCTGGAAAATCGGCTTTTCTAACGCTCGTTGGTGCAAGCGAACACTTGAAATTATGTAAACGGAGTAGTTATGAATAAAACTAGTTTGTAAGAAAATGCCCCGATGGGGCAGGAAAAAAGAATATACTTGCTTGGACTTGCAAGCTAGCAAAAGGAGTGAACTAAATTTCTGAGAACTTGGGTTAAAGTTGAAAAGAATTCACTTTTGTAATATTGGATTTTCATTCTCTCATTAAAAATTTTTCCATGTCTGAAAAAGTATATTCTGCAACATGGTGCATTTTGTTCTTCACCTGGCCTCAACTACAGTAAAATTTTTCCATATGAATATTATATGCAATGATGCCAATGGCTGACTTCACTCAAATGTATAGAAATGGTAAACCAATAGCATTCTAACTCCCAACCGAATCAAAACTCCTGCCTCTGACTCTAGCTGAAAAAAGTGAGGGAGGAACATTATAGTCATTTTCAAAACTAATAAGAAACCCGAGGTTGGTTGCACTAACCAGACATGAGGATAATGTAAACATCGGGATTAAATTGCTGATCTTCAGTTTGAGCTAATCGCAATGTCGAGATTATTTTCTTCAAATGCAAAAATAAAACTCACTTCAGGATTAACTAATACGAAGATTAAGTTCGAGTTTGAGAATTGCAGACATTTTCATAGGCGACGCAGTAGCGTCAACCTATAATATACTTGGCCCCCTAAAATCTGACTAACCCTCCCCTAGAGCAAAAACGGTATGAGGTCTTTTGCATAATATCCGCCATATGGGCAAACATGCGGGTGGCAAAGGTCATTAGGGTATTAGGGTACCATATTCCAATGGTGCTCGGTGGGGCGCCAAAAACATGCAAAAAACGGCCATTTTTAGGCGCTCCAGTTGCAGCAGGTTCCTCAATGGGTATACATCCCTGGACCTTGATACTTTCACCCATGCATCTATCAAGTATCCTCCCAAAATGCTTTTTTTATTTTTTGAAAATATTGATTTGGTCAAATTATATGAGTGACCAAAGTTCGAGAAAATCCTCTTCGTGTTGGTTCAAAAAGAATCATTTTTTGTGAAACGGATGTAGTGTTATCTGACTATCCTGCATGTAAAACAAAGGTATTTCCGTGGTCTTTTTGAGAAGGGGTTTTCGATTATTGGGAATTCAATGGATGTGGTCACTTTACACAAAAAATATTCCCGGGTGTAAACAAACGTATTTTTGTGATTTTTTGGTGGAAAGGGTGCGGGAATTCAATGCATGCGTTCACTTTACACAAGAAGATTATCCCGGCTGTGAACAAACATATTTTTGTGATTTGTTTAGAAGCAGGGGCTTTCGACTGCGGCGAATTCAACGGATGCAGTCACTTAACACAAAAAAATATGCCGGGTGTAAACAAGCATATTCTCGTCATTTTTTGGTGGAATGAGTGCTCGACTGCAGGGAATTCAGTAGATACGGTCAGTTTACACATAATTTCGGGTATAAACAAGTGTATTTTCGGGATTTTTGGTGGAAGGAGTTTCCGACCGCGGGAAATTCAATGAATGCGGTCATTTCACACAAAAAAATAATCCATGGTGTAAATAAGTGTATTTTTGTGATTTTTTGGTGGAAGGGGTTTTCGATCAGTCATCGTGCGTGTAAAACAAAGATATTTCGGTGATATTTTCGGGGAAAGGTACTTCGACAATTCGGAATTCAATGGAGACGGTCACGGTCACTTCACACAAAAAAATTATGCAGGGTGTAAACAAGCGTATTTTCGTGAATTCTTGGTGAAAGGGGTTTTCGACTGCAATGATTTCAATGGATGTGGTCACTTTACACAAAAAATTGTCCGGTGTGTAAACAAAGGTATTTCTGTGATTTTTTGAGCTAAGGGTACTTGACCATGGGAAACTCAACAGATATGGTCACTTTACATTCTGTTTACAACGTATTTTACTATGCAGTTTGCACATCTTTTACTTTTACCGAAAGTGAGAATTCTTAAGGCCCTGTCATACTTCGCCGGTCGGTTGTCCTATTCATACTAACAGGCGGTGCCGCGCGGCGCCGTACGGCGCTGCTTTTTTACTTTTGGATTTTGCTCTCTCAAAAAATGTGTATTGCTCGTCTCGATAAATGCAAAATACGAAAAATGCGAAAAAGATGAAAAAAACGAAAAAAATCGAAAAATAAAAAGCGCAAAAGAAAAATAAAAATCAATCAAAATAAAAATCACTGCTGAGAAATATCAATTTATATAAATTGATTTTGAAAAATTGAATATATATACACGATTATTCATAAACATATGCGCTTACATGATCCAGATCTGATCTGGGTCCGGTCGGACCTTCTGTAAGACCCAGATTCAAAGTGAATCCATCTCCTTTCCCTAGTATTCAGGAAATTGGGAAGTTCAGGAAATAGAGACAGGTGTATTTCCCGAATGTCCCCTTTCCCCCAATGTCCCCATTCCCCGAACGTCCCTATTCCCCGAAAGTGTCGAATCCCGTTTCCCCGAAAACAGAAGAAGGCTATTTTTAGATTGCACTTTGTAAATTGAAAATTTTTCCATAGAAAACATTGTAAATTGCAAGTATAAAAAATTAAAATTAAAAGTTGCTGACTTTAGATTACGTGCAACTTACAAATCTGGGTAACTTTTAAAGTATTATTGTGTGTAAACAGCTTTACAAACTTTTTTCACAATCAGACACTTTTACTTTGATTTCGCAACTATTATTTTGATTTCACAACTTTTACCTTGATTTCACAACTTCTACTTGATTTCACAACTTTTACCTTGATTTCACAACTTCTACTTTATTTCACAATTTTTACTTTTTGAAAAATGACCACTTTTACTGAATTTCTGTTTGTACAGTAAACATAAATGCTAGGGGCATAAAATTTGGCCCTTGTAACGAAGACAAGCAAGGCATTCTAATGCAGTAATCCGCGTTATAAAAGCTCCATCCGTTCAAAAGTTATGAAAGTCAGCACCGGTCGTCTTTTTTGGCTCCCTGTACAGGTTTTTGGCACCCTGTCTGGTCGGATCTGCTGTTCAGGATCTTGATACAGATCCGACGACTGCAGCTATCTAGATCTGGATCATGATTTGACGGAACAATTTTTTAAGATCCGGATTCGATTTAGTCAAAAACATGTTTTGTAGAAACATGTTTACACCTACTTTTCATATTCATAATTTTTACACATTATAATGTCTTCATTGCAAATTGAGTGATCAACTTCTTAGTAAATCTTCATTGAAAATTAAGTAATCAATTTGGTAAAATAATTTGACAAGTGTCAAAATTCACCATTCAAGTGAAAAATATGATTCAACTACATGTATAGATGTCACACTGTGCAACAATATGTTTCAACAACAGTATGCTGCAACTTTAGAACACATAACTTGTTCGAAACTTTCGGTTCAGTTAAAACTTGATGGCGGCGCCGAGCGGCGTCGCAAAAATCACAAAAACCTATTCATACTTCAAAGGTGGTACCGCGCGGCGCCGGCCTCCGCCGCTTTTTAGTATGGATAGAACAGCGCCGCGCGGTGCCGCGCGGTACCTCGCGGTGAAGTATGACAGGGCCTTTAGTCTTAAGATTGTTTTTTATTGTTTCTTTGATGTGAAGATGACGAAATTTAAAACTTCATTGTGCTTCTACGAAGGTTTTCATGCATGACTGGAGCCTACTAAAAAGAGGTGGACTAGTTTATTAGAAAATGCCCCGATGGGGCAGAAAAAAAAGAATATACTTGCTTGGATTGTTGCCAAGCTATAAAAAGGATTGAACTAGCTTTTTGAGAACTTGAGTTAAAATTTGAAAAATTCACTTCTGTAATATTGGATTTTTATTCTTTCTCATTAAAAAATTTTTCAGTGGAAAAGTATATTCTCCAGCTGAGTGCATCAGCACACCTACCTACCATTGGTGCGCATAAGGTGGGGGAGTAAATCCTTTCATTGAGACTCTGGATACACCCGGCTGACCTCTGGAAAAACTCAATTGGATACCCCTGGACTTTTTCAAAATCTAAAAACACATTAAAAACAGGTTTTTTTTGACAAGAATTAGTAAAAATTGAAATGTTTTTGGGAAATCCATTTTTTGCTTTTTAACTTTCCCTCTCGAAAATTGTTCCCATGCATCCTTACGTTCAGCCATGCATGTGCAGTTCTGAAACTTGGGGGAAGGGTAGTTACAGAACGGCTAGATCCTTGTAGTTTGAGACAAAAATCCCAAAAAGTTAACTAAATATTTTTTTCATACAGGAAAAGACTTCCAATTTCAAAACTCTGGTTCCCCTATATCACTCCCGCACATGTATGCTTCCAACTGCGCTGAGCTTTAACAGATGAGGAAAAAATCTGAAATTCAAGAATAAGATTGACTTGAAATATTGCTTTAGAAATATGCCATTTTCATTCAACAGGCGCTATATGTATACTTTTTGTTCAATGTGACATACAACTCAATGCAGAGGTTGATATAGAAGGACTATAATACATTAAGATTTCATGGCATAGAGCGAAGAAAGTTGGCCCATCACATTAAAGAGATAGAGATAAGTAATTAGCGAATAGCCTTTCATATGTGGATGCCTGATACAATTTTGTTTCATGTAAAGTCAAAGATGCATCCGTTTAGAGACATAAGTTTGGCTATGATAATTGTGTCAAAGTGGCATGTGCATGGCTGAATCAAAAACTTTTAAAGGCATTTTTGTTTGCTTTATCTTGTTGCCCTGTTTGCATTTACTCATGTTACGCAGGTACTTTGCATACTCAACCTGAGGACTTGAAAATTGGAGTATACAAGTGTTTTACCCATACAATATCTTGTTAGAAATTCAGGCAAACAGGTCACCCGAATACGTAGGTAGCACCCAAGTTTCATTTTTGAAATTGACCTGGGTAGGTATACCCAGGTACCCAAAATACCTGGATACTCAGTATGAAACACGGCTGAGCATCAGCAATTTAATCCAGACGTTCAGATTATTCGCAGATTGGGTTAGTGCAAGTAATCATGGGTTTTTAGTAGTGCTTAATGACGCCTTTTCGATCGCAAGCATAAGTTGGGAAAAACAAATTCACTATAATATGCCAGTCACTCACTATTTTTCAGCTAGAGCTAGAGCTAGTTAGTTAGAGCTAGAGTTAGTTACATATATTCGGATCAGACCGGACTTACAATGCTATATTGCATTGGTTTACCATTCCTCCACTTTGAATCAAGTCAACCATTAGCTTGCATGTGGTTGATACAATGGTATTGGGGATGGGACAAAATGCACGAAGCTGCAAAATATACTTTTCGACAGCCACTAAAAATTTTTTAATGAGAAAAAATAAAAATCCAATATTACAAAAGTGGATTTTTCAAATTTTAACTCAAATTCTCAAAAAGCTAGTTCAATCCTTTTTATAGCTTGGCAACAATCCAAGCAAGTATATTCTTTTTTTTTCTGCCCCATCGGGGCATTTTCTAATAAATTAGTTATATTTATTTGCTTTAGAGATAAGAAAGTTATGCGAAAATGTTAGTGCAACTCAACAGCTCTAACTTGGGATAATCTCGACATTGAGCTTGTTATAATCCTGATGACATTGAGATCATACCAAACTTGAGATCAAACCGAGTCGCCTTTTAGTTCGAGATTATCGTGAACTCGAGCTTAGACCCACAAACACTTGTGATAAATTGATTTCGAGTACCTATATTGAGAGAATAAATTTGTTTATAGCTTGTAATCAGTAAAATTTACGGAGTGAATTCTATACGATGTGCTATATAAAATGACTGAATTAAATATATCCTGCACAATCGATTAGTTCTAAGAAGACTTTGTGCTGTAGCTTTTTTTCTAGGAACACATAGTGGGATTTATATGCACTTTCCCGCATTTGCTTCTTGTTTTATTGACACTGAATTTAGTAAAAAAGTTCAACGCAGTTAGAAGCACACATGTGTGACGGGAGGCATGGTGGTATAAACTACCCCAAGAGTTCTGGAAGTGAAAAAAATTTTTTACGAAAAAAATTTTTTGGCCAACATTTTTTTAATTAGTTGTCTCAAAAAAATGCCAAAAAACAGGGATCCACCTCTTGTACTCTCCTCAAAATTTCGGAGATGCACATGTATGGTTGGAAAATGTGTTGATGCACTCAGCTGCAGACTATACTTTTTCACAGACATCGAAAATTTTTTAATGAGAGAGAAGGAAAATCCAATATTAAAAAAGTGAAGTTCTCAAAAATCCAGTTGACTTTTTTCCTAGCTTGGAAGCTATTCAAGCAAGTATACTCTTTTTTGGGCTCATCGGGGTATTTTCTTATAAACTAGTCCACCTTTTTTTAGTGGGCGTCAATCATGCATGAAAACCTTCATAGAAGCAAATTGAAGTTTTAAATTTGGTCATCTTCACATCGATGAAACAATAAAAAACAATCTAACAGCTATGAATTGTCACTTTCGGTAAAATTAAAAGATGTGTAAACCGCGTAGTACTTAAAACGCGTTGTAAATAAGGTGTAATGTGACTTTACCCATTCAATTCCTCATGGTGAGGAACGTGTCAACCCAAAAAGCGTGTAAATATCTATACTTTGTTCGCACTCAGAATAATTTTTTGTGTACATAAGGTGATCGCGTCTATTGAATTCTCTGTGAACGAAAACTTCTTCATCCAAAATATAAAGAATTTGTTTGTTTGCACCTGGGATAATTTTTTTGTGTGAAGTCCGCATTCATTGAATTCCCGCGGTCAAGAACCTCTTCAGCCAAAAAATCATTAAAATACGCTTGTTTACACCCGGGATAATTTTTTTGGGTAAAGTGACCGCATCCATTAAATTCCCCGTGGTCGAAAACCTCTCCCACCAAAAAATTGCGGAAGTACGTTTGTTTACACTCAGGATATTTTTTGTGTAAAATGACTGCGTCCATTGAATTCCCCATGATCGAAAATCTTTAAAGCCCGAAAATCCCAAAAACGCTACTGGTTCAATTGAAACTGCAAAAAATCTGGCACCATAATGCATTATGCTGCAAAAAATTATCTTTTTGAACCCATAAGTATTATATAACAAAGTTGCCAAATTTCGCGGTTTCCGGAATTTTGTACCGTAGAATAATTGAATTGAGGCCATATTTTGAAAAAATGAAAAATTGCATTTGAGATTGCAGCCCCAAGATGCTTTGGCCGAGGTATGGAGCTTGGATATGGCACACCCGTTGTGGGGCACGGTGGAACTTTAGGCCCTTAAAAAGTGCGCTTTTTGCACGTTTCTCGGGCCCCACCGAGCACCACTTGCAGACAGATAGTTTGCCCCTATGCCCGAAATTTGAAATTTCGAAAAAACCCGAAGGTTCTAGCTCTTACCGTTTTGGCTCTAGAGGGGGGACATGAAATTTGTGGGCCAAGTATGTTATAGGTTGACGCTGTCGCGCCACCTATGATACAACTACAGTAAATACTATTCTCTGAATTTTGAATAATTTTACAAACAGCATGGCATACATCCCTAAAAAGTTTAATAACGTTCGAAAATTCAATCATTCGTCAAAAACCCGTTCATAAAATGGCGGGATTTTTTCATTTTCCGCTCCAGTTCTGTAGTGTTCGTGGCGGTCAAATTTAGTGAATAATCGTTAACGTTATCAGCTACCGAGGGTTTGACGAAAACGCGATGAGGATCCGTCCTTTGAAAATTTTCGTTTCTAATGAATAAAGGCGGATTATATTTGGATAAAGTGTCGGTGAATTTTTCGGTCGCCAGTGATTCGGCCGGCGACAAGCAAGTGGCCAAACTTTGACTTTCGGCCGTTCTTTTCCGACTAAAGCGGCTAAGTTGAAAAATTGTTTCCGCACTTTCTTGACTTCTGCGAAATGAAAATCCTATGATATTCTACGGAGAAATTTACCATACGACTTGGAATTCAAGAGTGCAATATTATTGTTCAAGAACACAAAGGATGGGTTTCAAGTAGCTTACTGTACGATGTGATTTCTCAGAATGCCTCATAATAATAAAACTCAGCAAGCCCTATTTTTACGATTTTTGCGGAATAAAACGTAAAATTGGACTGGGAAGCGAACTCGGCTGCCGTTAATTTTCAGAGTGAAAAATTCTTTAGTGAAAGCTTTTGTGAATGAGTTTGATGACGATACTAACTTTTGTTATGTTTGTCTGCAATCGTAAATTGGCTAGTAGGCTTTTCGTCATAAAATTTTTCCTTTTTTCACATGTGATTTGATTATTTCAAACGTAAAATTCTCGGGTAGAGTAATTTTGACATCGAACAAAAAATGCAAGAAATCATCAGTTTTTTGATTTCTGTAATTTAGTACCTTTTATGAAATCATCCTCTACATGTGTAAAGATTAGCATATATCATGCAAAATCATAATCTGCCACCTCTTTCAGGTGCGCAGAAAATGACATTCTCGTAGTCCAGACTTGAACATTAGTATAGTTGAAAGTCCACGAATTTTAGCAAGTTCTCATATAATTCAAGCTTCACCTAGCATTCAAGTTCATCATCTCACCAGTTGAAACATTATTTGTTCATTAACTCACATATTAGCCTGCACAGGACCCATGAACAGCCTTTTTCTCCTCTGGTGGGTCAATACGTTTTGGCCTTTTATGATATCGGGAGTCGGCGACTCGTCTTGGCTGCTGCCGATCTTTTCCATTTCGAAAGCATTCAGGCGGATGGGCGGTAGTCGTTTTTGGTCGACGGATCTTCGTTCCAACTGAAAAATGCACGTTTGCTATGGCCCACTTTTTCCAAATGGGACACAAAAAAACAAAAGGCAGAGAGTGTCAAAGAATCACCTCATATCAAAAGAACTTGAGCAAGCAATAAAAACGGTTTCAATTTGAAAAAGAAACCAAGCTTATTGGACATGAAAATCTTAAATTGTTTTATAAATACATCAACCAGGGTCTAAATAATTGGCAATAGATCTCAGTCCGATGACAAAATGATAAATCATTAACGAAAACGGAAGACATTCTAGAGGCTTTTATATTTCTTCTCTTCATTCTTCACAAAAGATAACACATTTGAGGCTCATTTAAATTTTCATTCAAATAAAAACCAACTATCAGAAATAAGAATTTCAGATAACGATATTTTGCTCCAGATTAGATTTAAAAATTCTCGTTCAGTAGGACTCAATGGTTTACCAATAATAATATTCAATAGATTAATTAGCTAATTATTTAGTCTATCCATTGGAAAAAATTTTCAATATCTCAGTACTGACTGAACGCCTTCTGAGTATCTGGAAAATTGCTTATGTGACTCCAGTTTTCAAGAAAGATGAGTGAAAGTTCTAACCATCGGTCCGTTTCTTTAACTTACGTCTATTGTAGGATTTTTGAAAAAATTACTTAAACCCAATTAACGAATTTTCTAACTGTCAAAAATTGTATTACTGATTGTCAGTTCGATTTTGTCAAGGGAAAGTCTTGTCTAGCCTAGCTTTTACTGTTCTCTAAATACTTAATCGGTAACACTGACAAATAAATGGTACCGAGACATTAGAACGCGGGACAATAGAGCGCGGACATTAGAGTGCGGATATTAGAGCGCGGACATTAGAGCGCAAGGACATTAGAGCGCAGGACAATAGAGCGCAAGGACACTAGAGCGCAGGACAATAGAGCGCAATGACATTAGAGCGCAGGACAATAGAGAGCAGGGACATTAGGGTGCAGGACAATAGAGCGCGGACGTTAGAGCGCGGACATTAAAGTGCAGATAGAGCGCAGGAACATTAGAGCGCGGACATAAGAGCGCAGGACAATAAGACATAAGAGCGCAGGACAGGTCAATTGAGTGCAAGGACAATAGAGCGCGGACATTAGAGACAATACAGTAGCGGATGCAGGGACGGGGACGGCCGCGCCTGTTAAACTCATGGTCTAAAAATAAAAATTATCAAGATAATAGTTAAACGCAAATTATCAGAAATCCACCAAACTTAATTAAATACTGTAGTCAAACTTAAATTTTTTCGAATTTTTTCTTCTTTCCTCTATCCTCTATTTTCTTGCCACTTGCCTCATTTTTTCGTCCTTTTTTCGTTTTGTCTTATTTAGAAAAAATTTTAAGAAAAAAAATAAAAAATTGTTTGCATGTCGAGGCAAATAATTCAACAAAAATATAAAAATTGAAATTAAAAAACGTTTCCGCCATTCCCCCGAAAAAATTTCTGCGTCGGCCACTGAGACAATAGCGCGCAGGACAGTAACGGATAAGCGCAATAGAGCGCAAGGACCTTAGAGCGCAGGACGATAGAGCATGGACAGTAGAGCACAGAAAAATTAGACCTGAGGAAAATTAAAAAAAAACGAAAATAAAATAATTGGAAAATAACTACATTTCAGCCCAAAAATGCTTTCTTTAAATTTTTTCGTGTCCCTGAAGATATTCAGGTCAAATTTAAAGCATATTTCTAACATGGAGTATTGTGTCCATAGTTGCGAAAAAAATCTCAGATATTTGACCTTTGAATAAAATTTTTTCATTTTGTTATTTTCGAATTCATCTTGAATTTCTAACTCGCATTCAGAATCACACATGCAATTTTTCGTCAGAAGAAAGCTGTTTGCTCAGTATTTTTTTTTCATGTTCAAAAATAATTTGAAATTCGCGTTCATTGCAGATCACGGTAAGTTGGTTAAAATTTTTTCGAACCAATAGATGCGCCCTAATGTCCCTGCGCTCTATTGTCCTGCGTTCTAATGAGCCTGCGCTCTAATGTCCGCGCTCTATTGTCCCTGCGCTCTATTGTCCTGTGCCCTAATGTCCGCGCTCTAATGTCCCTGCGCTCTAATGTCCGCGCTCTATATGCAACTATGATTTGGTCACCCCAGTCAAACCAAAACATCAGAGCCATTGAAAAGGTACCAAAAGGCTTTGCAAAATGGTTCCCAACTTTCCTGAGATTTTTTATGATGATCTTCTGACTCTAAAATTTTGAAACACTTGAAAATAGAAGACGTTTGAATGATTTGGTTATGTTATGTTGAGTGATTTCTGCGCCATAACAAATTCTCAGACCCGATCCAGCCGCCATTTGTAGTTCAAAAGAGATATTCTGTGAACTGATATTAAGAAATACTTATTTACGAATAGAGATTCTTATCTGGAATCAACTTCCTGAATTAATAGTCACATCTAGAAATTGTAAAAGTTTTCGTTCTAAATTGGATAAATTCAATTTTGGCCAATTGTAAGAGCTTATGTCTTTTTGGCCATGCGCAGCATATTTGCTGATATGGCGCGTATCTCTGATACGTATCTCTGATACTAATACCCTATTTATTCATTTTCGTTGTATTCATTTTAACATTGTTTAGAGCTGCATGCGATTAAAAATCATCATCAAGCTACTTTCGCTGAGACTTTTCCGTTTTTCACAAATTGACTGATGCAGACAGATCAACTACTTGACGGAAAATAGATTCGGTGCATTGCTGGTTTCTCGTGTATACCAATTCTTAACTTTCCCAGTCTCGTTTTAAAAAAATTGACTACGGACTTCTTTCACATTTAATTCATAGCATACTTGTCTTGCGTCATTCTTTTTTCAACAGTGTAGTTTTTATCCCTTCAACTTGATGTTTTTTCTTTATTACTATTTCTCCTACTACGGTCTCTTCTCCTACTACGGTCTCTTCAAATGAGTGACAACGCAGAAAGATGACAAGGGTCATTCATACTTGCCATTTTCGGAGGAACGGAACGGAACGGAAAGAAATCGACACAACGTTTCTGAACGAAAGCGAAATTTTCGTTCCGTTCGGTTCGGTTGGGGGTTACCGTCGGTCATTTTCTAGAAAATTGCAGTTACCCTCTCCGATCGAAAGTGGATTTTTGGGCTGAACGTTTCAAGCTGTTGGCGATCGGTTCCGTTCCGTTCCGCCGAAAAAGGCAAGTATAAATGACCCTTAAGATATTATAGCGAACTATAATAAATTCCATGCGTCTTTTTTCTCGGTGTTTTGCAAAGCCGTATGTCACTTGAAAAAATGAACTTCAGTACAACATTCTGGTTTCTGTGTTATTTTTCTTCGTTTGATCTGTGAAACTTCCATGTTATTTATAAAATTCATATTTTCTTGCATTTACGATTTTTGATCTGTATTTAGATTTTAGTTTTGCCACTTTCGTTTTCGATCGTTACTTTGTCTTGTAGCTTCCGGTTGCAATTCACCAACGTCGGAAAATCATTTCGTTAATTCTCACTTATCAGTATAAGATCACAAGTTACCATGATTCTCGCTTTTATTTTTGTCTTATTATATTTTTCTTATGTTATTGCTTCTATAATGTTTTGTTTATATCTATTCTGATTTCATTTTCCAATTGTTTTTATGTTAGAGTTTCTTTTTTCCTATTTTGCTTTCCGTTGATTGCTTCGTTAGTTAATTTTTTGTATATTTTTTATTTATTGTTTTTGTTTTTGTTCATCCGATTATATTTGCATTACGTTATCCTATACTCCGTTTTTCTAGAAATGCTTCTAAATAATGAAAGTGGAAAGCAAGTAGCATTTCAGATTTTCACGATTTTCTGATAAACAGTATGTCTTATGGGGCTGGAAAATTTTGTGCATACTGACCTCACCTCCAAAAATTTTTCGAGTGAAAAATTTTACAATAAGAGCTTTACGCTTTTTGAGGACAGTACTGATTTGTGTCACTTTTCTATTTGGAAGCATTTTATATAAAACAGACTATAGTTCCTTTTTAATCTAACTTTCTTGGTCTTCTGTCTTCCATTTGTTTAAAAGGGAAACCTTATCATCAATAATGAAAAATAATAAAGCAATAACACGAAACAAGCTTGAAGTGAAATATTTGAATTTTTAAATATCAGCATTGCAGATTACTGTACTATGCATCTTACTAAGCTGCAGTTTTTATCAAATCGTGAAATCGTGAATTTATCAAATTTATCACATCAAAAATTCATGGAGGGCATGATTTGAAATGTTCCTCAACCTATATTAACTTGATTTTCGTGATTGATTCCATAATGTAGAGTGTCAAGAAACTAAAAATATTCGTCATTTCTGCTCACCAGGTTATTCTTTTTAATGAAATCAACCGACGATAATTGTTCGCAGTTGAACGTACCGTTATCAATTTGTTTCGGATCATTGTTGTCTATCGAATTACTGGTAGACGATTGTTGATCTTTGAGAGAATTTTCCGTTCGGCTTCCATAATTCTGAGGAACGAATAAATTCGAAGTGGACGTTTGATTGGCAGGGGGACATTGCGGCGATTGATCGCCGATCAACGACGATTGATAGCGCGATAAACGTTCGACGTTCATTCTTCGAGGTGAATGATGATCAGTTGTACTTATCGATGTGATATCGCCGCTAAAATTTGAGTTTTTCATTAACTCGATGGTTTTAGAATTTAAAGAGAAAATTAAACACGTCATGAAAATGATTAAGCATCAAATAGCAATGAGCAAAAATAATTGATCAAATCTTGATTTAAGCCTCTCCATTAATTCATGTGGAATTTTTTTTCAAAATGCACCAGATCATGATAAATAATCGTACTAAAATCAAGGTCTGCCCAAGGAAAAGACTGCCAGATCATCCTCAGAATGTGTTCCAAGATTAGAAAGACAAATGAAAACTTTTCTACGAACTGTGTGATGTCAGTACATTCAAAATAATGTTGTGGCATGAAAAGCGGAATATAAATCGTTCAGGATGATTATTAATAGTCCCGAATGAACCTAAAAGTAAAAAAAGACAGACACCCTAAAGATAGGTAGCGCTGTAGCGTCAACTATAATATACTTGGCCACCTAAAATCTGACTAAGCCCCCTAGAGCAAAACCCATTGGGGGTTTATATTCAAATGGTGCTCGGTGGGGCGTCAAAAACATGCAAAAAACGGCCTTTTCTAGGACCTCCAGTTGCAGCAGGTTCCTCAATGGGTATGCATGTCCACCCGAAACGCTTTTTTTTATTTTCTGAAAATATTGAATTGGTCAAATTATATGTGACCAAAGTTGGAGAAAATCCCCTTCGTTTAGGTTTAAAAAAATCATTTTTTGGTGAAACAGACGTAATATTATCTGATTATCCTGCGTGTAAAACAAAGGTATTTCCATAGTCTTTTAGCGGAAAGGGTTTCCGACTATTGAGAATTCAATGGATGCGGCCAATTTACACAAAAAATATTCTGGGTGCAAACAAGCGTATTTTAGTGATTTTTGGCGGAAGGAGTTTTCGACTGCGGGTAATTCAACAGATGCCGTCGCTTTACACAAAAAATAATCCCGAGTGCAAACAAGCGTATTTAAATCATTTTCTGCAGGAAGAAGTTTTCGACTGCGGAGAATTCAATGGACGCGGTCACTGTGGACAAAAAAGTTATTCTGAATGTAAACAAGCGTATTTCCGCGAATTTTTGGCGGAAGGCTTTTAGAATACGGGGAATTCAACGGATGAGGTCACTTTACACAAAAAATTATCCCAAGTAAAAACATATGCATTTAGGGGGAGAGGTTTTCTGCTATGGAGAATTCGATGGATGCAGTCACGTCACACAAAAAATTATTATAGGTGTAAACAAACGTATTTTCGCGATTTTTAAAGAAAGGGGTTTCTGACCATAGGGAATTCAATGGATGCAATCACTTTACACGGAAAATTGTCTTTTGTGTAAACAAACGTAATTCTGCGATTTTTTGGGTTGAGGGTCCTTGACCATGGGGAATTGAACAGAGGTCACTTTACATAGTGTTTATAACGTGTTTTACTATGCAGTTTACACACCTTTTACTTTTACCGAAAATGAGAATTTGTAGTTTTAAGATTGTTTTCTATTGTTTCTTTGATGTGACCAAATTTAAAACTTCAATGTGCTTCTATGAAGGTTTCCATACATGGCTGAGGCCACTAAAAATCATAGGTGGCGCGACAGCGTCAACCTATAATATACTTGGCCCTCATCAAATTTCATGTCCCCCCCTAGAGCCAAAATGGTAAGAGCTAGAACCCTCGGGTTTTTTGCATAATATCGGGCATAGGAGCAAACTATGGGGTGCTTTTTGTCATTACGCCTCTATCTGCAAGTGGTGCTCGGTGGGGCCCCAAAAACAGGTAAAAAACGCACTTTTTAAGGCCCCCCAGTTCCACCATGCCCAGCAATCGGTGTGCCATATCCAACCTCCATACTTCGGCCTAAGCATCTTGGGGGTGTAATCTCAAATGCGATTTTTTTTTAAATATGGCCTCAATTCAATTATATGGTTGTTCAAAGTCCCGGAAAACGCCGAATTCCCCAATTTTCTTATACAATACTTATGGGTTCAAAAAATTTTTTGCGGCATAATGCACTACTAATTTTTTTGCAGTTTCAATTGAACCTGTAGCCTTATTGGCATTTTTGGGCTGCAAGGGTTTTCGACCATTGGGAATTTGATGGACGCGGTCACTTTACACGAAAAATTATCCCGGGTGTAAACAAGCGTATTTTCGTGATTTTTTGCTGGAAGGGTTTTCGACCACGGGGAATTTGATGAATGCGATCGTCTTACGTAAAAGAACTATCCCGAGTGTAAACAAACGTATTTTTGTGATTTTCTATGGAATGGGTTTTCGACTGCGGGGAATTCAATGGATGCGTCACTTTACACAAAAAAATTTTCTTTGGGAGGGGTTTTCGATCACTGAGAATTCAATGAATGTGATCACTTTACATACTAATTCATATCGAGTGTAAACAAAGGTATTTCTGCGATTTTTTGGGTTGAAGGATTCTAGACCATGAGGAATTCAATAGGTATGGTCATTTTTCAGCCTGTTTACAATGTTTTATAAGTACTATGCAGTTTACAAATCTTTTACTTTTGCCGGAAGTGAGAATTCGTAGCTCGAAGATGGTTTTTTATTGTTTTTTTTGACGTGAAGATGACCAAATTTAAAACTTCAATGTGCTCCTATGAAGGTTTTCGTGCATAGTTGAGGCCCACTAAAAAGAGGTGAACTAGTTTATTAGAAAATGCCCCGATAGGGCAGAAAAAAGGAGAATATACTTGCTTCGACAGTTGCCATGGTAGAAAAAGAAGTGGACTAGATTTTTGAGAACTTGGGTCAAAGTTGGAAAAAATTCACTTTCTTTATATTGGATTTTCATTCTTTCTCAAAAAAATTGTCTATGTCTGCGAAAAAGTATATTCTGCAGCTGAGTGCATCAACACACTTTCCAACCAAGCATGTGCATCTCTGAAATTTTTAGGAGGGTACAGGCGTGGACCTTGGTGTTTTAGCATTTTGTGAGACAAAAAATTCAAAAAAATGACCAAAAAATTTTTTGCATAACAAATTTTCCAGTTTCAAAACTCTTGTGGAAGTTTATACCCCCATGTCCCCTCTCACACATGCTTGCTTCCAACTGTGTTAAACATTTTTACTGAATTTGGTGTCAACAAAGGGAATCAACTGAGGGAAAGTGGCACATAAAATCCCATTCAGCTTTTTTAGAAAAAAGAGCTACAGTACAAAGTCTTCTAAGAACTAAATTGATTGCGCAAAATACGTTTCATTCACTCATTTTATATAACATATCGTATAGAATTCCCTCGGTAAGTTCTACTGATTCCAAGCTACAAACAAATTTATTCTCTTCTATTTAACTATTGAACAAAATAGCATCATTCACAGTTTCTGGATTTAAACTGAAATTTGCAGAACGAGCGCTTTTTGCGGGATTGCAAATGGGAAGCAATTTCACCCATCTTTGTCGCTCCGATCTTGCTTTCAAAAAAGTCGTACTGTTGTTGTGGGAGTTCGCGGGTAGAGTCGGAGAGAACCGGGTACGAGATTTCGCGCGCACTCCTAATATAGGCAGGCCTAAATCAGGTGCATTTTTGTATGCTTTACCCTGTTCTCCCATTTGCAGATCGGTGCCCGTAATCACTGTAACCAAATCCGAGTTGCACTAAAGGGGTCTGAGCTCAAGCTCAAGGTAATCTTGAACAAAAAGGCCACTCGGTTCGATCTCAAGTTTGGTATAATTTGAATGTCATCCGGATCATAACGAGCTCAATGTCGAGATTACCCCAGCTCGAGCTGTCGGGTTGCACTAAAATTTTCGCATAATTTTCTTATCTCTAAAGCAAATAAATATAAAAATTTCTGCAATTCCCAAACCTGAACTTAAACCTCAGTTTTAGTTAATCCTGAAGTGAGTATGATTTGTGCATTTGAAGAAAATAATTTGGACATTGTCAATAGCTTAAACTCAGGATCATCAATTTAATCCCGATGTTGAGATTATCCTCATGTTGGGTTAGTGCAACGAACCTCAGGTTCCTTTATAGTTCTGAAATGACAATAATATGCCTCCCTCACTATTTTTCAGCTAGTGTGAAAGGCAGGAGTTTTGAATTGGTCGGGAGTTAGAATGCTATCGGTTTACCATTTCTTTACACTTGAAGTCAGGTGCATATTATTTTCATATAGAAAAATTTTACTGTAGTTGATGCCAGTTGACGGACAAAATGCACGATGCTGCAGAATATACTTTTTCACAGACATAGAAAAATTTTTGGAGAAAGAATGAAAATCCAATATAAAGAAAGTAAATTTTTTCCAACTTTGACCCAAGTTCTCAAAAATCTAGTCCACTTCTTTTTCTACAATGGCAACTGTCGAAGCAAGTATATTCTCCTTTTTTTTGCCCCACCGGGGCATTTTCTAATAAACTAGTATATGGACTAGTTCATTAGAAAATGCCCCGATGGGACAGAAAAAAGAAGAATATACTTGCTTGGATAGTTGCCAAGCTAAAAAAGGAGTGGACTAGATTTTTGAGAACTCGAGCTAAAGTTTTAAAAATCCAATATTGTAATATTAGATTTTTTTCTCTCTCATCAAAAAATTTTTGTCCGTGGAAAAGTATATTCTGCAGCTGATTTCACCAGCACACCTACCAACCACTGATGCTCATAGGATGGGGGAGTAAATCCTTCCACTGACACTCTAGATACCCTTGGCTGGCCTCTGGAAAAAGTCAACTGATTACCCCTGGACTTTTTCAAAATCTAAAAACACATGAAAAAAACAGGTTTTTTGACTAGAATTGGTAAAAATTTAAATTTTTTGGAAAATCCATTTTTTCCTTTTCAACTCTTTCTCTCCTCTTCGATTAGTGCTTTAGTGCTTCAGATTTTGACAATCTTGTGACCTGGGTACCCAGTCCTCACAGTACTCATGTCACCCAAGTATTTTGCATACCCAACCTGAGTACTATATTGAAGTACCTTTACATTGGAGTATATAAGTCTTATACCCATACAATATCTTGTAAGACGTTCGGGTAAAAATGTCACCTGAAGGTAGCACCCAGATTTCACTTTTGAAATTGACCTGGGTGACCAGGTATGCCCAGGTATGCCCAGGTACCCAAAATACGTGAGTACTCAGTATGAAGAACGACTGAGGATCAGAATCTTAATCCAAGACGTTCAGATTATTCGCAGATTGGGTTGGTGCAACTGATCCCAGGTTTTCTATAGTGCTTAATGACGCCTTTTCAATCACAGGAATAAGTTGAAAAAACAAAACGACTATAATATGCCAATCCCTTAGTATTTTTCAGCTAGAGTTAGAGGCATATATATGGATCGGTCCTGACTTACAATGCTTTATTGCTATTGATTTAGCATTTCTCGACATTTGAGCAAAGTCAAGCATTAACTTGCATGTAATTTTGATACAGAAAAATTTTACTACGATTGATACAATGCTATTGGAGGAAAAAATTCACGAAGCTGCAGAATATATGTTTCCGCAGACATGAAATATTTTTTAATGAGAAAGAATAAAAATCCAATACTACAAAAGTGGATTTTTAAAACTTTAACTCAAGTTCTCAAAAATCTAGTCCACTCCTTTTTCTAGCTTGGTAACTATCCAAGCAAGTATATTCTTCTTTTTTCTGTCCCATGGGGCATTTTCTAATAAACTAGTTATATTCGCAAAGCTATTATGTATCATGATGAACGGAACGCTAGGAGAAATCAAATTTTACAATCGCTATGAATCTGACATCTGTATGGGAACTTTCATGATTGTTATTTTTATGCGAAAACGTTCACTTACCCTGTGAGAAGTATGATTCTTTTATGCAGATGATAAACTGCATCTAGCCGCTAAGTACAAATTCATGCACAATGAAATTTTCCAGTAATATAGAAGTTTGAAATATCCCAACAATGTCGAAGACATGTGACAGATAATCGAGAGTCTACAAAATTCTATTGGATATATTCAATATCTGCTTGAAGCCTGATATAAAATCTGTTTTGGATCAAAAGGAATCAGGATTACACTAGGAATTTCTGAATTAATAATGTAAATCAGTAAATCAGTGATGAACAATGAATATGTGCTACCAAATCAAAACAAGTGATAAAAACCGGTAGATAAGAATGATAAATTTTTTGAGTTCAAAATGCGAAAATTTTATGAGTTACACATTACTCACGTCAGCTGAAATGTTTATGAACGGATTCATGATAAGTATAATTTTGAGGGGACTAAAGATTTCAGATTTTTAACATTCCTATTAAAACTTATTATTTGGAACAGGATCCTGAGGAGGAAAAATACAGTTGTAAATTATAACTGGACATTTAAGAAAATAAAAAAAAATTTAAGAAAACTGTAAATTTTTTCGAAACCCGATGCAGACTTTTGCTCTGTACTCAGCCAAAAATCCAGGCATCTTGTGGGACTTCTTGTGAATTTTTTTTCTTGTGATGAAAATTTCCTTCACCAGGATCAAACAAGATTTGAATTCATTATAGGGTTTCAATACAGAAATTATATAATAGTCGGTAAATTTGCCCGATTCATCTTTCTTCTAAAAGCAGAATGCACGTGATTTTTTTTATCTTGGAGCAAGTTTCAAAGTTATCAAAAATCAGATCAAAAAACAAAAGTCAGAAATCAAGAAATTTCCAGGAAAAAACATTTTCGAATAAATCTCGATAGAGTCTATTGATTGATATTAATTTCGTCATGTTTTGAGACTCGAGTTTTACCTTTCATGTTTTTGCCCACTGGGCGATGGGCTCCTCGACGACATTATATTACTGAACGGCGACTTGTATTTCTTGATGGCACCGCCTCCCCAATTTATAGTCCCATTGGATGTATTACTTCCGGCGAAACTGGCCTTCCTTTTGACCTCTGTCCCGAGTCCCGATTTCGATAGACGCATGAATCCATTTTGCAATAGGCGATGTTTGGAATAAAAAGTGAATAAAAATGGTAGCATGAAAGAATAGATTAAGTTCGTCCAAATGTAATGCGCCAAATTCACGGATTTTCGATCTAAATTTAATAAATTTAGGCAAACGTCCAAAAAATTGGCAACTAAAAATATGAAACAAATGGCAATTAATTGTCGAATGTGTCGATTAGCTTTGACGATATTTACGTTGGTCGATGAGGCGAAATTCCGATTTGGAAACGCTTGGTTGGAAGAGGAAGATACAACTGAGACGGATAATTGAATTTGTGTCACTTGCCTGAAATATGCTACAAAAATTGGATAGTCTTCAACAGGATTTGTGGCATGTTTCTCACCTTGTTCTCTTCTTCGATAAGACTAGCACCCTAATCACGCAAAACATGCAAATTAAGCTGCATAATATCAGTATAATTGTGTCAATTATTTTCAAAATTTTTGTCGATTCGATTTGAATGTTAAACAAAGTTTCGGTTTGCGGCCAAGTATTTTGTTGATTGTATCCCAAATTCTTGGTTATAATTTCGACGCATTCGTAAGTTAGATGTTGGGGCGAAAATTGCCATTCGCATAATTTCATTTTTATTACTGTAGATATTAGGATGGGTGGCAGCCAAATTAGGAAAGTTATAAATCGCATTCGAAATCTGTGAGGGAAAATAGCACGGGTAGAAAAAGCTGTCGCGATTAACAAGTTCAAAACCAAAGTCAGGTCAGGACAACTGTTAAAATTGTCCCATCATCAGGTTTTCTGGATCCATAAAGTTGGTTAATATTCATGCAACGGTGTACCCGAAAGTAAAGTAGCAAAATTTACCGGGAGTAGACAATTTCGCAAAAGTTAAACATTTTGGAAACGAGATTATGAGAAATATCAATCGTCACACGTCAAAAATAGTCCTTACGGAATACGAAAACTACTACTTGGAAAAATTCGTTACCTCCGAACAGGATGCGGCAGCATTGTTCTAAGATGCATCGCAAAAATTTCAAGATGTAAGTAGTAGTTACTGGATTTTTTCAAGTGCATGGCAATTTTTAAAATAATCTTTAAAAAATTTAGATGGCATCTGGAAGTGAAAATCAAGATCCCATCTTGTGAAAAATTTTTGTCAGGTTCATCAGAAGGTAGAGAACAGTAAACAAACAGCCGATGAAATCAAAATTTTTGATTATTTCTCCAAAATTATTGCATCTTGGTTGAAAAACATAGATTTTTGACGTTCTTCTGAGAAATCTCCTAAAATAAAAACTTTTATGACCAATCAATATGTTCATCCATCCCTTCGGAACACCCAAATCTGTTATCGATTTTCCGTGCATGAAACCAAAAACCAAGGGTGCTCTTGCCCAACAAGCCCTGACCTGAGAAATCCGCATCTAAGGTTCGGATATGAATAAACACAGGAGACGGAGCAGTCATTGTCTTGGCTAGTTAAAAATTATCATCCTTTGATGTGCCACCCGTCAATATCTATTCTTTTAAAGATCTTTTTCTTTATTTTTTCAGGGTAAGATTTTGATTTCCTCCAAGATAGGATGTCGATTAAGCTCAATCTTGCAAAAATTGCAATGCACTCGAAAAGAGAGACAAACATCGAAAAACTCTACTCTGATTTTTCACGATGCATTTTGAAATTTTCGCCATGCATCTTGAAAAATGTTGTGCCTCATGTTCGAAGGTAACGGTTTTTTTCAAGTGATTCTTCTCATATTTCGTAGGCCCTCTTTTATTCAACAGTCGAAAGTGAGTTTACTGTAGCCCAGAGTACATAGTCCCTGAATTCTCCATTTGTCGATCATTTCTTAATTGCAGTAAACGAAATACTGTTGTCATGCTACGCAAAATGTTGCCAAACTTCGATTTTTACTGATGTCACGTCCTTCATATACATATTCAAAATTCAAAAATTTGTCTCAAATAAGTGACAGGAACATTTACATTATGTCTTAGCGGGATGTTTGCAGTAGGTTATGATGATACAGTACTTATTGATCAGTTATAGATGAGCAAGCTGATAAAAAAAAGATTGCACTTATCATCCTCAGAAATATTTTTTCTATCAAAGTAACCAATGACAGAAATTTTCATACAAGTAAACCAACTTTAAAAAGCACCAAAATTCGAAAATTTCTGAAATTTTAGCCTATTTATAATCTACTCCAAAATATTGAGAAGTACAAGAATGTTGTGATCATCAAAAATATGCCAGAAACATCGTTGGCGATTGGCTCTATCAAAGTTGAAAAATTATAGATTCGTCTCCATTAATCTATGCCGTGTAGGAAAAAATCAAATTTTTGAAGTAGAGATCGAAAAATCAGTGCATTAGTAGCTCAAACTTCGAGAAAAATTCTGGTATTTATATTGTAGTACGATTTTTTCGGAACAATCATTTCACAAATAGTATCTTCTTCTGTTTTTGCAAACGATGTCGACGAGATGCTGAACTTGTTTTTGAAAAAACTCATCTACAGCCACAACAATTTTCATCGTGATTTCGCACCTATCAGTTGTAGCTGGATGCAGACTATTACATATACTGAACTGCTAACCTGGACCCGAATATCACGTGCCTTTTGCCTTTATTCCTTCTTTGTCGTTTTTTGTAGCCGGACAACAGTGTGTATTTGTGGATGCACAGAACTATCACGTGACCGATTGCCCCGTAGTACGAACATTTGTACAGCCAACCGGCGAGTCCAGACACGCTGGCCCCCGCGAATAGATCATCCATAATCAAAGTCGGCCCGTTGTGGACCACGGTCAGCAATAGGCGCAGGGCGAAACAAGCGGACAAAGATAAAAAGTAGCAAGTTGGCAAATGGTGCAGAATATAGGGTCCTTTGGGCTGGTTCCTTTGACCGTTAACGCCCGACGAGGACGTTGGATTTTTAAACGTAGCGAAACGGTAATTTCGGCCGATTAATAGTAGAATGTAAGTATTGATCGATAAAATTACTGTAGATACGAGTATGAGCATTGAACCTATGTAAATATTAGCGGCGTTCATCTTCTGAGAACTAATATGTTATACGATAAGCAAGTTCGAAGAAAAACGAACACTTTTGATGCGGGACGTAAAAAGAATCTTCTACACGCTTACTGGAAGCCGTTCTTGAAGATTTTAGAACACGGTCGAGTGACCCTGTTGATAAGCGCTAATCGTCATAATTATATGACTATAAGCATCGCAGCAGGTGTGCCAGATGAGAAACTGCTAAATAAATGATCATGAATACTGCAGCAGAAAGAGTTTATTTCGAAACAAAAGCTTTGCTAATGGAAATCACTATAAGCTGTTCGGAATAGATGTTAGACGCAGTTTCTGAGAAGTTCGAACTTGACTACGATAAGTTAAAAATTAATCTTAAAATCATGTATATTGCACAGCATAACATGCTGAGAACGATTTCCGGATGCATGAAAGTCTAAATTCGCACAGCACCTTAAAGTTCTTGAATTTTTCAATTTTTTACCGTTTTATGTTTTGTACGCGCGATTCAACGTATCAAAGCGTAGAAGACAATTTTCTATAATTTTGTACGAAACAGTTTTTCATCTCCTCAACACCTTTTACACTGCTAAGTATCAAAAAGAGGTGGGAAAACGCCCCCGGGCACCTTTCCATAGGATCCCGCAAAATATTTTTCTCCAATAAGCACTAATGTCCAACATACTCTGTTCAAATTTCAAACCGATTTGCACACCATTTTGAGATGTAAAGATTCGCATGCACTGTCATGTTTTCGAATCTGAATAAATAAAAAGTCAATAAAGTTCTGAGAACACAGGATTCGTCTTTACTTAATTCTTTTGCGAGGTATAAATGTAAATAAACGATAAACTTTTATGAATTTAATATCGATGGTTGCTGAACGACATGCTTCATAGCTGAGAAGTTGAAAATATTGAAAATGTCTGTCAAATTTCAGGAATTGAGTTATTCGTTTGAAATCGTTTGCAGAAAAACGAAAGGAGTTACTCGGACGTCCTTTGCTGTATTAGAAAGGCACATTCGACTATCATTTGATTTATTTCCATCTGGCTGACATCAAATGGTGTTAAACAGGGTGCTTCCAGCTGTAGAGCATTTTTTCACAGCTGAACGAGTTAGCTTCGATGCAGCTGCTTCGATGTTTTTCTCAATTAAGTCATTGAAAATAGAAATTTTCGTTGCATCTTTTCCGAGATTGCGTAATCATTGTGGATAGACATATGAAATTTTATTAGTGATGCGACCCACGTCTTTTTTCTATTCGTTTAAAGTGAACGTTTTTAAGTCTCCTGCATCTAGTTGATGGTATATTTAGTGGGAATAATTAGCATTTTTGGATAAACCTGCAGTAACTACAGATTGTACCTACAGCTCTCAAATCGGAATGCAGCTGATTGAAATTTTACCATGATTCGATTGACATTAGTGGTTTTACAGGGGTATTCTATCGTTATTATTTCCGCCTTATTATATAGTCTGTTTTTTTTGAAATGCTTCTAAAGACTGAGAGTGGAAAGTAAGTAGTATATCAGATTTTAACGATTTGCTGATGAACAGTATATCGTACAGGACTGGAAACTTGTGAGCATATTGACATAACCTTTAACAACTTTTAGAGCAAAGGATTTTACAGAAGAGCTCCATGTAAACGGTTTTGGCCACAGTACTGATTTATGTCACTTATCTATTTGGAAGCATTTTATAAAAAACAGACTATAGGTCGATGGAGTGGATGGAGTCCCTCGAATTTCTCAATCTCGACTCTGGAATGAAGTGCCTGAACGTCCTATCCCAAATCATCCCGATTATTCAAATTTACTCTGTTAAGCAGAAAAAAACTGAAATGTCTTGGGCGAAGCTATTGTAATGAAGAACTATAGTTCATTTTTCATAAAAATCTGTTAAATTCAAAAATGACAAAATCATCACTGTCGTCGACATTGTTTATAGAGAGTATATACTGTAAGATGTTTCATTCAAAAATTTTTTAAGGGTTAGTTCAGTAAGTCTACCAATTTAAATTCTATGTGTCTCATGGTTTAGCCAGGAATTGTGAAAATATGGAATACCACTAGCCTTCCACTTTTATAATTCAGAAGCATTTCAAGGGAAATAGACTATCCTTCCGTGGTGTGTTCTATAAGGTTTCAATAAATGTCCTGCGCTTGAAATTTTTGACACGCCGTCAGCCGTTGATTCGTATATTTTTTCTAATATTCTCTCCAGACACACTTGCTTTTTGTCTTATCTCAATAATGATTTGCAAGGTTTTCAATAACGTCTTTACAGAAAGCATAGAACTAAGATTGACGGTAACTACTGTAAATAGATATGCACAGAACTTATTAAGAAAAAAGAAATGTAACTTTTGCGTCCATTTAACTCTTGAGTTTAAGACGCGCTTTTGACCGAATTCGGCTGAAAAAGCTTTACGAAATAAATGTAAGCATTTCTTTACCTATAGTGTAAGTATGCACTCTTCTCACTCCTCTAAGCATACCTAAGCAAGCAGGTTTTTTTTGCACAGGCCAGGTTGCAATGTGCAACTTGGGGAAAAATTTTGGTTGCACAGATAAATTTTTGGTTGCTCACTCAATTTATTATATAAATTTGCTTAATTTCATCGGGCAACCATTCCTAAACTAGTTTTCCTGTACTTATTTCATTCGATGCGCGTCGGTTTTAGGCTTTTAAAACCCAATTTTCTGAGTTTTGGTGAGAAAATGAAAAGATTAATATAATGGCATACGTGTACTTGGGGGAGGGGGGGGGGTTGGGGGGGGGGGGACCCCCCCATACCTGTACTTGTGGGGGGTTGGGGGGGGGACCCCCCCAACTTGGCCAACCCTGTACCCAAAATCATTTCCCCCCACCACTGTTTTTTTTCCCCCGGGCCTTTTCCCCAAATGGGGAAAGGGGTCAAAATTTTTTTCCCCATTTTCCCGAACTCGTTTTTTTCGCTTAAAAATGCTCACAGACGCTTTATTTAGGTGTTTTTTAGCTTTTTAAAGCCTTCTGGTGTTTTTAGACCCGTTAATTCATTAAAATCGAGGAAAAAATTGAAATTTTCGAGTTCAAAGTTTAATCTACAAGCATTGGAACAAATTTTTAATTAAACTATCCAAAAGCATAAGGACTTTGAGAATTACATGAGAAATCGATGGTTAGGTTCTCTATGATGACAAGTGAGAACCCAAAATGGATGTTAATCTTTCCGGCGCGAAGCGCCGGAAAAATTTTTTGGGTATTGATATTCTGCGACGCTGGAAAATCAATTTTCCGAACATTTATTTCAAGAATTAGATTTGAATTTTGTGTTCAAAAGTCGTAATTTCTAGAATTTTACTTGAAAAATTTTAAAACCAGTATAATTTATTTGTAAACTCTCATGCTTGGTCGAAAATATATGAGTATGCAGGGTATAAATTTCCGATTCCGAAAGATATTTCCATGAAGCGTTTGAGTTGATTTTACGTTAGAAAAGAAATAATCGCATCAAAAAGCTTAGAGACTTGACGTACTGATCTTTCTCAAAAGGAAAAAATGCGAATCTTCATTAAATATCATGATAAAATATTGAAGATTACCAATGAAAACATGAGATAATATGTTCAAGATGATGAAAACTATTATAGATTATATGATAAATGAAGATAGACGTGCTAAAAGCCGCGCCTGAGCTAAGTAATGCATAATAATGATTATTAAAGTAATAAACGGCGCGAAGCGCCGGAAAATTTTGAGATTATGACATTCTAAAATGCACCAAAATGCATCTTTTCTGTATCCGATCCCCAAAATTTTCTTCCCCAAATGGGGAAAGAGCCCAAAATTTTTTTCCCCTTTCCGAATTTTTTTTCCCGAAAAAGCACGATTTGGGGGAAAAAAAACAGTGCCCCCCACCCCCCCCAGTTTGGAAAAAATTAAAAAATTTTCAAAAAAGTGTATGTTTTTTGGCCTTTTTTGGGAAAAATTTCGACTTTTTCCTACCCCCCCAAAATTTCGGATTTACCCCCCCCCCCCAACTGGTCGGAGGTCTTACAGGTATGTATAATGGCTAGACTAGAGTGATTTGTTCGGCGCGTAGCGTCGAAAATTTTCTCTGAATTTCAATATTCTACAACGCTGAAGAATGAATTTTTCCAGCTTTTATTTCCCAGACAGAAGGTTTGATTTATCAGTGAATTTAATGAATTTTCAGTCGGACAAACTAAAATTCAAAAACTAGGCAAGCGACTAAGACTTTGGATCTTTCAATCGGCAAAAATTTCTACAATCAAAATGTTTTGATCACATGAAAGTCAAAATTTTTATGAAGATCGCAAAAATTTTTTGGGAAAATGACCGAGAAAAATGTTAGTTTTCATCAAATTCGTCAACAAACAATACAGGATCAAACATTTGTCCGTAACGTGTTGATAATAAGAACTTATAAGCACTAACTAGAATGACCTTTTCTAACCGCACAGAATATATTATAAAAAATTAGAAATTATTTGAAACCCGGCGCGAAGCGCGGAAAATTTTAACTTTTTTCGATTTTAGAACGCATAAAAATGCATCTCTAGACAGAAAACCCTATCACCTAATCAAAAGATCAGTCAGGCCTGAAGTTGCACTGTGCAACTTGGCACAAAAAATTTGGTTGCCCAGCCCGAAATTTGGTTGCTGTGTGCAAAAAAAACCCTGCCTGTAAGAGTTCCGACCAGTTGGGGGGAGGGTAAACCCAAAATTTTGGCGTGGGGTTCCCAACATTTCCAAAATTTTGGGGAGGGGGGTTGGAAAAACTCCCAAAAAAGTCGAAGAAATTTCGAAAATTTTCCCAAAAAGGTAACTTTTTTCCTAATTTTTTCTGAGTTTGGCGGGGCGTTTGGGTATAGGGTTGACCAAGTTGTGGGTGGGGGTTCCATCCAACATTTGGGTATAGTGTTCGACCAGGTTCATACCTGTAATTAGGGGGTGGTTGGGGATGGCGACCTCCATCCTCAACTCGCTCGAAACCTGTACCCAAATGTCGGTACTCCCACCCCCACCTTGGTCGACACACCCACCCAAACTCGGAAAAATTGGAAAAAATTAGGAAAAAGTGGCTTTTTTTTGGCCTTTTTTGGGAAAATTTTCGAAATTTTTTCGACTTTTTTGGCTTTTTTCGACCTCCCTCCCCAAAATTTTAAAAATGTTGGGACCCCCCGCCCCAAAATTTTGGGTTTACCCTTAGTGATGGACCGATGCATCGGCATCGGCCGATTGTTGCGTTTTTTTGCCATCGGCCGATGTTTTGCAAAAAAATCGGCCGATGGCCGATTGTTTGTCAACTTTTTGTTACAATTAATGCAGGTGCTTATGCTCAAAAAACAGGTTGTTCACATATACATTTTACAGTTACTTTAGTAAATACATTATTTTTTGTGAAAATAGTTGTTTTAATGTCTGGCATATTTGCCCTGTGTTGCCATTGATGAACTAAATAACAAGAATTTGACAAGCTATGAATGAAATATTTTAGCTACGGCGGTAAGAATATACTTTAATACATTTATAATGTATCCACCCCTTAGATAATTATGTTTTGGCAGCTTGTAAATTTGTTAAAATCTTTTGCAGAAACTGTAAAAATCTATGAATCTAAAAGAACCTGTATTTCGGAAAAAATAGCCGAAGAAAAGTAAGCTAGATTTTGTGGCTAAATTTTTTTGAAGAACGAAAATTAAATAATCGTAGATAAAGAATTTTACGCCACTCAATCCATATTTCAACTTTCTGGATTGGGTTCATTAAAGGAGGAATTTTCGGGAAAAATGAATCAATATTTTCATAGAAATGATAATCGAGCCCACTTTAAACCCATTGAAGACAATAGACTTCATGCTTTGGCATCTTTACTATATTCTGTTTTTTATAAAATGGTTCCAAGCAGAAGATTGACACAAAACAGTACCGTCGTCAAAGTCGTTTACATAAGGCTGTTACGGTAAAATTTTTCACTCGAAAAATTTTTAAAGGTTAGGTTAGTATGCTCACAAATTTCCAGTGCTATATGATATAGTATTTATTAGAAAGTCGTGAAAATCTAAAATACTACTTGCTTTCCACTTTCATTATTTAGAAGCATTTCAAGGAAAACAGACTATAGATCCTCGATTTAAAAAGGATCGATCGAAATTTGAAATACAAACATACAAATCAAAATTAAATAAGTTAGGCTCTCTGTGATCCTCAAGCAGAAGACAAAGCTTAACTAGCTTTGGTTAGAATGGTTGTCGATCAAAAACAACAAAATCAACGCTTTTCTGAAAATATGGTTCAAAAATTTGAATGAATCTTCAAACTCATTCTCCAAACTTTCTCAGTAAGCCACAATTGATACTAATGTAAATAATTCAAGCATTTACACAAAACTGACCAATTTCAGGCACTATTTGACTATTGCAAGTTCATCTGAAGATGTAGCCTGAAAAATATGCAACGTCAACATTTGAGCAAGCAAAAGCCATTGTTTTGGAATACATTACTAGAATAATGGAAGAAAAATGCTGGAACAAAACCAGAATTAGCTAATGTGAGTCAAAATAGTGTGCAATTGAAAATAAGTTTCATTATGAAAAAAATTTCTTCAGCTTGCCTTGAAATTTTTATCAGCCCCAATTGGGTCAGTAGCTAGTGAATGATCATTTTAAAAAGCAAAAGATCTTAGTAGTGGAAAAAGATCCCTTTTATTGCTGAGATTGGATTCAATAGTGCAAACTGGAAAAACAAGCTGAAGTTGAAGAAGCTTCTAGTGAACTCAGCAATCAAAGTGAAGGTAGTACAACAGATGCCTTTGTTGATGACAAATTGGATGAATGAAAATTATTGTTAATTATTGAATTTTGAAAATATCAGTAGAACTTTGTGAATAATTCATAATAATTTGAAATTTGTTACAGTGCAGCAACTTCAGGTTGCATTTTGTACATGTTACAGCCGATGCATCGGCAATCGGCTATCGGCCGATGCCATCGGTGACCGTGGCCGATGCATCGGCATCGGCCGATGGCAAATTTTCGGCCATCGGTCCATCACTATTTACCCTTCCCCCAACTGGTCGGACCTCTTACAGGTATGACCAGGTTGGGGGTGGGGGCATACATGTAATTGGGCGGCAAGTGCTATGGGAACCCCCCCAGAAATCGTTGACCATATGGCTAGCCATTGGGCGACCGCCCCCCAGGATTTTTCAATGGAATGGCTAGCCATATGGTAGCTGCTGGGACCCCCATACTTTTGGTCGGAAAAATATTGAAAAATGTCAAATTTTTGATGAAAAGTGTCAATTTTCGAACAAAAAATGGTCAAAAATTTGAATTTCGCGCCGTAAATACATTTTCCCAGTCTTTTTCGAAAAAATTCCAATTATTTGAACTATTTTTCGGACTTTTTTCGTGAAAAAATCGATTTTTTCCCCTGAGAGACACCACCCCCCAAAATTTTGGGAATTACTGACCCCCGGCCCAAAAAAAGTCGCCCACCCACCCCCCCCAGACCTCGGGGCCCCGTTACATGTATGGGTGGGGACAGAGGTTCCCAAGGTCGAAAATTTAGGTAGGGGTAAAATCGTAAATTTTATGGGTAGTCCTTGAAATATGCCGTGACCTTTTTTTTCTTTTTTTTTGCTCCCAGCCTTTTTGCGGACGAGGGGTGTGGTGTAGTACTCTAACCACATAGAACTTAAAAAAATGAATAACTCCCCTACTTCATGGTTTTTACAGTCAAAAAACATTTACTATTTCAACTCCATTTTCCAGCTCCCAATCATGCAACTTGAATGCACTAGTTATACGTACAGAATAGTCACACTTTGAACATTGTCGTGCCAACTGATTCCTGCACATTTCAAGAATGGGGCACAACATACTTTTGGAAGCATTATTTGAACCAGCATCTGCAGCAGTATGGGCTTATTCCATCCCTGCTAAGGCTTGGAACAGTGCTTCCAATTGAAAGTCCTGATGCTGAATGTGGCTTTAGTATTATTAATCCCATTAGATTATGAACCACAATTTTGAAACCAAGTACCACTCCTGATCCACGTCAACAGACCTCACATGTCGCAACTCATAGCAGGAAAGTATGTCACGGCTTGGGTAACCATATGGGCACAGAAGACCCAACGCAGAAGCGGGGAAAAGGAAAGGAGAGCATGAACAGGAAGAATTTTAAGAACATAATGTTTTTCTTCCCAAGGGGCGATTTTTTGATAAATTACATATACATAAGTCATTATTTCATCTCCCAATTATATATATAATGATTTCATACAAGTAGTATATATTAATGTGCTGATATCCTTTCCTAAAAATTGCTATACATATGGCACAGATGTTTGCATATTTTCCCATCATGATTTGCTCAGTAAATGTGTCAAAAACAGCAGTGAGTAATTCCTCACAATCACACATTGTGCAATTTTTCTCCAATTACTATAACCTACTTGGGAGAGGATGAGGTCTACCAAAATTTTTTGCTATAGTGAGCTGTTTTTATGGGGGTAGTAAATGAATTTCCAAATCTAAGACGGGGGTAATACCCCCCATACTCCCCCTCATGTGGTGCTCTGGGTGGGAGTCCCCCACAATTGCAGGTATGCCTCATTCGATCAGTTTAGGGCATGCATAATCTGTGAATCAGGTTTTTTCTGCTCGCTCGCAGTAACCAAATTTCGGTGCAATGCAACCAAATTTTTCTGCCAAGTTGTACTGTGCAACCTGAAGCCTGACGGCGCTTTAGATTAAGATGTAGGATTTCCTATCCGGAAATTCATCATCATCATGCGTTTTAAAAGGAACATCTAAAAAGTTTTTGGCGCTTCGCGCTGTATTTTAATTGATTTTAAATTCTTCGCGTATTTCTAGTCACGATTGAAAAATATTTAATAATAATAATGATAGATTATTCTGAATTTACAAATGTAAAAAGTAAATGTCAAAAAAAACAAATAAATTGGTAAGGTAAAGTGAGGTGACCGATCAAAAAAAGGGTATATCGACTTTGACATGCCGTATTATCTTTTAAAATAATTTTTGTTAAGGGATATGAGCAGACCTGTAGACAGAGGGTTGGGGGGTGATGGCCCCCCGAAATGTTTGAAGTGTTGAAAACCTTTGGTTTTTTTAAAAGTCAAGTCAGAATTGCGAATTTTACGGCAAATAGTGTGAAAAGAATGTGTGCCCCCCCCCGAAAAAAATTTCTGTCTACAGGCTTGAATATAAGTATATTTGGAAAGATCAATCATTTTCTGATAAAACTGCACTAATATTTTTTTGTTTCGACTGGATTTATTAGAAAATTTCTAGTTTCAAGAACCTTCATTTTGCAATGAAAGTAACCCACACTGTGGGAGACTTAGATCGCCATATTATCAGAGGTCCGTTTTTTGACACTTTTCTGTGATTCCCTATAGAACAAAAAAATTTGGCGAGGAACAGTCTTGACACGAGGTCATACAACCATTGATAGCTAACTAATCAAATTGTGAGAGCAAAAAAAATGGTTTTTTCTATGAACAAAAATTTATTCATGCAACCATGTTTATGCTACAAATATGTGGGTGAATTTGATCAACAACACGAAATCATTATTTAAGATGTTTGGTAATGAGTAGAATCATAGACTAACATATTTACACAACAATAATCCTTGAAAATCGGATTATCCGCCATTTCTCGATGAATATATATCGAGTTTTTTAAAATTTGCGTGTTGACATGCAAATTTTTTAACACATGATGATGAAAGTTGAAACAAATATAAGGCGTTAAAACAAACATAAGGCGATGGTAAATCACTAAACCGACATTTTTCTATAGTATTCTTCAAATCAAGGAGCATTGAAACTTCAAAATTCAACAAATCTTTTACTGAATGAGCAGATATTTAAAGAATGATTTTATCATGCCTTTATAAATTTATTTATGTCGATCAAGTGCTTTTAAGGCATAAAAAACAATGAAATTATAAGAATAATAGAGAAAGGATGTAAACCAATTTAATCATCTCTTTGAGCAAGGCAAATTTGGCATATGAAATCAGCTTCGTCCTCAAAATCCTCCGTCTAGCAATTTCTTCACAAATCCATCCGTCGCACTCATGACATTGAGCCCAGTCAGCCTTAAACTTCTTGTATTTCAAACAGGGGATTTTTTTTTACAAGTCGGGTCCCTTCCCAATTATGGTCCAAACTGGCATTTTCGGACTCCTCAAGATGCCAGCTATCCAGATCAGTTCGAAAATCCACGAGCTCATGGCATTCAGAAACTCATTTACATAAAATCTGCACACATGTCACATACTCCTTGTCACAACAGAAAAATCCACAGCTGCTGTACCCTAAGCCTAAGGAAAATTTCAAAGGAAAAATAAATGTCTACTCACTTGTCACAGAAATCCATGCTCAAAATTAACAAGGCCGGGAACCCACTTACCAAATTTAGCCCAACCAGCAATAAAACAAACGCAACAATTATTGGCACTTGATGCCTTTTTGGTATTCTTTGCTTCTGCCAGCAGCTCCATGACTTCAGGAGCTGTCAACGACTGACCAAAAGCATGATTGAGCCTCTTGGGTGATTTTTAGGGTCACTTTTTCACATGAACTGTTTTGAAGAAATCAATGACGCTTTTCGCCATATGTTTTGCTGGACTTGGATGCGCTAATCTCCATAATGAAACCATTGAATGTATACAATATGAAAATATGATAGTTAAATTAGCTTATTGTACTCGTTTTAGCAACCTATACCTCCTGTAAATTATTCTCCGTTGTGTTTACACCATCATGGGAAGTACTGTTGCGTTCCGATAGGGAACTATGATGACGTTTCAAGGATTTCCGGAAACATTCTAATCCAACTGTCTCTGATTTTCCCAAAATTTTGGGTTGGTTCTTACGGATATAATCGTTGACTATTGTCGAAAGGTAGTCTTTTGATAGTGGTATTCCAACAAACGCCAAGGAATGGATCAACTTGACCAACAAATGCTCTTCTATGTTGGACAAATATTGACAAATTTTTAGGGGCTACTTTGATCACACTATATATAAATTATAGTGCGATCAAAGTGACCCACTCCGATCAAAGTAACCCACATGTTGATCTAAGTCCCCCACAAAATCCTAGTTTTACAGCGGCTCTTAAGTGCATTTTTGTGCAGAACCACTATGTTAGCCGTTTTACCCACTATCGAAAGCCTATGGAGGGCTGAAAAAAGTAATCCTAGGATGAGTGAAACCCAAATTTTTTTCGGCGCAAAAAACAGCTTTTCAAAATTCGACACTTTGAAAATTAATAACGGCAGTAATTTTTTTGGTGAATGATTAAATTTTCTATATGTATTTGTAATAGCTCACAGCAGTGGCTGTCTGCACAGCAAATATAACCTGCTGATCTCAAATAGTTATCAAATGTCATTCATTTAGCACACTCTGATCAAGGTCACCCTACTTTACCTTAATTAAATTTAAAAAATTGTAAGAACCATAAGTACCTGGTCCTGTACCATTGTTTTTTCCTCAAATGGGATCTTTTGAGGAAAAAAATTTGGAAATGAGGGAAAAAATTTAATGTATGGTTCTCATTGTGGAAAAAATTTTGGGGACTTCAAAACCATGCATTTTGGTGGACTTTGATGAAAGGTCAAAATCTCAAAAAATGGCTATAATAATCATTTTCTAAAGGGTGGCCGTTAGCATATCTACTTCTATATTAATTAATGCTCAACAGTTTCTATCAATCATGTTAGCTCGTCTCACTTTCTAATCGTTAACAGTCAGTAAGACTTTTGCTGAAAATAGAGATTTTTCATCAATTCTTTCGATTTTTTCTCTCGGGGCATGGAATTTTTCGAACGTTAACGACATAAACTTTTATCTTTATTCACGATGGAAATTGAAGACATAATTCCAGACTGCGATTTTAGAACTTCTGTTCACGAATATTTGTTGCAGAGATTTATTTTTCAGCGTTTTAGAATATAACTCGAAAATTTTTCCGGCGCTTGGCGCTGGAATGGGGGACAAACTACACTTCATCAGTTTGATTTTAATTTATTTCTCAACGTTGTGAAGGTTTATTTTCTAGCGTTTTAGAAAGGGAAAATCCAAAAATTTTCTGGTGCTCCGTGCTGGATTAAGAAATAAATAAAATTGAATAATCCTAATCGGATCGGAACCACAGAAATGTTAATAGCGGATAAATTCATGAAAACTCTATTGTTAATATGCTTCCCCTGCTCCCGTAGAACACCAATATATTCTTCGTCAGCTCATTTCGACTAACCTAACCATAATTTTATCAATTTTTTCTTCATTTTTGCAGGTTTGTGACTTCAAAAACATCTAAATGTTTTTGACGCCCCCAACTTGGTCGAACTATCTACACCCCAACTTGAAAAAATTAGGAAAAAGGATGTTTTTTGCCTGTTTTGGGAAAGTTTTCGAAATTTGCGGCATGCTATTTTCAGGGATGGGAAAAAACTCATTTTTAAAACTTCAAATTCGCGTTTTCGGGTTTTTCTGGTTTTTATCAGGGTTTTTTAAAGTTTTTCTAAACAAGTAGAAATAAAGCAAATACAACATCACTAAAGTTTTATTCTTCATAAAGCAAAACATTTTCAGATCATTTTACCTGATTTTAAAACGAAAATACACAAATTACTCATCATAACAGATGAAATCATCCACCTTTTATGTACACCATCGACAAAATTGTTTGCGTTGAATTTTATGAAGACTTGTATTTGAGCAAATAGACTGAAGGAGTAAAATATTTAGGAGGTAAATAGGAGAAGAAAAACTTTGTTGAAACCCAAATTTCTCTCCAACAATTTTCCTCAAATGAAGAAAGTCCCTAAAAGATTTTTCCTCAATCCAAAAAATTTCTGTCACTAAAAATGATCCATTGAGAAAAAACTGTGTTGGGTTGGGCCTACTTTCTCCGAGAGAAAGAAATTATTGCTTTTTAAAGCTTGGACTCTTTTTCTCTAAACAACCCAGGATTCAGGAAGCTGAATGTAAATTTTTGACCATGAATTTCCAATAAAAATAAAAGAAAAATGATGTAAAAAACTAAAATTAGGTAGGATAAATTTAACGGAACGGATATTGCCACTGACCGACGAAAGCTGTCAGCAGTAGTGGCGTCGAGAAAATGATTTTTCAGTGAATACTAATTTTATGTCGCTCGCGTTTGCCCTCTAATGCTCTAAATTTTAAAATTAATTTAATAGATTGCCTTCATAATTTGCCTTTCCACTTGAATCAAAAGTCACATCCGCAAAAAATTTTTCAATTGTGGGTGGAAAAATCTAGTACAACCCAAATTCCGAACCCCGAAGTTTTTCATCGTTAATCGTTAATCTCATCTTTCCCGAAATAGCAACTGATGGAAGAAAAACTGGTAGGTATGTAATGTAAGTAATATCTGTAATCAGCCAAAAAATAATTCAAACCATACATGTAATTGGGGGGGGGGGGAAGTGCTATGGGAACCCCCCCCCCCAGAAATCGTCGACCATATGGCTAGCCATTGGGCGACCGCCCCCCCCCCCCAGGATTTTCCAATCCTGTGGCTAGCCATATGGTAGCCCTAGGGACCCCCATAGTTTTAGTCGGAAAAATACTGAAAAATATCATTTTTTCTATGAAAAATGTCAATTTTTGAACAAAAAATGGTCAAAAACGTCAATTTTCTCGGCGCTTCGCGCCATAAGTACAAATTTTATCATTTTTTAGACAAAAATTACTACTTTTTAAACCGTTTTCGGACATTTTTCATGGAAAAAATCGAATTTTTTTTCCTTCAGGGACCCCTCCCCCCAAAATTTTGGGAATTACTGACCCCCGGCCCCAAAAAAGTGCTCCAACCCCCCCCCCCCCAGACCTCGGAGCTCCGTTACATGTATGATTCAAACGTAAGTTAAATTTATTCGAATATGAATCTTTAGCTTTTAAATTAGAATAACTCAACTCAACATAACAGACGAACCGAATCGAATAACGCTAAAAGTTTCCTTAATTGAAAATTTAAGGAGCATTTGATTGATTTGTTTGTTATGTTGTATAATCTCATCTTAAATCTGTTCTGTTGTCATGTAAGTGTCAGAAGAGACTGCATTGCAGTTACTCCAGTTGGCTCAACCCTCAATTTGTTGTTAAATCAGGTAGAAATTTTTATTCTTGAGAACAAAAACCCCAAAAATGCCAAATTTTCGCACCCCAAAAAACCCAAAAACACAACCCTGGCTATTTTCAAAGTGCATATCACAAATTTAATAAATAAAATAAACAAGGTAGGTCCTGCAGTAAAGATTGTGTTTAGCAATATATAATAAATTCTGTTGACTAGATCGAGTACGAGATGGAAGTGAAATACAAAAAAATTCATCATAAGATAAGAAAGATTCGTTGATTATCTTATATGTAAAGATGGCATTGAAGTTCAATCGACGAACTTCGAGTTTATCTAATTTTAGCTGTTTTAACCAGTCATAATAAGACAAAGTTTTATCAGCTACCTTTGTGAATCTTCGTTGAATATTTTCAGTATTCTGATTATCAACTATTCGTCCTATCTTATGCTTATAGCTCTTGAACATCAATACATCTTTATTGAATGTTTGATCTTGTATTGTTTATTGACATCAATCGAAAAAAATTATCATTTCCTGAAAATCTTTTTTGCAATGTTTAAAAATTATTGTGTTTTGTGAGCATGAATTTTTTCCATTTGGAATATGATTCAAACATCACCAGTGCAGAAAAACGACAGATGTTCTTTCTGCTTGAGGAATCCAAACTAACGGTTTGCGTGCCCCATTTTGGAATTATAGTTGCACGTTTTAAACATAATTTTCGTATGATGTGCAACTTAAAATTCACTGAATTCACTGAAAAGTAATCCTTTGTCCAGGAAATAAATATTGAGCTTGCATAAATGTTCTTTGTAACCAGCATTCTCGTGGATTAGATGTGCTAAAAATGTGCTAAAAACAGTTATTACGATCGATAACCGATCGTTGCAAAAGGATAAGCTGATTCTCCGACATTTTAGAAGCTTCAAAAGATCGTCTTGCTAGACTTTTTCATTATTTTTGTCCAAAACTCATCTTCTACGCCTCGAGGTTTGGCGGGAGTCAGGCGAATTTTTTGAGCTGAAGATCTCCCCACGCAATAACACGTATGGTTGCAAAAGTTTAGAACTGACGCGATTTGAATGAAGTTCAAGAAATTGAATGTTCAATCGTTTTTCTGATAAAAGTCTTATCAATTTTAAAGTAAGCAACCAAAAATTTCTCTGTGCAACCAAATTTTTGGCCCAAGTCGCACATTCGCCGAGTCGTTTTTTCGCTTAAAAATTCCCACATCTACGTTTTATTATGCTTTTTTAACTTGAATGAACACTCTCGTTCTTCTGCAGTCAGTAATTTACTAAAAATGTAGAAAAAACATAATTTACTTGAATTTTACGTTAGATTTCTTTACATCCTTTTGTACGAAGAGCGTTCGATCAGACTATTCTTAAAAGGCGTAGAACGTCGACTTTGAAACGCATTGTGCATGATGTTTCAAATTATCAAAGGCCAATTCTGCCTACAAATATCGGACTTTTTATTAGTAATAATATCGGGTCTAGCCGTCACAAAAATAATTTTAAACTAGAAAAACAAATATTAGGTTATATGATTTTCCAATAGATAATATCAATAACTGGGAAGAACTTCCGAACAGAGTTCTCCGTTCTTCTAATTTACATACATTCAAAACGGAAATTTCTAAAATTATCTTTCCGAATTATCTTACCAAATGTAACCTGCGGTTCCCTTTACTTGTCGCGAAGCGTTTCTCAATACGAATACCATTTTTTTTCGCATATCGTTTGTATTATTAAGGATTTGAATATTCCTCGTTCTTATTTCTATTTCCGTAGACCTGCTTGTACTTTTTCTGTTTACTTAATGCAATTGATAAATTATTTCATTTCATTCCATTAGGACAAAAATATATCAGAATGAGTGATAGCAAAAAAACCAACAAGAAAACTAAATTGACTAGGGATACGACCGCCTTTTTTCGCCGACCCTTTTTTGTTTCCCCACTTCCCACAAGTTGTTATTTGACTTAAAATGTTAATAGATGCGTTATTCAAGTGTTTTTGTGCTTATTCAAACATTCTGATGCCTGTAGAGTCCTTAAATCATCAAAATTGAGGTTTAAATAATTTTTAAGTTTCGAAGTCTAATTTGTCAAATATAGACGTATAATTTTTAAGCAAACAATCCAAGAGCATTATGGCTTTGAGTACATTGAATAAGAACAGTAAAAATTTCCTAGAACTATTTTCACAAAGTTTTTAAATTTAATATGCATTAAAAAACAAACTAGCATTCCAACTAGTTGAGAAACTTGTGTTCATGTTTCTCAAAGAATGTGTCAAGGAAAAAATTGAATTTTCATCAAATATCAAAGCAAAACATTCTTTGTTCCTAATTAAAACACGAGATAATAAGCTAATAGTAATAAACATACCTGCCATTGTTGGGCTCTCCCATTTGTGTTGGATCTAGTACCCAAATATTGAAAACCTTCCTCCAACTCCAAAAGATGGGCAAAAATAGCATTTTAGGCTTTTCTGAGAAAAATTTTTGAAATGTTCAGCTTTTTTCAAGACCGTCAGGAATTTGGGAAGACTGAGTACCCCACCCCACAATTTCGGTATTTACCACCTCTCCAACTGATCGGAGGTCTTACAGGTATGCTATCAAAGATTAGTTGATTAGGCATTCTAAAAACCGCTCCCGAGCTACACAAAATAAACAATGATTATTAAAGTTATAACTGGCACGAAGTGCCCGTCGGAAAAGTTTGACATTTGGGCGTTCTGAAATGCACCAAAATGCATCTTTTCTATATGTCCTACCCAGTGTTTTTTTTTCTGCACCGGGCTTTCTGCTCAGTGCAGAAAAGTCAAAAAAAGTTTCTGCACTGCAGTTTTCTCCTGTTACCGCTGTTTCTTCCCCCGGGCCTTTTCCCCAAATGGAGGAAGGGGTCAAAGCTTATTTCCCTATTTTCCTAAAGGCATTTTTCGCTTTAAAAATGCTCTCAGGTGCTTTATTTATGAATTTTTGGACTTTTTCGAACTTTTTGCCGTTTTTAGAGTCTTTAATTCAGTAAAATTAAGGAAACATTTGAAATTTTTGAGTGTGATCGATGTCTAATCTACAAGCATTCTGAAACAAATTTTCCAGCAAACTATCCAAGAGCATAATGACTTTGAATTACATGAGAAATCGATGGTCAAGTCTTCTATGATGACAAGTGAGAGCCCAAAAAAAGGTATTGATCTTTCCAACGCTAAGCGCCGGATAATTTTTTGGAGATTGACGTTCTGCCTTGCTGGAAAAGCAAGTTTCCAAACATTTATTTCAAGAATTAGATTCGAGTTTTGTGTTTGAAAGTCGTAATTTCTAGAATTTATATTTGAAACATTTTAAAACCAGTAATTTATGTGCAAACTCTCATGAACTTGGCCGAAAAGGTATGAGTAAGAAGAGTAGAAATTTCCGAAAACTACTTCCTTGAAGCTTTATTTTACATTAAGAAAGGAATAATCGTTTCAAAAAGTTTGCAGACTTGACGTATTGATCTTTTTAAAAAAAATATGTCAAGGAAAAAATGTGAATCTTCATTAAATATCAAGATAAAATATTTAATATACGACCGCCGAATGCTGGCGTCTCTACAATCAGCATAGCCGTCAATTATGGGGGACCCTCATTCCAACCCAGACGGACCTAGTACCAGGTTCTTTTCCGCACAGTGCGGACTTTTTCCACCGTGCGGAAATTTTTTTGGGAATGCTTCGTACGGAGCCAATTTTTTTTTAACGTTTCTACTATTGGCATTGATGAAAAAATATAATTTGGTGCGATTGGTCTCAAATTTTTCTGGCGCGAAAATAATTTTTTATATTCACTACAATTAGGCCGTAGTACAGCCAAAAAGAAGTTTAGTTTTATTTCTCAGTTATCCTTCATTGCTTCTATGAGTCTGCAGTGTCCCATCTCATATTAGAGTAAGTAAAACTCGATACTTTATTTGAAAAGATAGTGAGAATTTAAATTTTCTTGATGACTATAAATTTGTTGATTTTTCCCAAATTTCTTCACACATTTTTAATGCCATGATTTACTCAGTGAAACTCTAAACTAAGAGTATTACAAATTATCTTTAGAATACTTTTTCTAACACTTCATAAGTTTCTGGTGTCAAAAATTCTGTAGTGCTATGCTCTAAAAAAGTTGAATGTTTATGGTTTTCATGATTCAAGGTTCTCCATCTCAGTTATCAATTAGTAATCTTCAGTATTCAGTTTGGATCTTGTTGGAAATTGAGATTTCATATTGATCTTCATAAATTCTTTCTCTTGGTTGAAGTTTCCTGATCTCCGTGAACACAAATTTTTTTCATTGGGAAACAAAATAAATTTTTGAAGCGACTAAAAATTTGAAGCTTTTATTTCACGGATAAGGGTCGAAATAACTCATGTTCCTGCATTCTAGAATATCGAAATCTAGAAAACGAATCAATTGAAATATATAAATCTTAAGCTCTATTCTCATTCAAAGATCATTCTTTCTACTAAGTTTTCTGGAATTAGGAAAACGGAAATTTTAGAAGATTTTCTTGATAATCTACAATTTTTGTTCATTCGCGTATATTTCAATTGACTTCAACTTGTAGGAACGGAAAAAATTGCGGAAATATCCCTGAGTACCCAAGTGTTGGGGCCCTCCTCCCGACTCGAAAAAATCGACGAAAATAGCATTTTTTGTATTTTCTTGGGAGAATCTTCGAAATGTTCGGCTTTTTCTCGATATTTTAGGAGACCCCATCCAGGTTTTTATGAAAAATGAGTACCTCCACGGTTGCTCCTTCGAAATTCGCTTCGTTTTTTTCTGCACTGCGTAGTGTGCACAACTGCACAAATCGGGTCAAAAAGCTCGTGCACTGTGAGAAAAAAATCTGCACTTTCATTACATGAATTCACGTGATGCTACATCACTGTCGCTGACATATGAGTGCGAGGCTGTAAACTGTACTGGCTTCTGCAGCTTTAAAATAACTAAAAAGATTTCTCTGCTACATCTGAAAACTTGCCAAATAATACAGCTTCAACATGAATACCAACAATGAGTTTATGTAACAACGCTAACAATAGCAAACATGTGGCAGAAGAAAGACCAGTGTTGCCGACCTTTGATTGTGAAAAACCCAGAAAAGAACCCGAACTTTTCGGATCACAAGATATGTATGAAATACTTTCAAGAAACCATTTTATTCAATTTAAATGAAGTTAAAACACTTTTTCGTGCAAATTTTTCTGCCATTTGACAAGAGCAGTCAAAAATTTTTTCACCATTTTCGCCAAATTATTTTTTCGCTGAAAAATACCCCCACATGTTTAATTTAGGTTTTTTCAGCTTGATAGATTATCATCATGCTTCTGCAGTCGCTAATTTACCAAAAATGATGGCGAACAACATTTTTCAGCTCTAGGTCAGATTATGATAACAATATAGCCAAATTAATAATAGAAGAGCAATCAAAAACTGAAGCGAAAAATCCTAGATGGTTAAAAAATTCCACTTGCGACATCTCTGGGACCAGCCAAAGTAAAAAACTATGGACTGAATTTCATCTTTCACGGAAAGTTTTTTTGGAGTTTTATACTTTAGGATACTGGAAAATGAATGTTCCTAAGACTTATTTCATGACTTAAGATTTAAATTTCCAAAATGAATTTTGTCATTATTTGTTCCCTGGATAAGCAGTCTAATTATGCAGTCAATTGAGCTATGTTCCATACAAGAACAAAATGTAAAAATCATTTCGAAAGCATGCAACCTCAAACCCGCATGATATGAATATTGACTTCTGCACCGTGCACAAAACGCCCTAAAAGTTTTGTGTAAGCGCTCCAAAAATTGTGCTCAGTACACAAACCCTGACCCCCACCCCACGAATTTGGATTTACTTTCTCCGCAACGGAAAGGATATTCTGCAGGTATGGAATCAGTCAGAAGTTAAACTTTATGAACTACGTTTCAAAAATTTAAATCTTCGAACTTCGATACTCCAGAATCCTGGAAAATTAATCTTTTCAAAACTCCTCCCAAGATTAAAGGTTTCATTTTTCGGTCTAGAATTGCCAAGACGTTTCCGTTTCCAATCAGTTAATTAGCTGTAAAAGTTAGCAAGACGTCAACGTTGTTTCACTTCGTGCTGAACAGCAAGAATCGCATGAATAATCTCGGCGCGAAGCGCTGAAGTTTATTTGGATTTTTTACGCTGAAAAATGAATATTAATTTTTTTTTTCCTGAAAAAATGTCTTATTTTTCAGCCAATTCAATCATTTTAATGGTGGAGAAAAATGTGAAAATCATATTGAAAGCATACAAATAGAATTCAAAAATCAGTCAAGCAACCTAAAATAAAATTTTGATTCTTTAACAAGCAAGACCCCAAATTTATGAGTATCGATTTTTCTTCCCGAAAGGGTGAGGTCTCTAAAAAAATCGAAAAAACTGAAAATTTCGAGAATTTAAAAAATGCTCTTTTTCGTCCAATTTTTGAGTTTGTTGGATGGCCCCAACATTTGAGTAGGTCCGGCCGAGTTGGAGTGGGATCCCCAATGACCTCCCTCCATTACAGGTATGAAGCAAACCTGAGCTGATTTGCATAATTTTTGTGCAAAATACAAATATGCTAATTTTAGCCAAAAATGGATTTGCTCAGGATATCGTCCGATTAAAGTTGCACACACCACAAAAAAGACCAAAAACCGAACGTAGATGCCTTTTCAATGAATAATGTACTGACTAAGCCTAATCTGAGTCTAAACAATGAAACTACAGACTCACCACTGCTTTTGTGTTATCCTAAGCTCAGCCTAATTCAAAGCTAAGATTAAACAATATAAGTAATGACTCACCACTGCTTTTTCGTTAACCTAAGCGCAGCCTAAGCCTAATCTGAGCCTAAATAATGAAAGTAATAGGCCTGGTCCTCAAGCCATTAAAATATCCATGAAATTGATATGCAAAGCCTCGTTCTCCACAATGAAGTACAGCATTAACCACTCACCATTTCCCGTTTTTCGGTCTCCATGTAGACTAAAACAAAAAAATGTCGCTGAATCCAAATTCTAAAAAATTTAGCAACGCCTCTGACGTTCATTATTTTTATGCATGGAATAGGTTTAGGTTGACTTCAGGTAAACAGAAAGGCATCTACGTTCGGTTTTCGACCTTATTATGGTGTGTGTCTTTGATCAGACGATATCCTGAGCAAATCCGGGCTTTTTTGGCTGAAATTTGCATAGTTGTAATCTTGCATAAAAATTAGGCAAATCAGCCCAAGTTTGCTTTGCCGTGAGGGGTATCCGTCCGTCTTTTTTGCCTTGCATTCACCCTAAAAACCGAAAATCGTGATTTGAAGCAATTTTCGTTCATCACCCACTTCTGTAACTTACCCAGAACTTGTGTCAGTCATTGTTGGATACCAGGGATTTTTTTGACCTACGAGTCACAAACCAAATGGCTTGTTGACCTGAAATTTTAGAAGCCATTCCAAATTTTTACAAGCCAATTTTATAATATCAGTATATATACGTGAATAAATTCCAATGCTAGGTTATTTTTTAAAGAAATGTATATATTGAGCATCACGGCAATCGATCAAAAAAGAGATGTCATTCAACATTTATTCAATAACATTTTAGAGCCGTTAATTCATTGAAATCCAGGAAACATTTGAAATTTTTGAGTTTGATCGAAGTCTAATCTACAAGCATTGTGGAAAAAATTTTCCAGCAAAATATCCAAGAACATAATGACTTTGAATTACATGAGAAATCGACGGTTAAGTCCTCTATGATGACAAGTGAGAGCCCAAAAAAGCTATTAATCTTTCCTGCCTGAAACGCCGGAAAATTTTTTTGGGTATTGACATTCTGCGATGCTGGAAAATCAATTTTCCAACCACTTATTTGAAGAATTAGTTTCGAATTTTCTGTTCAAAAGTAATTTCTGGAATTTTATGTTTGAAAAATTTTAAAACCATTAATTTATTCACATACTCTCATGAACTTGGCCGAAAAGATATGAGTAAGTAGAAATTTCCGAAAACTACTTCCATGAAGCTTTTGGATTGATTTTACGTTAAGAAAGGAATAATCGCTTCAAAAATTTACAGACTTGACGTATTGATCATTGTCAAAAAGTATGTCGAGGAAAAAATGTGAATTTTTATTAAATATCACGATAAAATATTGAAAATTACCAATTAAAACATGAGATAATACGTTTAATATGATTAAAACTATTAAAGATTAAATGATAAACGAAGGTAGACATGTTAGAATCAGCGCCTGAGCTAGGAAATAAATAATAATGCTTATTTAAGTTAACCAGGAAAATTTTTAAATTATGACCTTCTAAAATGCACCAAAATGCATCTTCTCTATATCTGATGTGATCAAACACATGACTCAAAAAATTCTGATAAGCCATTTTGGCTTGTTGGACTAAAATTCTACAAGCTATTTTGTCAGTCCAACAAGCCATGGCTTGTAAAATGCTAAAAAAACTATGTTGGATACTGTTGATCAGACTACCCCATAGGGAGGGGTATGAGGGGGTATTACCCCTGCCTAAAGTCCTTAAAATTTATCACTAGTTGCCTAATTTTGAGACAAAATGACGTGTTTAATGGACATTTAGTTACAATAGCCCCGCAAATTTTCAACTTTACCCCTACCTGAAAAATCTCACCTTGGGGACCTATGCTGTTGATGTCTTAAATACTTTCCAAATGTAAAAATTCAAAAAGTTTCAAAGGCCACAACAGATTGCATCTTTCTGACTTCGAAACCCTAAATTTTTTTTACAATTCGGCGAGAGAGCCCATAGTTTTTTCGCTAAAACACCTATTTGGCGAAAAAACTGTGGCTCAAACTGTGTGTTTTTGGTAAAAAAAATTTGAGCTCGCTCATCTATTGGAGAAAAAGTATTTCATGTTGCATTTTGGTGGGTTTTATAAATGTGATTAATGCCGGCATTTCGCTTCCAATAACTCGTTGTATGCTCAAGTGTGAACCAAACGCATTTAATAGACACAAGAGGCCAAAAAAATTTGCGCCAATGGCAAAGTTTTTTGGTCACAATACTGAGAAATGGGGAAGATTCTTCGCCAAAAATATGACAAAGATGTAATTAAATCTACGTTTGTGGTACTGAATACGTGAATATCGGGTCAACTTTATTTTTCACCCATTCATGCCGGTAAGATAAGATAAAGTTACCAGAAAACGGTTTAAGACTCCCAAAGAAATTGAATGCTGAGCAAAGTTGTCTTTTTAGAATTTTTCAGAAAGTTCATATTTTCCTTTCATTTCTGGCTACGAGTTTCTTTCTAACAATGATTGGGGATGTCTAGAATCGCTCGATTGAAGTCGAAAGTTGCATAAGGTTAGGTGGTACAAGGCCTCTAAAAAGGCTAAAAAGAGCCTGCCCCGGAGTCAGTAATTTATAAAAGTGGTGAAAAATAGAAAAATTTGTGTCGTCAGGTCTGTCAGATTGTGCTCTATAAACGACACAATCAGTGTTATCCTACAGTCGAAAGCATAATAACTATAGATTTTTCTGAAATTAAGTTGCTGCTGACATTTCTGTGATTCTATTTAGACGTATCGATTTTTATTTATTCCTTTTTCGAGCAGATGCGTTTTATTTCGGCGCGCATAGCCGAAAAATTTTCTGAATTTTATATTCTAAAATGAAATGGAATCTTTGCAACAATGAGAAATATATCATAATCAAACCAATAGGCTCTAAATTCTTTCTCATTCCGGCGCGCAGGGCAGAGCTAGAATGATGCTTTCATTGTTTTCCAATGCAAAAAATTTACGCTAAAAAGTTTGAAAATTTCAAGCGAGGGAAAAAATTTTTTAAATGAAAATTGATAAAAATCCTAATTCTCGGCAAAACACTGACTTTTAACGATCAAAAGAAGAGATGCAGTACTTCTATCAATAGGAACTGTTGGAGGTTAATTATAGTACGTGGAATTCGATAAGCGATTCGCACATGATGGAAATTAATGACTATGATACTCACATGAAGCGACTGGAAATTAAGATTTTGACCCTCTTAAGTGCCAAAAATGCATCCTTCTGGTCTTGAACTACAAAAAAATTTTTTAATTAATGAAAACGATGCTCAAAATTTTCTTTCACGTTTCATAATTTTTCTTTAAAATACCTGATTTAAAAAACATTTCTTTGGCTCTGTCATTTTCTACGGAAAAAATGGTATTTTTTATCAATTTTCTGTCAGCTGGATGTTGGGAAGCAGGTGTTGGCAACTCAATAGTTGTGGAGCGTGTCGTACGATTTAAATTTTTGAGGACTTACAATCTTTTATCCCTACTATAAAATTACCGTCATAGTGCGCTGTGCAAAAAATTATTTGGCGAACTACAGTCGGTTTGACTTTTTACGGAATGCTCCACTTTCTATAGTGTACTTTGCTAAACGCTACGAAAAACACGACTTTCGCGCAAAAGTGTCCCTTTTAAAATTATGTTCATTGGATCAGTGCGAAGTTGCGAGGAAAAAGTTTTTAGTTCTTAAAATGCCTAAATATCTTGAAATTTAGCCTTTGACCAGTCAAAAAATTTTATCGTTCGGAACAAACTCCCAAAAAGGTTTTGTGCGTTTCCAAACTTCTTGTGAAAAAAACCATTTTTCAGCACAAAAACTATTCCCTGATTGCTTTGATTACATTCATGATTCAACAATGCCTCGTTATCTCCATCAATTTTTTATTGAAGTCGCTGTAAGAAAAACTGATTTTGGGAGACTTGAAAATATGAAGCATGGCATGAAATTATTTTCTTTTTTGCGCCCCTACCCTTGTCTAGAACTATCGAACAAAAGCAATGAGCTACATGTCTACTGGAAAATATTCGAAATTCGCATTTTTATCCGTAAATTCTTTTAGAATTAATCATGTCGTCCATGAAATACGAAGATAACCGGAATTTGTACCCGCAAATTGACGGAGATGGTCGCAATTCAAGGTCTTCGTCGTCGAAGCATAAATCTTCAAGAAATAGCTCTCACAATGGACTTATCAAACATGATTCACATGGTAAAAATTCAAAACGTTGATAAATTGATTGAATGCTTTTAAGTTGACTGCCTTTTTTCTAGACAAGCATCGTAATAACAAACGGATCAAAGAAGAAAAATTCGAACCAGTTAGTTTTTGCCATCAAGTCACATTTTTAAACATTGCGTGATTTTGGTCATTACGTATTCGGTTGATTTCAATACATTTTTCGGACTTTTATTCTGTTAAAATGTTATATCGAATTTCTGTTCTGCGCACGTCACGTCCATGTACAGCATTGAAATTTCGGGGAGTCACACCACACCCAAACTATTTTCAGAAGTGCTCACAATTCAATCAAAATAGATTAGAATGTTTTTATACTTCGTTTTTAGATGTTTCCCAGTGTGCTCGTTCAGTTCCAACAGAAAATTTTGCTGATAATTTTCAACATTTTTACATGAGATATTTGAAAATATATATTCATTTTGCACTGAACTATTTTAAAATCATATTTATTTTGTACTTTATGTCTTTGTTTGCAACTTTAATTTAAGAAAAAATTTACTTCTACATTTCGTGGCATAAAAGTCCCAAAAAATGAAAATTCTGGGAGTTCGTCAGAATTCGACTGGGGGTCAGCCATTATTCTGCTCGGGGTCAGGGCCTTCAGCCACCCCTCCCAAGAATTTGGGAGATCAAGTCTATTATGTTTTCCATTTTCAAGGACGAAAAGCATCGTTTTAAAAAATACGAAGATTGGTCTGAGCAAATTAGTAAAGCGGGCAAAAAATATTACTACAATTGTAGAACGGAAGTTTCTCAATGGGAAAAACCACCCGATTGGATTGAATTCGAAAAGTTGGATTTTTAGCCTTTGGAATTTTGTTCGTTAACTGGTTCTTCGATTATTTTCAGGAAACATTATTATATGCTGAAGCACGGCGGGACGAACCTTTCTACGAGCAGCGAAGTGAGAGCACAGGGTAGGTATATAGTCAGTGCTAGAAGAAACTTTTCTGTAAATAATTGTATTGGTTTTTAAAGATGATACCTTGTCAAATTTTTGAAACGATCAGCTTAACTCAAAAAGAATCTAAAATCTTGTAATCATATATTATTAGCACGGATATAATCTTTTTAATCTTTTTTTTTGTTGGTCATTTCGCTGATCATTAAATCGATTTTCTGAGTAACATGGACACCTTCAAAAATCTTTTGTTAGCTTCAGGAAGTAGATTATAGCAGCTTCCTTAATTCGTCAATCCGGATTAACTAGAACTTATTTTTTTATTTATGCTTTGATGGGAGGATCAAGTTTACGTAATTATGGATTTATTCATCTATCCGCATTTTTTAGCGAATGGCCACGAGCTAAATGTAGTTCCTAGTACAAGTAACGCTGATTACGGTCGTGGCTACGGTCAACAGTCGAGCCAAAAACCACACAATAGAACGGATCATCAACCAACGACGATAACAGTCAATCAAGCTCATCATCATCCACATCACATTCAATCAACTAGCAGTAGTAACAACAACAATGATAGAAATTCGAAAAACAACAACCATAGTGCTTCTACTAATATGCATTTGGAGACTATATCCACGACGAATGAAAGTGAAAAATCGACGACAGCGGTCGCTTCTAGCTCTCGCGTTGAAGTTTCGGCAACTTGTCGCAATGCAATGCGGTAAAATTGGAAAATTATGCCAATTGCAGTTCCTTCATGTACTTACTGAAAAGCTATAATTTCTTTCCTCATCCATACTGATCATCTTTCAAATATGAAAAATACCGAAGCAGATCACATATCGTGTCCTCCGTCGATGCTCAAGTTAGCCACGGATTTTCTGTGTTGGGCTAAAAAATCAGTTTATTGATTGTTTCTTGATAACTTGCTTAACGACCTAGAGACTTTCTCCAATTTCGGCCAGTTTTCTTGTGAACAAGAAATGTAATCAGGATGGACGTAATCGGTGAGAAAACTTTTTTCATCAAAATGTCCGAAATGGCCTCTTGCTCTCCAATGCGTTCTATTTCCGTTCACAACCACGGTAATTTATGCTGGAAAAATTTTACTGTCTCTTCAGTAGATCGACGGTATTTTTATGCCTTAACTATCATGTCAAATGAATTAGTTTCGAAATTTTTATCGAAGATGGTCGGATTTTGTAAGAATTTTATTCAGATATAAACGAAAGACTTGTCGCAGTTTTGTATCGAAATTATCCAAAAATCTGAACCTGAGAATAACATCAGAATTTCTTGTGAATTTGATTATATTTAAACGTCGGTATATTTTTTTAGCTGATCATCAAACCTCAATATATTTTTACATTCTCAAATCAAAAATGTTCGTACAGTGGTCAAGTGTGAGTTTTATCATAAAAAATAATGTGTAACAGATTTTGTGCTTCTTATGACGTGATTTGAAAATACATGTTTCCACTATGCATGTATATAACAGCGGCCTTTTATAAGGGATAGAGTCAGGAGCGTTCAAAAAAATTTAGGCTCCAAAAATTGTTTTAAAATGTCTCAAAAATACGTAAAAATCTCATCTTAAGGCTTTATACGGCCCGTAGCGCCAAAAAATAACTTTAATCAAAATTGACCATTTTGCCTTAACATTTATATATTTATAAGTTTTAGTCTGATGAGTAATGAGGGTGTGGGTTAGAATTAGTGATGTTCGTCGGATATCCGAATGTTTTATGGAAAACTTTTAATACATACAAATGACGAACAAAAATAGGAAAGGTGGAGCTCCAAATAGATTCGATGAACAGGTGAACGAAATCAAATCAAACTAATTTTTAAATGATGTAAATGCGAAGTGATCAAGTGAAAAAGTTGAGGGTTATGCTGACGATAAATATGTCATGCTTTTATTGACGAACATGCTGTTTCTCTATCTTTATTTTCGATCCTCTCCTACGGTTTACAGTTTCCGCTTGTTTTTTAGGTTTTTTATTCTGACATCCCTTACCTGACTGCTTTTGTATATAATCAATCATTAACAGTACCATATCTCAGTAAAATAAATTACACAAACAATTCATATTAGTAAATTTTTGTCCATGTGTTTTTTTGCGGATTTTTCGGAATGAATCCAATCCCACTCGAAAAATAGTCTGCTGTGTAGGTAATAAATTTACAACACATTCAGTTCAAAGTGTTAATTTTCTATCATGTTATCTCGCATACATATTTTTGGATTATGATTTAAATTTGTCAATAAGAACTTGGAACAAAAGGATCAGTGATTTCAAGTTTTCTCATCACAAAGTTCAAATATCATCTATAATCTATAATTTCGTCTATTTCATTTATCTTCATTTCATTTCTTTTTACTTTAGCTGATTTTTGCAAACTTTGTGTAGGTTTATTCTCTTCGTTTATTAGGGATGGGCCGGATCGACTTTTTTGGCGACAGCGGATCCGGATCCGGATCTTGAAAAATTTGGTTCGGCGGATCCGGATCGGATCCGGATCCAAAAAAATTTGGTTCAGCGGATCCGGATCCGGATCTTGAGGAACAGATCCGAGCGTATCCGGATCGGATCCGGATCTTTCAATAAGTATATGTACTATGTCTAATTTGTCTAAAATTGGGTCGTATAAAGTTATATTCATTGGTGTCAATAGATTAATAGATTATTAATGATTGAGGTGTTCGTTTATTGAGATAGTTAACATGTGCTAATTACTAATTGGTAATTTTTATTCATTAAATTGTATTCATGCTTAGATTAATATTGGTTTCATCAGAAAGGAAATAAATAGAAATAGAAAGTTTTTTCAGAAATTATGGATTCAAGTTCTTTTTTAACTAGCAGAGTGTGGGACTACTTCACAGTGTCTATAGATGATGAAGAAAAGGCAAAGGGCAATAAATGCAGAATACACTTATCCAGAAAAGATTGTGCTACTGGATGTCAGAGAAAATATTTGGAGAGGAAACATATGGCAATATACGAGTATAAGCAGTTTGCGGCTAAATAAAAAGAAGATAATGAAAATAGAAGTAATTGTGGAACAAACTGCCACTAGTGTAGAAATGTTAAAGAATTAATTTTTGTGTTTTCTTTGAAGATAGCCAAAAAAAATGAACCTAGCAACTCAAAAACTAAATTAGAGCATGAACTTAAATCTCAAACGTCTCTGGAATTGCTTCATGCAGATAATAAACTTAAATTAGCATCAGCGAAAAGTGTCCCCTATGAACAGCTATTCAGTGTGCTGGTCAAATTTATGATCTTACCAAAAATCGTTTGAAGGGTGATACTGTTGAAAAATTACTGTTTCTCAAGTATAATTTTGCTACCATTGCAGTGTTTTTTTGTACAAGCCTGTTTGTACCCGTACAAAGATCGGCCAAAAAGTCTTTGTATGAAGAAAATTTTTTTATAGTGAAAAACTATAAACTTTTTTATAGTGAAAAGTGAGTTTTATAGTGAAAGTAGTAGTTTTACAGTGAAAAAACCATGATCTAGCACTCGAGTTCCCGTCCTTCATAATCATCCTACAAATTAAGAAAATATACTCATAACTTTCATAAATCTGAAAAGCTTCGAGTTAAACCTAAAATTTATGAAAATTAGTTCCATGATGCTTCTCAATTCAAATTCGGCTTCATGTTTAAAATTACAGTTGCAAAAAAGTTGGAAAAATAGATTTTGACGTTCTGAAATGGACCAAAATTCGCTTTTTCCATACGGGAGGACCACCAAAATTTTTTGCTTTACTGGAAATTTTTCTCCAGAAAGCACGATTTGTAGAAAAATAGTATTGGAAAGAATTACAAAATCCGGCGCGAAGCGCCGGAAAATTTTTTGTGTTTTCTAATACTGTAAAATTTTATGTGAATAATAATGAATAAAGATCCGATTATGACCGAAAAAATCTGGTTTAGCGGATCCGGATCGGATCCGGATCCTAAAATTTAGGCGGATATCCGCGGATCCGGATCCGGATACCCGGCCTATCCCTATCGTTTATTAATCAAATTGTTTATCATCAATCTAACCACGGGATGCACTTTAAGATTTATAAATTAATTTTTCTACCATCGCATGGGCGCCAAAGTAAATAATAAGGCGCTAAGTCATTATAGGCGCCAAGTTGTGATATAATCGACTAAACTTGACGGGCTTATTTACACTTGTCAAAAAATGATTTGAGCTTTTTCCACAAATATGGAAACAAATTCGGCCGTTAAGAATAATGTTTTTAGACAAAGTTATCATTATTTGAATTCGGCTCAAGCGCGGCTCTCAGGAAGTCAAGTACCGTTTCTCAATCAATATTTTTCAGTGCATCTGTATTGTTCATTAAAAATGGGTATTCAACGTTTAGTTTTTGATTTTAACTTTTCTGATGATTTTATTCCTATTTTTTCCTCATTTGATGATTGTTAAAGTAATTGAATTTGAAATAGAAAACTTTTTAAAATCTATCATCATCATCAGTGGGAACATCAAAAAGCAAAACAGTGAACACAAGTCGATTCTGTCAAATTTATATGACCAGATATCCGGTTATCCGAACTCTCCAAAAACCCGCGTATCCGGATATCAAAAAGCCCGTGCAAAATTTTGTCGTTTTTTTCCACACGCCAATTGGCTCCTAGGGTCAAAATTCTACAGGACAACCCGAACTTCAACAAGCCAAAACTAAAAAGTCTGTAAACGAATGTGGTAGCAAAAAGCACTCATCAACATGAAGTGTGAGACTTTCGACATTCTTGATTCAGTATCAAGTGAATTTATGTCTCTACTCTAATGATTGTGTACACATATGTATATAATACTTTTCAACTCATCAGTTTCAATTTATTCAACAAACTTATCTAAAGCATCTATGAACTCGTAAGTTGAATAGTTTGATGTATGAAAGCCTGAGCAGAGTATTTTGTATGGCGATTTGTTGGTTTCATCAGTCTGATTTGAATGATATGTATTAAAATTTCAATTAAAATATTAAGTCTTTTAGTGAGGCACTACATGTTCCTTTGTCCATTCTTCGTCTAATCGAGCGAAATGTTCAGACTAGAAAATCAAAATCAAATCAAGGTTTCTTGTCTAAGATACTCAAAGCTCTGATCGTTGTGTAAATTGACATTTCGTGCAACACATCTCCTGTGCACAACCACAGGATCACAGAATAATATTTAAAAATATAAAGTATATGTACTACCTGGCATTTAAAAATATAAAGTATATACACTTCCAGGCAAAACTAACCCTCAAAAATTCGCGTCCGACGCGAATTTTTCGGGTGCACAAAGTGTGCTGATCGCGTTGCGGACGCGTCCGGCATAGACGGTTAATTTCGCCTGGTAGTATACAATTCCGTGAAGCGACAATATTTTTTGAAATTCGAAGCTGAAAACACCTAAATTATGCTAAAATTCATAAATTTTTATACGCCAATTTGGCTTGTGTCGCTAAATTTTTAAGAACCAATCAGAAGTTTTAGGAGCCATGGCTCCTTATTGGCATGAAAAACCCTGAGCCCGAGGAACATCTTTAGTTCGAATACCCGTGACTAGGAAGGAGTTCTCATTAACACTTCGCACCCCAATCATGTATAGTTTTCATGTTTGCTATGAGGTACACAACGAATATCGGCTCATTTTCATGCCGGTACCAGTACCCTGGACGCTGGTGCCAGCACCTGAAATATTAATAGTAAGTTTATCCCGGAATTTGTGTGTAACTTTCAAGAGGAAAATTTTTTGTCACTTTCTCCATTTCTTTCGGATTCTGCTGTGTATTTGACAAAGAAATATTTACTGAAAGTTCCGATAGAACATAAATGAATTTTTAAACAATTGTGATTGAATTTATATTTGAATTTTTTTAATAAAATAAATTGATTTACAGTAATATCCGTATGCCGAATTTTTTAATACTCGCTTTTGAAATGAGTTTCGAAAACTTATCTACCATGATGTCAATTTTGTTGAAGAAAGTAAAAAGACTCATAATTAAAGTCTGAAAGAGTGCTAGCATAATGCAATTGATTGCGTTCAAATTCGCCTCTGATAGACTAATTCAAATTCCGTATATCTCCGGTTTTGTTGCAAAATTGTTCGACGTCCGAAAAATTTCTACTGAAACTATACGATTCCTCCTAATCTTGCAATTGTAAATATCATGCTTGGAAATCGATACCTATTTCATGAACATATTTATGGTGTAAACATATCTTCTAGTTGTAATCATTTATATTTTTTTCAATAACTGGTTGCATTATCTTTTACATGTGCTTATTCAATTAAAAATCAATAGGTTCTATCTAAATTGATTTATTAATCTTTCAATATATCCACCTGATTAACAGGCAATTACCGCCCGGAATGACTTTTCCTTAAACAGCTTCGTAATCAAGTCAGAAAACTCAATAGAATCTGTACGATAAAGGTAATTTACTTCTCTATTTCTCCCTGACATTTTAGGCAACAAGAAGCCGCAGACAGTAATAGCACATATTTCGATTTGCCTGCGCTGCCGACTTTTTCGTCTTCGCACGCTTCGTTTTATAGAGATCAAATGTCTTGTAATATAAAAGATTGGGCCGCTAGCCATTTCGAAAATCAAGTAAAGAAGAAAAAATAAAAATATGCAGCGATTTTTATATTTTTGCCAATGAAGTTGACATTTTCGGAAAAGATATGCTCATTGTTATTTGTCACTGTATAACTTCTATGATGATGCAGAAGTTTGACGTGAAGCTTTTCATTTTGATAAAAAATTTCGGCTAGAATGTGGATACTAAAAGAAGTAGAAGCTCAAGAGTGCGGCCCGCTCGCACTAACTTAGAAATCCTGAAGTTTAGAAGTTCATTGGTACTCTCCGTTCAGAAGGGTTTGCCTGCATCAAAGACTAAAAAATTTGCTTCTCCAGTAGTTCGGATATCGAGAAGTATCGGTTGACTTACATCAAAGACTTTTAGACAAATCTAGTAGTACTTCAGAAGTTCAAAGACAACCCAGTAATTAGGCCAAGCAATCTTGAGCATTTTAGGCCCCTCTTTTAGGCAAATGGTATTAAACAATGTTAAGTTGAAATTTCCCAAAAGTTTTCTTTTCGTGTAAAACTTTTCGAATTTTTATTACGTATCATTTTTTCGTTTCAGGCATTATCTTTGTCGGAGCGCTCGTTTCAAACTTCGTTGGAAGTAGCCCAAGTTTCGGCCGATTTAAAATGTTCCCGGTCATTAGTCCGAACAGCAGAAATACGTGCCACACTACTAGATCAAAGGTACATCACGACTTCGTATAAGAGGCCATATCGATTGTTGAGTCAATTTTAGAGATTAATTTCATTTTCCCTATTTTCATGAAACAACATGTTTTGCACAGCTAAGAAACTTTCGACATTATAGGCAAGCAATCAAAATTTCGGCCTATTATAAACAGGGCCGGAGGGTATTGGAAATTTCTAAAAATAGGAGCAATTTTTTCCGAATGAGACTTAAGACGAAAAAAGATGCATAGGCAGAGAATAAATACCTGCATTACGGCGCATGCGGCTACATTTTTTTCACTTGACGCTACAAATGGACCCACAACATTTGGAAAGAGATGTCCGCATGCATTGCGTGGTTTTCAACTGCGGCATAATTTCTTCATGTTCCGAGTTTAGACATAGCATTGTCGTCGTGGGTTGTGTAAAGCTCCTCGCCCATTTAGCTGCTTGATCCCACACAGATTGTGAGCTTTCATGGCGAGCAAAAGTTTTTTGGCACCAAAACGTATAGCAATGGTTATTAATCGTTTGTTGAGATCTATGCAAAAACATAATTTAAAACGCTTGATTTTGTTTTGAAAGTTTGTTTTAAAATTGGTTAGATTCCTACGGGTTTTCCTTGTTGATATATATAACAGGTGTCCCAAAAGTTACTTCTGGACTTTATTTTGAAATTGCTATTCAAGAATCCAATGCACATCTGCCTACACTATTGCAGTGTGTAACTACAGTACTTGAAGGAATAATGCAAAGGTAACATATCACCTGCTTCATTGCACTTGGCCGCCATCTAGACTTATACACTGCTATAGTCGATGACGGACTGAACAGCATACTTTACTGCATAATTCTTGTTCCAAATCAGGTAAAGCTTCTGAAATATACCATCCTAGTTTGTCGAGGTTCCAAGGTTGTCGACCATATACTTTATCTTTAACGAAGCCCCAGAGGAAAAAATCAGGAGGCATAGGATCGCAAGAGCACTGTGACCATTCAACTGCACCGCACCCATTTAACCAATGATTGGGAAACTTTTCATTGAGCCAGCGCCTTACCGGCTCACCATAATGAGCGGGGGCACTATCCTGCATGAACCAAAGGGCCTGGGCTTCTGGCCTGTTTGATAAGTCTGGCCAAAATTTGTTATTGAGCATGACCAAATAAGTTTCTTTGTTGGTGGTGGCATCAAAAAAATATGGGCCAATAACGCCTTGGGACCAAATCACAGCCCAAATGCATACTGAAGGAGAACGTAACTGGAGTTCCAATTGTTGCTTTGGATTCTCTGCAGCCCGATAGATACAGTTCTGCCTGTTAATTTGGCCCTCCAAGTGAAATGTGGATTCGTCCGAGCATAAAATGGAATTTTTCAAATTTTCAAACTCTGGTTGGTCATCAAGTTATTTAAAGCCAATTTTCACAAACCTCTAGCCAGCTGTTGTGATCATCTTCTAATAAGCCATGAATGAGGGTAAAATGAAAGGCCTTAATATAATGTTCCTTGAGAGTCCATTGAATTGAAGTCCGGGTGATTTCAAATTGGTTTGAAGCTCGTCTAAGTGAGGTGGTAGGGTTATCCATGAACCAAGGTTTTTTAGGCCAATTAGGAGCCATGGCTCCTTAAAATTCTGATTGGCTCCTAAAAATTTAGGGGCACAAGCCAAATTGGCTTGTAAAAATGAGAGCCAAACCACCCTTTTTGATTAGGCTATTGGGCTTCCTGTGCAGAGATGCATTTTTATTCATTTTGAAATGAAAATATTGAAAATTTTTCGGCGCTTCGCGCCGGATTCCAAATCATGTATGATTCTTGGTATCATTTCTGTTGTGTGGTCAGAAAATGTCATCGTAGCTTGAATGTCGTAGAAAATGTCATCGTAGCTTATGCTTATAGCTTTCAGAAACCAGCATGTTATGCATGAATGTGTGACCTTGTATTGCTTTTTTTCACGTATTTTCCAAGCATTTTTCTAAATTATTTTCACAAAATCGTTTTGCAGCTTGGTGAACATAACTTTTTGCATTTTGAAAATGATTAAAACATCATCAGCATGGGAAATAGCAGAGGTATTGCTATTTGAAGAAGCCATTCAGATTCATTGTTGCTTGCCTAATTTTTTAATTTTAGTTTGCCCTACAGAAAACAGGTTGAATTCGCTGAAAAAATAGACCCTTCATGCAGGAAAAATATATTAAAAGTGTGCATTTTCCAACGCTATAGAATATCATAATCTAAAATTTTCTTTCAGTGCTAAGCGCCGCAGATCAAGTCCGAAGTAAAATACCTATCGCGCTTTTTTATGTTATACATCATGTGAAAACACTCGCTTTTGATAAATAATTGTGATTACTGGCTCCGGATATATAAGATCCAAAATGTATGTAAAATGTTTGACCTCTTCCGCCAATCAAATGGTAAAAAGATCATGATCGGTCATCGTCAGTTGCTGTAGAATGTGCTGAAAAAATGCATTTTCCGACATCTTAGAGGCCTCGAAATCAAAATTTTTCGGCGCTTGGCACCGAACAAGTTACTTTAGCCAGACTTTTGATTTCTCACCCAAAACTCAAGAAATTCGATTTTAAAAGTCAGGAACTGACGCGAAGTGAATGAAAAACAAGGAAAGTACCTTTTAATCATTTTTCTGATGAAATTAAGCGAATTTATCACTTTTAGAGTGAGCAACTAAACCAATTTTTCCCCCAAGTTACAGATCAATCTGGCTTAAACCCCTAATGATTGATTTGAATAATGTGTGATCTCATTTGTGAGCCTTATTATTCTGTGTGTGATTGAGAATGTATTGAAAATGATTGATCTGTTATGTGGGCTTCTACTGTGATTTCGAAGAGTGTTTTTGACTAAATTTGTTGAGAAAACATTGTTTTTTACTATACCGCATTTATTTACAAACTTTTTAGTTTTGGTCTGTTGAAATTCCTATTGGCCTGTAAAATTTTGACCTTAGGAGCCAAATGGCCTATCGAGAAAAAACCAAAAAAAACCCTGCCATGAACTCCATTGAAATGGTGTCTACATTCTCTTCTGAACCAGTGCTTCGAGGTCGTCCACTTCGAGGCAAGTCAGCTACAATACCTGTCTCATCAAAGCATTTGTTTAAATTAAGAACAGCATCAGCAGTTGGTTGTTCGGAGAATGAATGTCGACGCCAATCCTGCACAACTTGTTCTGCATTTTTCGAAATTGAGTATAATCTTAACACATTTTACTTTATCTTCTAAATTCAACCACTGGGACGCCATGTAATTATATTGAAACTTTAAGTCAATTAGTTACCTGGAAAATGGTATAAATATTAGGTCCTAATAATTAGGTCGAACAAAGTTATCAACCTTCAAAAGTCAGAAGTAAAGGCCCTGTCATACTTCACCGCGCAACACCGCGCGGCGCCGGTTGTTCTATTCATACTAAAAAGCGGCGCCGCGCGGTACCGCCTTTGAAGTATGAATAGGTTTTTGTAATTTTTGCGGCGCCGCGCGGCGCCCCATCAGGTTTCAACTGAACCAATACACATTTTTTGAGAAGAGCAAAATCCAAAAGTAAAAAAGCGTTCGGCGAAGTATGACAAGCCACCGCGCGGCGCCGCCTGTTAGTATGAATAGGACAACCGGCACCGCGCGGCGATGTATGACAGGGCCTTAACTTTTGGAACACCTGGTATATATATATATATATACAGGGTGAGCCAAAAAAAGGCGACCGGTGCTGACTTCCATAACTTTTGACCCAATGAAGCTCTTTTAATGCGGATCGCTGCATTAGAATGCCCTGTTTATCTTTGTTGTAAAGGCCAAATTTTATGCTCCTAGCATTTATGGTCATTGTACAAACATAAATTTAGTAGTTGATCATTTTTCAAAAATTAAAAATTGTGAAATCAAAGTAAAAGTTTTTCATTTGTGAGAAAAGTTTTGTAAAGCTTTTTACACACAATAATACTTTAAAAGTCACCCAGATTTTTAAGTTACGCGTAATTTAAAATCACTAACTTCTTGTTTCAATATGGGGCGAAATTTCGCCAAAATCAAGAGTTTTTGTTTTGGAATTCGAAAAAAAGAAAAAATCAAAACAAAATCAATTCTGTCATTGACCAAATCGAAAAACGATTAAAATTATCGGTGCAACAGAAAGTAGGACACACTAAAATGGCTCTCTTGTAGTTCCCAGCTGTTATATGGTTCTCATGACTGGATCTATTGTACTTTTCTGTTGTAAAACATGTTGATTTTGTCAATTTTTCAAAATTTATTTGCAAAAAATCGACGTTTAGTGTTTTTGATTCTAGTCAGCCAATATTAGAGCAATCTGGCTGAAACTTTGCAGTTTTCATGTCAGATGTTTTATCTATCGATGGCAGGAAACCGCATCAAAAAAGCTTCACCCTTCTGAAAGCTATGAAAGTCAGTATTGGTCGCCTTCTTTTGGCTCACCCTGTATATATATACTTTTGGTGGAAATTTTTGTTGATGAGAGTAACCTTTCTTCAAGGCAAATGATTGTCCTTAGCTCGAAAGTTTGGCAAGACAAGACAGTATGTCGAAGCCAGTGTTTTTTCTGCACAATGCAGAAAAGCCAAAAAAATTATGCACGAAGCCTAAAAAGTCTACTCGGTGCGGAAAAAATACTGGTCGAAGAGCAGCCCACGCCTTGACTGATGGACTGTTTTACTTCCGTTTAATACTGCTTTTTAGTCATGAACGTCTATATTAATTTGAGATCATTGACATGTATCAAGTCTTTGCTTAGACATTCGTGGTGTACAAATTTATTCTTCCACCCAATAATCTATCAGGAACTACAATACGGATACTTTCGGCCCCTAAACAGCGTTTATTGCAAAAAATTTTTGTTTGCAAGGAATTCACTAATTTTGCCACATTGTTTTAATGTATATGATTATCGAACAAAAGAGACTCGATTCTCATTAGTTAGAATTTCCTGAATTTTTCACTTGAATTTACGCTCGCTGCAAAAACTTGGTTTTCAAGACATACTATTCTAAATGTTTCATAAGTCCTTAATGTTTTTTTTCAGAATCAACTATTTACGAAAACAATACTACCACCTGGAGTCGCTCAATAAACCAGCAACATCATCGTCGTCTGGATTGTCGCATGCGTGATTGAAGCCCTAAAGGACACGTGTTCATACCACGACCTGACTCATTCCCGCTGCGTTACCCGGCTTGTTAACGTTCTTTTTCGTCCAAATGGCGTTTTCAGAACTTATACCAGTGTTGTTCAAAAGTGTCAAATTCTCGCATGTGGGATCGCAGGTTCGAAGCGACTTCACTTCCATACGTTACGTACAGCGGAGTCCAACTTTTATTTCCCTGCTTCTTTTGGCACGTTCAGTCCCGTAGCCAGATTTTTTGGTGGGCGGGGGGGGGGGGGATCGGCGGCCATTCAATATCTTCGGTTGATGAAATCTGGAGGCGGTTTTGTTTTGTCATTGAGCCAATCAATAGAAGGAACAAATTGAAAGATGCAGCGAAAAAATGTACCTGAATTTTTGTTTTTTGTGAACTTAAACAAGTATTTCACTTGAAAATTTATTCACCAAGCTACTAACAACGTTTACTTTCATTTAAACAAAATCCGTCTTGTTTTATAAGCTAACCTCAACACTTTCTGCGATCGGTCATCTTAATTTCCGCTCGATGAGTAGGTAAGATGGACCGTAAAAATAAAAGATTTTTCTAATTCTGTCTAAATTCGTTTTAAAGTAGGAAACGACCTTTGTAGCGAAGCTGTTGTCAGTTTTTTCCAAATGAGTCAACCTGTGTTACTTTTTTTCGAGTTAATTATAGTAATATATATATTATAGTAGTCGGGTTAACAAATAGAGAAAAGAGATTTCGGCTTACCATGCAGATTTATTGCCTGCCCTCCGATTTCTACCAATTATTTTGTTTCCCAAAGCTCATTTTAAAATTAATATACTGTAGTGGCAACATGATGAGGATTCGCTCTACGTTGATGCCGCTTGGAATAATGTTGTGACCATACATGTAATTGGAGGGGAAATGCTATGGGAACCCCCCCCCCCCCCCCAGAAATCGTCGACCATATGGCTAGCCATTGGGCGACTGCCCCTCCAGGATTTTCCAATCAAATGGCTAGCCATATGGTAGCCGTAGGAACCCCCATACTTTTGGTCTGAAAAATACTGAAAAATGTCAATTTTTTGATTTAAAATGTTAATTTTTGAACAAAAAATGGTAAAAAATGTGAATTTTCTTGGCGCTTCGCGCCATGGATACATTTTTTCGATCTTTTTAGGGAAAAATTACTATTTTTTGAACTATTTTCGTGAAAAAATCAATTTTTTTTTTCTGAGAGACCCCTCCCCCCTTAATTTTGGGAATTACTAACCCCCGGCCCCAAAAAAGTCGCCCACACCCCCAGACCTCGGGGCTCCGTTACATGTATGGTTGTGACTCATTCCACTTCAAATTCTGTTAAAATTGAATACTTTATGTAAAATTTAACCAAGTTACGAGCTGAATCGTCCGAAGTAAAGCAAAAGCTTTTTCATTAGATATTATTGCTCAATACGCAACGGAAAGGTTTCGTTTTTGAACAAAGTTTGTAACGTCTCGATGGCACAATACCCCCGTTCCTTGTCTGCGGGCCTGGGAACATTTATTTATGTTTTCTCATAAATTTTCGCCACTAACACTTGTGTGTCAATGTCACATTCGCGGGTGGCGCTACTTCAGTAGTAAATTTACTGAAAAAACGGTCTATTGCTTGTAAATTTTCCTCATGTTTATACGTTTCGGAAATCAATGTTTTGTAGACGTTTATACTTTCGTTGGCGAATAAAATTCGATTCACGATATATTTCAATAATCCGTAACAAAAATAATCCGTAACAAAAAAGCCATATAACAAACAATATAACGTCTGAACTTCAACATCGTAAAAATCGAGGCGTTTAATAAAGGCCGTGGCAACGGTCATTAAATGCCTGCAAAAAATCGTCAAAAATCAAAAGCTGTAACAGTTGATCTGTTTTGTGAAGTCTCATTTTCGTATTTGTACAGATGGCTCGAGACATGCCAAGTTTTTGCTTCACCTATAATCTGTTCATGAAGACTTGAATCAGAAAATTTCAAAATTAATCACTTTCGTCAAAATCATTAAAAAAAAGCTTTCACGATAGAATTAGGATGTCCAGCGTTTTTCATGAAATTCTTCATCTTTTCCACATCATTTTTTCGTAGCAAAATCAGAAATTCCTACGTAAAATGGTAAAGGTGTGTGCCAGAGGCAGACCTAACCAATGTGCCAATGTTTTCAATCAACTGGACGGGATTATGTCTTCCCTCGAGGTCCCGATTCCCGCAATAATGAATTAAATTCCTCTTTCAACGAACAATGCACTAGTCCCTATTACCCGAACGTTACGAGTCCCCGAATACTGAATAAAGTAACATTCTCGATTACCCGAATGATTAAAAGTTTTATTTCCGATTCCGTGAAAACGATTTTCGCATAGAAAATCCTAAAATCCAAGGGAAAAATTGGATTTTTTTCAAGTTAACACTGACATTCAGAGCGAAAATTTCTCGTGCAAGTCGTAAAAATTAAAATTTCAGCTAAATGAAGTGAGTGAAAACTGTCTCAATGAATACCTTTCAAAATCTAGATTTCAGCATTTGAACACCTGAATCAATAAAAAAATAAAAAATAAGCCTTTGAAATGTTTCTTGATATTCATCAATGATCGCGTTATAAAAATCATCAAGTTGGCAAACACAATATCATCAGAAAAGTTTTAATCTTAATACCTAACGTTTTTTGAAGATTAATTAATAGTTAGAGACTAAATAAAACATTACAGGCATAAATGCACATAATCCTCCTACCTGAGACCCATAACACCCCATGGCCCAGAAAAAGTCGTCAAATACCCTCCTGAACTTTTCGAAGACAGTTTTTTGATGATCTTTATGCATATTCTGTATGAAAAACATGCTTGTGGATCTTTTTTTGTTTTCTTTTGACGAAAAGTTCGAGGACTGTATCATCTGGAAAATTTTTGCCCTGCATGTCTGATTACAGCTGGAATAAAACACTAAGATGTCAATTCCGTAACTGTACTGGAATTCTAGAGAACCGCACTTTAGCCAAATCCAGATGCTTAAAACCGGCGCCAAGCACCTGGAAATTTTGAGATTTGAGAAGGCTTATCTAGCAATAAAAATAACAACTACATTTTCCGGCATAAGTTGGCTGGACACCCTGTACAATCTTTCTCAAAAAATTTTTAAGTTTAGTTGAGTTAAGTCACAAATTTTCAATCATATGAATGTGAGATATAGTTCAGTAGAGTGTAAAAATATAAAACAAATAATGTTTGCCTCTCTCCAATATTATTTACAAGCACTTCAAGAAAAACAAATTTCACATTTTTATTGTGCTTATCAGAACCATTTTTTACATTTTTTAAAACGTTCAACGCTATCTTTCGTTTTGTTTGATTGAAGACATTGTGAGATTTGCAATATCGCATTTTCAAAGAACTTTAGCAACACATGTGATCAGACATGCACGGCAAGAATTTTCCACGGGGGAGGGTCTTTGAGCTTTTTATCCAGGGGGTAGGGGGGTGGGTGAGCAAAAAAACAAAAAAAAGTTCTGCAAGCTAGTTTTTCATAGAAAACATGTACAAAAAATCATCAAAAAAAACCGTCTTGGAAAAAGTTCAGGGGAGTGTTTGACGATTTTTTTGGGCCAGGGTCTCAGGTGAGGGGGTTTACCCCTCTACCCCCTACCCCCTATGTGTAGGTATGCATGTGATGCAAAAAATGTCCACCTAGAGAAAAGAGAATTTTTAGGCAAAATTTGCTCTCGTAGAATAGGCTTTGAGCTACACATCATACATGTACAATTAGCCAGTGAAGTGTCATGAAACTGCATTGGTATCAAAGAAAATCCGATGTAGGTCAAAAAAATTTTAATCATAGCATGTTCATATTTTACTTTGAGGCTAGTTTCTCTAACCACTTCTTCGATATTCAATTCAGTATGCAATTGTCTAAGCTGAAATTGGAAAAAAACGTAAAAAAATAAGAAGATGACGCCTTCGGCAGAACGTTACACTAAATCGGCATTCTCTTAATGCTTTCAATAGCGCCGAATCTGGGTTCGAATTTTGATCGGTTTGACTTTTAAGATCGTTTAACCTTTTTTCAGTCACGGCGATACAATGCTTGATTGCATTATCTCGTTCGGTGTAAGAAGATTGCAGCTAAAAAAACATTATTAGTTTCATAGAAATATTGTAGTCAGTCCTGAATACGTGTAACCTTCTGATGCAAAAATTGACACTTCGACGCAGAATCAACTTCTTGGGAAAATGATTCGGTAGGTTTAGCTTGATTTAATTCGTAAATAATTTTGTCGTCTATCGAACGCATTTTTTTCAACATTTCCTACAAAAATTGAAAACTCGTCTTTTATTATAGAGCGCTGTGACGCCGTTGCACTTACCTGAAATTGTAATAATTCACCGCAAATACTCGGTTGAAAGGAGATCGACATTCCGACCGGTATAAGTTTACTGAGCCGCCTACTGTAAAAGAAATAAATTAGTCTGTGACGTTGATAGAATGCAACGCAATAGTATTACGAGACTAAAGTCCGTTTTCCAACTGAGACTTATAGAACGCAGAGGACGCGTAACACCTACACCTAGGGATTTTAAAGTGGCTGGCGGAAACCCTGGCTATGAGTAAGAAGAGAAGAAATTTTCCAAAAATACTACCATGAAGCTTTCGAATTCAATTTACGTTAAGAAAGAAACAATCGCTTTAAGACACGATTTCTGAGAGGTTCTACTTTCCCTATGATAAGTTGAAAATTAATCATACCTCAAAATCAGATATTTTGGGTAGTTTTGTGCGCTGATTTTCATGGTACCATTCGTTTTGCTTGTAAACAAAAATTCGCATCGCTACAGTATGCTAAAGTTTGAAAATTGATGATTGTTTTGCATTTTTCAGTGGTCTTGCTAGGCAAGCGATATTTCGAGATCCGTTTCATTTTATTTGATGGATAAATATTCATTTTGTAGAGGAGAAAATAAGCTCTCTTTTGATGTATTATTTACAGTAAATAATTGCATATTACACTTTTTCATGAAGTTTAAAGTGTCAAAAATGAGCCGTCAAAATTGAAAAAATTTCGTTTATGGGCACTCCCGAGCACCCTTCCATTGGAAGCTGCAGAATTTTATTTTCCTATATTGTAGCCCATCCATTTTTACAGCTTTGGTTAAATTTTCATCAAAATTTTTGTACCGTTTTGGGAGCTGCACTGCTCTGAAGAAGGCATACTCATGAAAATTTCGTAGAAATCTTTGTATTTGCCAGGTGGCCCTTGTCTACCCCTTGTGATATATTTATTACCTATACTGTAAAATTATCAAATAACTAACAGACAATAGTTTGATGTATTAATCGTTTCACAAGCAAACATTTTACACGCAGCAAGAAAGTTTGAACGGTCAAAAATTAGAAGCAAAAATGAAGAAAAATCTTGCTAAGAGGCACTCCCGAGCACCTACACCTACCATGCTGCAGAATTTTATCTTTTTATTCTTTTATTCATACATTCTTACAGTAGCTGTGAAAGCAGCATAGCGATTTGAATACCCCTTGAGAAGCTACAGAGATCCATAGAAAGCAAAACCCTGAAAATTGCTCAAAAATCACTTATTTTTTTCGTTTTTTTGCATTTAGCTTTTTGCACAAGATAATGAAGTCAGTTCAGTATCTTGATACTAGAACCAGATAAAAAGAAGCATAGGGAGAAAATGTGCTGAAAGTGACGCCAAAAATTATATTCTGCTGGACCAGTTTTTTACTTTTTTGTTTATAGACTATAAACAACCTATCATGAGCAAAAAATTGGACCAATGAAAAATATTTTGTCTCAAAATTTACTAGCTGGATTGGCCAAAAGTTGAATGAGCTTTTACTCTTTTGACCTAAGGATCTCACCTTCCACAGGAATCATATTTTGTTTAACTGTGATGGATCAATAGATATCAATAGTTGCACTAGGAGGATGGAAAAGATTTTGGAAATCTTCAAATATTTCTACAAAAAATGCATCATCTACTTTCATAAATAATCATAGTATGCTCGACCAAGCATCACATAAATAGTATATATAATAAATAAAATCTTGAATTGGTAGTATTTTTTGAAATGCTGATTAATTATAAGCATTTCAAAAAATACTACCAATTCAAGATTTTATTTATTATATATACTATTTATGTGATGCTTGGTCGAGCATACTATGACTATTTATGAAAGTAGATAATGCATTTTTTGTAGAAATATTTGAAGATTTCCAAAATCTTTTCCATCCTCCTAGTGCAACCATTAATATCTATTGATCCATCACAGTTAAACAAAATATGATTCCTGTGGAAGGTAAGATCCTTAGGTTAAAAGAGTAAAAGCTCATTCAACTTTTGGCCAATCCAGCTAGTAAATTTTGAGACAAAATATTTTTCATTTGTCCAATTTTTTGCTTATGATAGGTTGTTTATAGTCTATAAACAAAAAAGTAAAAAACTGGTCCAGCAGAATATAGTTTTTGACGTCACTTTCAGCACATTTTCTCCCTATGCTTCTTTTTATCTGGTTCTAGTATCAAGATACTGAACTGACTTCATTAACAAGTGCAAAAAGCTAAATGCAAAAAAACGAAAAAATAAGTGATTCTTGAGCAATTTTCAGGGTTTTGCTTTCAATGGATCTCTGTAGCTTCTCAAGGGGTATTCAAATCGCTATGCTGCTTTCACAGCTACTGTAAGAATGTATGAATAAAAGAATAAAAAGATAAAATTCTGCAGCATGGTAGGTGTAGGTGCTCGGGAGTGCCTCTTAGCAAGATTTTTCTTCATTTTTGCTTCTAATTTTTGACCGTTCAAACTTTCTTGCTGAGTGTAAAATGTTTGCTTGTGAAACGATTAATACATCAAACTATAGTCTGTTAGTTATTCGATAATTCTACAGTATAGGTAATAAATATATCACAAGGGGTAGACAAGGGCCACCTGGCAAATACAAAGATTTCTACGAAATTTTCATGAGTATGCCTTCTTCAGAGCAGCGCAGCTCCCAAAATGGTACAAAAATTTTGATGAAAATTTAACCAAAGCTGTAAAAATGGATGGGCTACAGTATAGGAAAATAAAATTCTGCGGCTTCCGATGGGAAGGTGCTCGGGAGTGCCCATAAACGAAATTTTTTCAATTTTGATGGCTCATTTTTGACACTTTAAACTTTATGAAAAAGTGTAATATGCAATTATTCACTGTAAATAATACATAAAAAGAGAGCTTATTCTCTCCTCTACAAAATGAATATTCATCCATCAAATAAGATTAAACCGATCTCGAAATATTGCTTGCCTAGCAAGACCACTGAAAAATGCAAAAAAATAACCAATTTTCAAACTTTGGCATACTGTAGCAGTGCGAATTTTTGCTTACAAGCAAAACAAATAGTACCATGAAACTCAGCGCACGAAACTACCCAAAATATCTGATTTTGAGGTATGATTAATTTTCAACTTATCATAGGCCTATGTAAAAAAAGGTAGAATCTCTCAGAAATCATGTCTTAAAACGTTTAGAAAGTTGATGTGTTGATCTTTCTCAAAAAATGTGTCAAGGAAAAAATGCGGACCTTCATTGAATATAAGATAAAATATTGGAAAAATGTTAAGGTAGACATGCTAAAAGACGCATCTCAGCTACATAATAGATAATAATGATTATGAAAGTTATGACCGGCGCGAATCGCCGGAAAAAATCTATCTCCACAATTCTTTCAAAAGTTCCATTTTGTTTTGATGCTCACGAATCATTAACTTTTAACCTCACTCTTTCTAGTTCACTCTGTCGTTTGGTTCTTGTTTATAGACCTCGCGAAGATAATCTAGAACACTGCAAAATGCTCTGGTCATCAAATGTTAATTATTAAATCCTCATTAGTGATGTTCGTCGGATATCCGGATATGAAAAAATATCCGGATATCCGGACATCCGAACCTTTTTTGGAAAACTTTCAACACAAATGACGAGTGAAAATAGGAAAGTCAGAGCACCGAATAGATTTGTTGAGCAGGCGATGGTGAAATCAAATCAAACTAATTATTAGATGACATAAATTAGGGATGTCCCAGGCACCGGTACGTGCCTCAGGTTTTTTCAGTGACTTGAGAAACGTGTTTTAATAGTCCCAAAAACCTTTATCTTCTGCAACCGGTATAGGCTGTTGATCTGAGCAACTGCACGATTTTTTGAACTAAAGCTTGTGATCTGTCATGGTCAATGTCTCAAGTTTTTACGAAACTATAGCTTCTAAGATCGTTCGATTGGCGTTATTTGTATATTTTCTCTGCTTGAACTCTAATTTTTACTTTTTCTGCTGCTTTTTACTTGTCTCAATATTTCATGTTAGCCAGTGAATGGTTGATAGCATGTTAGTCAAGTGCTTCTTAAAGCTGCTGTGCTCAAAGTCGTGTATATATTGACTACCTCGGCTAATTTTTTTAGTGCAATAGCTGAATATTCCCTTCGTTCCATTGGTTGTCGGAATAGTAAAAAAAACTTTCATATAACAGCAGAGTGACTATGGCCTATTTAATACATAATGATAGATACAGCGAAAACCAAAATTATAAGTACAATTTGATACCAATTTCCACTTGGTGGAAAACTTTACACTATAGAAAAATGCTCAATTTCTATCTAAGAAAGGGAAATACCAAAATCATTTAAAAACATTATGTTTATTCACTATCGATTTATACAGAACTGCTTTGATACATGAGTTCTACTTGAGAAATTTTGACCACTCAACTATAGATTATTGGATACAATTTTTGACTGTTGTTTGCTGCTCACTGATCACTTCAAAAAGTTTAGAAAGTTGATGTGCTGATCTTTCTCAAAAAAATGTGTCAAGGAAAAAATTCGGATCTTCATTAAATATCGAGATGAAGTATTGATAATTACCAATTAAAACATGAGGTAATACGTTTGAGATGATGAAAAATATTGAAGATTAAATGATCAAATTCTCCCAAGCAACCATACCTGTAAGACCTCTGACCAGTTGGGGGAGGGGGTAAATCCGAAATTTTGGGGGGGGGGGGGGGGTAGGAAAAAGTCGAAATTTTTCCCAAAAAAGGCCAAAAAACATACACTATTTGGCAAATTTTTTTAATTTTTTCCCAAGTGGGGGGGGGGAAATGATTTTGGGTACAGGGTTGGCCGAGTTGGGGGGGGTCCCCCCCAATCCCCCCCCCCAAGTACAGGTATGCAAGCAACAGCCGCAGGCAGTGGTGTCCCCCAGGTGAGTTTTTTTGGTCCAATTAATTCCCTTTTGTTCATAAAGTGACCTCACAGATACATTATAATCTGACATTTATCTTTATGCAGATGACGTTAAAATTTTTAGCACCTCTCCACAACTCAAAGTTCTCCGATATGATCTCTGTAAAATTTCAATGGGCCCAAACCTTGGCAATTCGTAATTTCCGCAGAAAAGAGCACGGCTCCTTATATGGGCCAAGCAAATCCGAAGTTTCAATAGAATTAAGGTTCTTCTGCTATTCCTGGGGAAATTTGCACGTTAGAGATCTAGGTGTACTCATATCCCAAAATTTGAGTTTTAGAGATCACTTACATTCGGATGTTAAAAAAGCCCATAGATTACGCTATCTTATAATTAGAGATTTCACATCTCACGACGCCTCAAATTTTACTAGAATATTGTTCACCTGTTTGCACTCCCTTCTATGCCTCGTATATAAATCTCATCGAAAGGGTTCAAATATTTACTAAGAGAACCTGTAGTTTTGGGTCCATTCTTTCATACAAAGAGCGTTTGACCAAGCTATGCTTGAAACGCTTAGAACTACGTCGACTACAGAACGTATTAGGCATAATGTTTCAAATTATCGAAGACCAATCGTGATTCCAAAAATTAGACTTTTTCATTAGTAATATTGGGTCTACGCGCCCCGAAAAACATTTTAAATAGAAAACTGGTAAATCAAAAACAAATATTAGGTTACAAAATTTTTCCAATAGATATATTAAAATCTAGAATGAACTTCCGGATGAAGTTCTCAGTTCTTCTAATTTACACACTTTCAAAACGAAGATTACTAAAATTGATTTTCCAATGTATCTTGAGGGAGCGCTTTAGCCTGTTACAAAATTATGCACTGCACTTCCTTTTACTTGTCATGCCACTTTTCATTTACTGTGATACGTATTTCGATTCATTCGTTTTCTCGTCATTCTTTCATCTGAACTAATTGTTGAAAGTTTTTCTAGGTTCCTGCATGTTTTTTTTCTATTTTTTCTTTCTCTTGCTCAACAATCGTATTTTAATGTTTCCTTTGATTGGTAATATAATCTTTCATTTTATTTCATTTGGACCTTTTAATACGCACCTAAATGCATCTTTTCTGTATCAGACAACCAAAAATTTTTTTCGATTTTTTTTGTATTTTTGGGACTCCACTCAAAAATTTTGGGTTTATCGCTTACAACTGATGGGACCTCTTACAGGTATGTTTGAGACTGTGTTAGGCTGCCGTAGTCTTAGATGATGATGTAACTGACCTTAGGGTTTATACAATGGAAGTTGCAACAGTTCTGACCACAGGCTAACAGAATATAAACACATCAAAACTCTCACACGGATTACCAGCTGCACTCCAGTACTTCACCAAACCTCAGGCAGAACACCTTGACACATACTTCAGGAGCTCCTACCCAAGTCCCCACTCCTACTCTTAAAAATCCTTCCACTACGCTCACAAAACAATACAAATTACCATCCAAACTTTGTATTGGGAAAACAGGACGATGTTGTCAATAATATAACAAGATAAATATAAAACTTGACGATAGACGGCAATGCTTCCATAACCAAAAAACCAATAATAAAAAATAACCAAAAACATGTGAAACAGTGGCATCACAAATCCATGCAAATTTGTCTTTTCTTTCTTGCCACTTTTTGCTGCATCCACCACCTGCGCACTGACGCCAGAAGCTCAACATGTGCACCCACAATAACCCTGACATCCCTCAGCCTCCAAAACCAACTGATGGGACGTGAAAACCTTTCTGCAGCCTGAGTCCTATACTGAGGCCCAGAGTTGCATAACAGTTTTCCGTCGGAAAACAATTGTTTGAGGCTACCCCCTCCAAATTGGGATCCAGCCCCAACCAGGTCGTTTAGGCGATGGTGACTTTGACCACACCAATCGGCAGGGCACTCCTTCACAGGCTACCAGGACAGTCTCAAATGTAGTTCAGCCTGGACTTTGCAATGCGATCTGTGCCTAGATCCAGGGCGCCACCATTCCTCTTCTCCCACGTACTGGTTCTTCTGGAGTAGGGGATGGGCTACCATAGGTGCGCTTCCTCTATGGTTGGCTGCTCATCACCTTGCCCCATCCAATACTAATCTAAACAGTAAAAAACATTTTTTCTTATACTACATTTTCAATTTACCTGATTACAAAATAATTTTACAATGACATGTAGAATATTTCACATCTTCATCTTTTTCAGGCCCTTAAATCAAAAAGAAATACGACGAAAAATATGAGGGCTATATACACGCCCAAAAAAAGATGGATGGAAAGACGATTTTTAGCGGGGCAAAACTGAGCACTGGAAACGCGAAAAAATTTAAAATTTAAAAGCAACAATATGACGAGATAATAATTTTTTTTTGTATTTTATGTTTTATATGTGTTTTGTATTTTTTGAAATGAAATTTATACGAAATAACAATTTTTGGTCCACAAATCATGTGGCTACAATTTAATATTGTTGCTTGCCTGCATAACTGCCATACTGAAAGCTGCCATGACAAGGATAGGGACCACCCTGGGTTCTGCGACCCCTGAGGAATCCCCCTAAAACTCCTCCAAATGCGGTCCTGCAAGGGGCCCTAGCTGTTGCCTTACCTCTAAATGGCTGTGGATTAACCATGTTCAAGGTATGCTTTGAACCTGTCCCTGACCCCAGCCCCGGCCATATCCTCCCCCAATTCTTCTCTGGTACTGGCCCTGAGCGGAACTTACGGAAGATGCTCCAGAGGCAGAGGCGTTGAACCTACCTTGACTCTGTTGGCTATGTATGGTAACTTGAATACTCCGGGTTGTTGCATATCCTGCAAATGTAATGAATGTAGTGAGTGCTGGCTCCTACTCCTGGATGTATCTCTAGGTTGTTGTTGTGTTAAAATTGGTATTTTGAATGGTTGACCTTCATCATCCTCAGCTTTCTGAAATTTTCTAGAAAACCTCTGGACAACTTCCTCTTAGTCCCTATATCTATTGCAGTTCACTGGTGTTCGTGCATTTGATTGGCATAAGCTTCCTTGAATGCAGTACTACCCTCTCCCCGCAAGTAGATTGCATAGTACTTTTCTGTGACAAATGATTTGGCCCATGCATCAACTGCACCAATACGTCTCGGTTTCAACTGCTGCTGTTCTAACTTTAGAAAAACCAGGTACACAGGTATTTCATGGCTGCCATAACCGTCTCTGCATCAAAATTATCAAACCAGATGGGCATCATCTTGATCCAGATGTATTCCCAAATGGATTCAGGAACCTTTATGTGATCATACAGGAAACCACCTTGGACTTCAAAGTGATCCCCTAGTTCTCATAAAGCTCCTCCACTCTGTTGTTAACTAATGCCCAGATGATTTGGTTCCTATCATCATCTTGCATATTTTGTGCAAAAAATTTGATCACCTCCAGTGTCGAAAAATCTATCCCTTTTACTACCAGAAATCTTTTGTGAACATCCCAGTAGTCCCTCAAAACAGTACTCAAGTACTCCAAAGTGACTTCTTTATCTTTACTTCTCTTGGTTGGCTTAGTGGACTCCGAAGTAGAGGCTTTATAAATCACTTTTTTCCCCATGGAACTGCTCTGGGTCTGCTGAGATGTCAGATCTACCTTAGATATGGGCTTTGCCCAAGTACCCTTAGTCGTAGCACTTACTTGAGATGTAGTGGACTTACTAGGTACCTTTACTGTAACTGCTATTGACTGGGCTTGACTCGTAGAACTTGAAGTTCCAGGCATCTGGCTGGTGGGCATAGTTTTAGTTATGGACTTTGTTGAATCGGTCAATAAAGTCATCAATCCAACAAATTTTGAGTCCATTGATGTTGTACTTTCTGTCTGGTCCCCTTCATTATCACTAATTTCTATGGCATCTTCTCACTTTTTCACCCTATTGGTGTTTCAGGCGACCTAGCTGGCAGTGCTGCTAGCTTTGGAATATGATAAACAGTAGGTGGCTTAACTGAAGCCTGAATGGCTGTAGGCACTGCCAGAAGTGTGGGCTGTGCCACAAAACCAGCCAGAACTTGCTCAAGTTGCTTCTGCTGCTCATCCAATCTTGCTTTTTGCTCCGCAAGCTTCTTAATGAAAATTTCATTTTGTCTTTCAATTTCTCTCTCAGCTTTCTCCCTGAGCCTTGCTTCAATTTCTGCCACTCTTGGCCCTTCAACAATTGTGATCAAACTGCTTTCCTCCAACATCTGATCCGCTCTGACATCCATTCCAGAAAGTGAATTTTTGGTCTGGTCTACTAAAGATGTAACTTGCATCTTCTCATCAGATTGCACAGATGATTCAACAGTGACCTCCTTGTCCACTTCTAAATCATCTCCTTCCTGATTTAAATCTATAGGTGTATTGAGGTCTGCAGGTACTGCTTGTTGCCCTGCTTGCATCGCAACAGGCTAAGCCTGCATCTCAACCCCCTGATCTACCTTGCTACTATCTACTCTAGCCCGTTCGAATTGATCATCCATCATTGTGCTTACCTTGGCGCCTTTGACTGGCGCCGCTGGCTGCTTACTTATTGGCATTATGGTAACCCTGTTGTCTATGTGTGTAATCTGGATTCCTAGCCGATCTGACAAGAAAACATTTTCGGAGAATGGTGGCTCGTAACCTGGCATGTACTCCAGTTGATACACTACCATGCTTTTCCTCTGGTTTTCCTTCGTCATATCTTTGCTCAAATCTATCCAAAACTGTAGGCCTGGCAATCTGACCATGATTTGGCAAAAGTAAAATTGTTGATAGCAGTATGGATTGCTCTTGTACTGCGGACATTCGGCTAGATGGTTCCTTTTCTCCACCGGCACCAATTCCTACGATTTGGTTCTCAGCCAAAATTGAATCTGTATAAACCCGAATCGATTACCACAGCAAGTATTTGCATCACCCTTGGTTGGGGTATGCACTTCTGTCACTGGCAAACTACTGTTAAACGCTAGATACTGACCATATCGCTCTCCTCTCCACAACAATTCTAAGAGTAATTCTTTACCTTCTGGGCTGAAAGACTTTAAGTAGTTGTGGTCAAGGAAAGTCGTCAAATACTCCTCCAACTCTTCCCTGCTATGTGGCCAAAATAAATGCAAGGTTAGGGGGAGTTTGTTACATGCAGCCTCCAAATTCTTAAAATTGTGTTCTACCAACATTTCAGAATATGGAGCTATATCCATCCTCCAGTGTTGTCTTACATACAAGTCTTTACCATTCAGTATATTGACTGGTTCATACTTGTGGTAATCAACTTCCAGTGATGTGATTTCAAATAACTGCTGAGTTTCCTTTCTGTACCTCAGGAAATTCTCACACAATACCATGGATACTGGTTCATCAAGTTTATTAAAGCCTTTTCATTGATTAACCATATCCACAACTTTTTTCATAATCCGAGCCCTAATCTGCTTTTCGGACAAAGCTTCTTTGAACTCTTCATCCTCACTCAATGTGTCATACCCATCAACATTCTTACTTTTTTCTTTGATGGTATAATCAGGGTGAAGCCCCTTCGGGATACTCAGGTCTCTACCCGTATTCGGGTTTGCCTCGTAATGAGGGAAGCAGTACTCCGTATGGCCTCCAAATGAGGTGTCCAACTGGGCAGCCATACGGGCATACACCTCCTGCCTCATTATGTGATAAACACACGATGATTGTGGCTCTTCCACTTTCGGGCTTCCACAAAAGGTTTGTGGGAAGTTCTCGCCATGAATCATATTGAAAAATCTATATAATCTGGAAGCCATCAACTGAATTTGATCAGCTTTCATCGAATCGTGCAGAAAATACTGGAATCTGACCTCAACTTCCATGGCTATTTCATAATGGAAAAACGCTAAGAAAACCATTAATGAGTAGTAGGCGTCAAGTGATGAATACCTGATTTCAAACTGTGTCAAATTCTGCCTACAGAATCGTTCACCTTGCGTTCTCTGACAGAAATCGATTTGAAAATAACCAATATCCACCAGATATAACTCCATAAACAACCCTTTCAGCTTGAAAGCTTTTAGGCAAAGCCCAATTTCCTGGACGGTGCCAAAACCTTCCATTCAACTGGTCTCCTACCTTGGCTACATCATAATAATGGCCATATGAAGACATTACTCTATGCTTAATCTCTTTTGTTAAATCAATACTCTGATTCTTTCTACTGGTGCCATTAACATTCCAAATAGCAACCAGATCTGTAACCAAGTTGTATCCAATGATAAGCATGTCTGAATCTAGGAGCTCATGAATGAGCATCTATTCCTTGGGCATGACTACTGTAGTATCTACAACAAAGGTGTTTCCAGTCACTGTTGAAAAGCTAATGACCCTTGGGAACTCTTTCCCTAATGGGTTATCAACCCCAGAAGTCGCAAAGACCTTACTCACATATTCCTGAGTTACCTTCTCGGTATCCAAACTGATGATCAGCTGACCACGAAACCTGCAATCCTTCAGCGTTTCGATCAACTCAGTGACCTTACCAATTTTGATCATTTTTGGCTCAGTTGTCTCACAAGGGTATCAGCCAAAATTCGTCACAAACCATTGTTCTAATTTGCCATTAACAATGCATTTAACGTTGTAGTCTAGAATTTCAGGAAAAATATTTACTAACTTTTTATGAAAATATTACTTTTAACTGGACAGACATCAATTAACTTTCACCTTCACCACAAACAGTAAGCACAAATAGGAAAATAGCAAGCAGGGGACAATTTGAAGGTGCCAAATACATATTGGGTTAGCCTTGGCAGGTAGTTAAACACAAGTGGGGCCCCGACTTCAATGTTACTAGGGAGTACATGCACAGACCACCTGCGTCCTCCATCACTTGACTCCTAGCCCTCTCAATCCAATGCCCAAAACCACCTATCCAATCAACGATTTCAGAATTTTCAAGAAAAATATGAGAAAAACTTGCCCATTTACACAATTTGAGAAAATTCTTATAAATTTTTGAGAAAAAGTAGATTTGACAATTTTGGCCAATTTTCAAATTATCTACCCCTAGTCGACTAGTTGCTACACTCCACTTCTTCTCCATCACTTAGACAAATTTATTCAACTGGCTAAGTGTGTAGGAAAATGATGAAGTTTTGCAAAAAGTCCAATCTCCGCACTAAGGGCAGCTTTGCCACAACTCTTTACAAGTTTGACAGGAAAAAATTGTACCCACTCAATTTTTTGGAAATTGCCTAGGCCTTTGTTTAGACACCCCTGGGCTATAACTTCCTGCTTTGCCCAATTTTAAGATAACTTAGGTCGCTTACTATGGACTACAAAATATGGATTATCTTGCCGCAGTTGCGGCTGTCCATAGGTCAGGTGAGGGTCTGTGACCAAATGTTGTTTTGTGTGGCATCCATTGGGGGGTGGCGACATTTCCTCTGATTCTTTTTCAAACTCTTTTAATTCGGCGTTATCAATTTTTGATTTTGTAATAAATTTATAAGAGCAGAAAAATCGACAAAGTTTGCACTTTCGCTACTTTTTGTCTCTTTTCACTCTACAACCCTGCAGTTTTCCAATTCTTCCAAATATTCACAGAATTGGGGGCAACAATTGTCTGATTCCTCCGAAAAAATTAATGGGAATCAGAAAGATTTGAAAAGTTATGGGCTGCGAAAAAATTTCAAAATTTTAGATTTTGCATGAAGAGTGGTTTTATTACCAAGAATTTCGAAAAATTTGAGTATTACATGAAATAAATTTACAAAATGGCGATAAATGCACAATAAATACATGAAATAAATACAAATAATTACAATTTGTACCTAATCACAAAATTTGGGACCAAAAAATATGGGGGGTAATCACACATATACACACAACATATATGGTGCTACGTGCTACGGCAGATCATAATTCTGAATTTTTGAATCTACAGTAAACTGCATGTCGATTGATGACACACACTGTTTTTTTTGTACAACACCCCTTTGTACTTGTACAAAGATTGAAGTCAAAAGTCTTTGTACATTTTAATTTTTCTTTGTACAAAAAAATTTTCGTTTTGTAAATACTTTTTTGTAATCCTGATAGTATCAGTCAGTTCCATAATCAGCTACGTGCGTGCATGAAAAAACAAAACACATGACTGGAAGAAACAGTCCCTTTACACTGATGAGTGATCTGCAATTTATCTACTTTTTGCACCAATTGTAGCCACTCCTTTGAGAGAATAGCTAAAAATGATTCCTTGGCCTGCTCCTTGTTAGTCTGTTTGACATCATGAGTTGACGAACCAGGTTGCATCTCTTCCCCATTCCAATCACTCTTCTGATCCTCAACTGCCTTTTGCAACTGATTTTGCGGTCTTGCTTTAGTTTGGTTATACTTTTAGGTACTTCCATACTGAGCATTCCCTACAAAAGCAATTTCCGGGCCTTTCTCCTCCGTAGCTACTACTTGGTTTACTACTATATGTTTATCCTAGGCTCCAAAAGTAGTAAAAACATTTTTATACTTCTTATCAATTTGTGTTAGGGTGTATGCAAGGTCTTGCTATGTTTTTATCGATGGCAATACATCCTGCAACTCCATCTGATACAGTGGACTACTTTTGTAAATGAAGGTGTTAATAATGTTTTCTTGTCTTACTTGATCAGTCTAATCTGCATAGGCCAGATTCACATGGTTACTCAACCTCTTTAATAACTCTAGAGTCGATTCACCTTCCTCGTGCTTCATGTTGAATAGCTCTCTCTTGAGCATCATCAAGTCATAAGTCCGTGCTAGATATTTTTAAATACTTTTCCATGCTTCTGCATAACTTGATGACATTCTTGCTATCCTTCTTGCCATATTCTGAGACAATCTTCTCAAAAATTCTTTCTTGATCTTATCTGCAGTATTCTCTAGAGACTCACTTTCCAGTTCAGTAAAGAACTTGAGTGATTCCATTGGCTTTATATTATCATGTAAAGGTCTATGTTTGAAGGCCTTCACTATGTCTCTTACATCTACTTCACTTGAGCTGGAGTTTGTTGTGGAAGAACTAGTAGAATCACTGTTGGAATAATATCTACTCCTAGCTCTCGACCTGTGAGATCTCATTCTACTCTTTGATTTCTTTCTTTTCCTTCTCTCAGGCCTAGGTTCGGCTCTATTTGTGGTATCTCTCCAAGGTGTAGGACAAGAAAATCTGTTGTCCCATTGGGATGATTTGTCACAGATAGTCACCTTCCTTTCCCTAGATTTTCAATTTTCTGAATAATGATAATCATTCGATTGTGCTTGTTCAGCATTCCTCGAACTTTCTGGTTCCAGACTCCATCTTTTATCTCGAGTAGAAAACCTATCCCTATTCTCTAGTGATTTAGCATAAACTTCTGACTCAACCTCTCTTAGGTTGACTAACTCTTTCTGACCTAAGTTCTGTGTAAGAAGACTCACTTATCTTCTTCTGCTACTCCTTTCCATTCTCCTTTTTGCTATCCTGCGCATTTTCCAATACTTTTATCAATAAGTGGACCTTTTTTCCAAGGCATTAATTTGTTGGTCTTTTGGGTCGATTCTTTCCTTTTGATCTTCCCGTCCTATCCAATTCGCCATTTCAGATTTGTATGGCCTCGAATATCGATTGTCGAATAATTTGGCCGGCGCATCCTCGTAATAGTTGTTTATATTCACATCAACCAAATTGGACCTCCATGCTGGTTTCAATTTCCATCTAATCTTGTCCAGCATTTCCTCCATCGGATGGACAATTTTTGGTGGTGTCCCCGGTCTTTGCTTTTCCAAGGTCTGATGACCTTTGACACTTCTGCCTACAGTAGCTTCAACTTCGGCTTGCTTAGCCATCTTGAAGCTAATCCTCGCTAACTCTTCTTCCAATTTTGACACTTCGGCAGTCATACTTTCCTGCCTCTGTTCGGTCTCAGACACCTGTGCTTGAACTTGTCCTACAGCTGCATGTTCTTCAGCTGAGTTGAAATTCCATACACTAGGCTCATGTGACCTAGGAGGTGTTCTCAAAGTTTTACCTGAAGGAACACTCATTTCGGCTATCTTACCCGTGTGTAATTGCTTATAAAAACCTGGCAGTTTAGTTATCTTTCTGGTGGTTCTCCAATTATCCTTCATGTAAGGCATTAAGAGTCCACCACTTGTTAGGCTGCTGTAGTCTTAGATGATGATGTAACTGACCTTTGGGTTTATGCAATGGAAGTTGCAACAGTTCTAACCACAGGCTAACAGAATATAAACACACCAAAACTCTCTCACATGGATTACCAGCTGCACTCCAGTACTTCACCAAACCTCAGGCAGAACACCTTGACACGTAGTTCAGGAGCTCCTACCCAAGTCCCCAATCCTACTCTTAAAAATCCTTCCACTACACTCACAAAACAATACAAATTACTGTCCAAACTTTGTATTGGGAAAACAGGACGATGTTGTCAATAATATAACAAAATAAATATAAAACTTGACGATAGATGGGGACATTTCCATAACCAAAAAAAAAATAATAAAAAATAACCAAAAACATGCGAAACAGTGGCATCACAAATCCATGCAAATTTGTCTTCTCTTTTTGCCACTTTTCGCCGCGTCCACCGCCTGCGTGCCAATGCTGGAAGCTGAACACTTGCACCCACAATAACCCAGTCAACTGCCAATGACAGGTGAATGAATAAAAATTTTCAACAACAGAAAAATTGACATGACCTTGTTGGCACAATTTTTTGACCAAAGATTTTGGAAACTTTTGACTTAGGAGAATGCAATTATAGACCTCCTTAATTTAATATTTACATTGTTGTTAGAAAGAATTTTGTGGCCCAAAATTAAAGAAAACTGTCAACTTCCTGACCAAGTTTATGGAGATACCTAAATTCTCACAGTATTCAATTTCTTTTAGAATTGTATAAACTGTTTTCTCGATCAGCTTTCCTTACCTCACTGACATGATTAGATCAAAACAGAGTAGCTAAGATTTTTATGTATATTAGTGCAGTCAAGTATCTTCAATTATGTTTCCATCAAACTTTCCGCAGTTTTCAGTATGTTTCTGCAGAGAAAAATTCTTTTTGTGCCATTGGTATGAGTTTTTTTGGCTTACTGTGCTGATCTCTGCTTTTTTCGCAAGAACCCTTTTGAGATTTGGCAAAAGAGGTCAAATTTTTTTTAAAATTTTTGCCATATCATTTTCTTCCCTTAAAAATACCACCATATGCTTTATTCATACATTTTTGAGCTCTTCGGAACATGTTAATGCTTCTGCAGTCAGTAACTTGCCAAAAATGAAGGAAAAAATAGTCAAAAAAAGGTAAAAAACCAAAGCGAGGAGAACCTAAATGGCATAAAAATTCAACTGCTGACATATCTGTGCTTAGCCAAAAGTAAGAATTATAGGCTGAATTTCAAGCATTATTCCTTTCAGTCTGAGGCGTAGGAAAAATTTTCGGATCCTGATACTCTAGAACGTTCAAAGATGAATCTTTCCAAGACTGATTTCATGATTTAAAATCTGATTTTTCCAGCCTGATGATGTTCTTGCTTAAATGATCTGCGGATGTTTTCAACTTGCTAACCAGCAAAAAAATCAGCTTGAAGTCAATGATGTTTCATAAATTCGGGCGAAACAATAAAATATGTAAATATACTTCTGGCCTGAATATTAAATTTTTTTTGTAGTTTTGGTACTAGTTTTGACTAGTTTTGGTACTGGTAACACTGAAAATGAATTTTTTCGACATTTATTTCCTTGATAAGTGGTCTAATTTTTCATTCAATTCAATCATTTTTCATAGTCGGACAAAATGCAAAAAATCATATTCCAAACATGCCACTTAATTTGTAAAATCAGTGTCATGGTTCCAAACTGATGGTATTTCAATCACTTGTCGAATGCAAAAAAAATTGTTCCCCAAGTTCAAAAATTTGTAAAGATCGGAAAACATTTTATGAAAAAAATTGAAAAAATCTTCCTTCTTGATTTACATGATAGTTAAAAAGTTTGTATTCCAGAAGAGATAACTCTAAGAATACTACACATCAGAAAAAACAAGAGTATGGATCAAGAATCAGCATGATTTTTCTGACAAGAAAATCTGTGTTTCACATAATAGAGTTCACAGAGATGTAATCTAAATGATAAAACTCGCTCTGAAAAATTTCCTATTCATCATAGCAGAATTTAAAACTTTTGGCTACAGTAACCATGATATTGAAATGAAAAAATGCTAAAAATATATAAATATTGCAACACTATGTTAAAGACAATAATCTAATTATTGAAGATTTACATTGTTTATTATGTTTATTACGTACATTGAAATCAGTTGCTTCTTTGTTGAGATATATGTAACTAACCGAAATATTTTTCATTTTGTTATTGGTGAAGCAACGGTGTAATGAATTTTAATTTTTCCGCTGATGAATTAGCATGTACTAAGACGCTATATGAAAGATGAACTGATTAAACCAAGAGACAAGACTTTCTAGGTGGTAACAACTATTGAATGCAAACTATGCTTATGGTCGTCCTCGAGCTAGATTATAGCAAGCTATGATCAAAATACTTAATCATACCGGCACCAGTATTTTTTTGCACAGGTTAGGTTGCAAAGTGCAACTTGGGAAAATTTTGGTTGTACAGATAAATTTTTGGTTGCTCACTCTAAAATATATACAAATTCGCTTAATTTCATCGTAAAAGCCATCAAAAGCTAGTTTTATTGTATTTCATTAGATTCGCGTTGGTTTTAGACTTTTAAAAAACAATTTTCTGAATTTTGGAAAGAAAATGAAAAGGTTGATATGAATGATTTGTTCAGCGCCTAGCGCCGAAATTCTTAAAAGCTATAAGCATTAGCTAGAATGACATTTTTTAACCGTGCATTGGAAAAATATAGAAAAATTATTACTTGAATAATTAAAATCTGGCGCCATGCCCCGGAAAATTTCAACAATTTTCAATTTTATAACGCGTGAAATGCACCTTCAGACAGGATATCAAAAAATTTTTCCTCGATGTGGTGCTTAAGCACAAAAAATTTTGCCTCAATTTAAAAAAAATCCTCAAAAATGGTCGATTGAGGAAAAAAATTGTGCCGTTGAGCACTGTTTGGCTAAATTTTACAAGTCGGTTCCCGGCCTTCAGCCCAATTATTGTTATGAGTTGTTTGTTAATTTTGAGCATGATTTCTGTGACTAGTGAGTAGACATTTATTTTTTTTTAAATTTTCCTTAGGCTTAGGCCTAGGGTACAGCAGCTGCGCCCTCGGGGTGCAGCACTGTTGAGGCTCTTCCAAATGAAGTTGTTAGTTAAAATAGTATGAAGGGTCTTAAAGGAATATATTATTTAAACTTACTGTTTTTTCCACGAACTTTTTTCCACAAATGTGGAAAGAGGTCAAATTTTTTTTCCACATGTGAAAAATTTTTTGACGACAAGTTTCCGTCTTAAAATCTTCGTTTTTCGCTTGAAAATGCTCATAAACGTTTTATTTGAGTATTTTTGAGCTTTTTAAAGCATTCTGATAATAATTCGGAACATATATCTCAAAAATTAGATTTAAATTTTGTGTTCATAAATTGTAATTTCCAGAAATTTATCATTCGAAAAATTTCAAAACCATTAATTTGTTCGAAATCTTTCAAAAATTTAGTCGAAAAGCTATGAGTCAGAAGCGTAGAAATTTCCCAAAATACTAACATGAAGCTTTTGAATTGAATTTACGTTAAGAAAAGAACAAACGCCTCAAAAAGTTTAGAAAGTTGACGAGTTGATCTTTCTCAAGAAAATAAATGAAGGAAAAAATGCGGATCTTCATTATGTTCTAGATTGCAAATTAAACATGAAATAATACGTTTAAGATTATGAAAACTATTAAAGATTAAATAGTAAGTGAAGGTAGACATGCTAAAAGCCGTGCCTGAGCTTTGTCGGTAATAAATAATGATTATGAAAGTTATAACCGGCGCGGAGCGCCGGAAATTTTGAGATTTGGACTTCCTAAAATGCACCAAAAAGCATCTTTTCAATATGAAGACCCCAAATTTTTCTTTCACATTTGTGGAAAGACCGCAAAAATTTTTTCCATATCCCAGATTTTTTTCCACAGTGCAATGCAAATGTGGGAAAAAATATCCGCTTACTTATCATTCAAAAAAACACGGACCAGAATGCAATTTTGCGACCTAGAAATCCCCAGCTTTTCTAACTATATGGCGGAAAGCCCAGAATTTTTTCCGCGTCCTAACATTTTTTCCATAAACACACATCTATCCGGCGCTCGGCGAAAAAAAACAGTGGAAACATTAGGGACGGAAAAACTGAGATAATAAATCTTACACAGCATTAGGGAGCGAGATCTGTCATCAATTTGATTGATGGAAAAATTTCATACCTTCAATTTGTTTGGTCGACAAGTTGTAGTCTACTCCTTCCTAACCGTGAGTCCAAGCCTAAGCCCAGGCCTAAGCCTAAGAAGCCTAAGGCTAAGCCATATCTGTACTTGGGGGGGTTGGGGGACCCCCCCCCCAACTTGGCCAACCCTGTACCCAAAATCATTCCCCCCAACCCCCCCCCCCCGTTTGGGAAAAATTGAAAAAGTTTTCAAAAAAGTGTATTTTTTTCGCCTTTTTTGGGAAAAATTTCGACTTTTTCCTACTCCCCCCCAAAAAAATTTCGGATTTACCCCCCCCCAGCGTTTTTTTTTTGTGCACGGAAATTTGTGCCAATTGGCACAAGGGGCCAAAAAAATTTGTGCCAATGGCACAAAAAATTTTTTCATTCTAAAAAACGTACTGAAAACCATAAAACTGTTTTGTGCCAAAAGTTATAACAGTATGCCCTGTTTTCGATCTAATTGAGTCATTTTTTAAAGCTCAATTCGCACGTGCTTTGGTCATGTCCATGAGCTTTTCTGTATTATTCGTATTTCCTCTTGTATTTCTTTGCATTCAATAAATTTATTTTCTTTCTTTCTTTCAAGTTTGCTAAAAACTAACTACAGATACTTTCACCGCATTCATTTGCTTAAAAATCGTGCCTGCTCTATTTTCCCTAACCACGTCAGCGTCAGCGAGATAAGAAAAACTGATCTAAAAGACGGTTTCTACAATCCGAAAAGAAATTGAATGCTGCGAAAATTCAGATATTTTTATAGACTTTTTGTCATGAAGTTTTCCTTTACTTTTCGGCCTCCTTCCTAACAAACAACTATATTAAAGATTAAATTGGGATTTCTTGTATGTCTATAATTGTTTTCCCCTGAAAAAAGTCGAAAGTCGCTTCGCGTAGATTTTTGGTTGAATAATTGTGCCAAAAATTTCAATTTGTTTGTTTGCATCAATCAGCAAAAATATAAGTTTCGGTTCTCAATCCAACTGAATTAACAGAGGACGTCGTAAAGTTAACAATTTATATTCTTTAGCCGGTCATTGACAATCTCAAAGTCTGTTGCGATAATACAAATAAATTATTCGAATAGAATCCGCTCGCGTTCGAGACAAAGGAAAGTAGTCAATATTAAACCCATTAAATCGGCGCGATGCGCCGAGAAAATTTTGCGTTTTCAGCCCTTGAAATGACTAAAAATCAAAGAAATTTAGCCTTGGACCAGTCAAAAAATTTATGCCAATTGGCACAAACGCTCAAAATTTTTTGTGCCATTCCAAATTTTTTTGTGCCAAAAACCATGTTTTGGCACAAAAAAAACACTGCCCCCCCCCAACTGGTCGTAGGTCTTACAGGTATGGGCTAAGCCTAAACCTAAGACTAAACCTAATCATAAGCCTAAACCTAAGCCTAAGCCTGAGTCTAAGCCTAGGCCAGAAAATTTGCCAGAAACAACTGTAAAAATTAATGAATTTTTTCGACCGATCAAAATGATGACAGATCTCGCTTCGCATGCTTTCTATGAATCTTCGATGTGACTACTCACAGTAAACATGATACAATTCTGAAATTCAAAATATAAGTTTAAGCTTTTATTTGACATTATGACTCTTTTGACATTATTTTTTGACATTATGTAGTGCATACTATAATATAGATGCAGCTATTCCATGAAAGTGAGTTGAACATTGAAGTAAACTATTACCGTTCTCGATTAATAAATTTTATCGCCAGTGAGCGACAAACAGAACCGAGCTAAAAATTTCGTTAAATAAAGTGGTGAAGTGATTTTCGGATTGCATTCATTCGTATCGATACAGCTTTCTCCAAATAAGGACAGAATGCGTAAAGTTTTTCCTGAGATTAAGGGGTCATTTATACTTGCCTTTTTCGGCTCAACGGGACGGAACGGAATGCAATCGACACAACGTTACCGAACGAAAGGGAAATTTTCGTTCCGTTCCGTTCGGTTCGGTTGGAGGTTACTGTCGGTCATTCTAGAAAATTGACGTTATCCTTTGCGATCGAAGGTTGATTTTCAGGCTGAACGTTTCAAGCTGTTGGCGATCGGTTCCGTTCCGTTCCGTCGAAAAAGGCAAGTATAAATGGCCCATTAGCATTTTGATTGTCATGATGAATCTAACATTCTTCTACAGGACAGAGATTCATTATTATGATAAGTGTGTAATCAAAGTAAACTTACTTTTTTTTGGATGTCGATGCGTCTCATATGAAGATTGTTTTGGTTCATTTTATTCTATAATTATTGACTCCAGACAGTATTTACCGAGTCATGTTGTAAATTTGTAACAAAATGAATAGAACAGACGAAAGATCTCTTGCAAAAGTTAGACTCTGGCGATTGGCTCACAACAAGATTTTGACAAACACATTGAAGTTTTTTCGGATTGAGTCAGTATTCCTGCCGTGAGTATCGATTGAACTGGCTATGCTATTCCCTTTTCGACAAGATACCTGTAATTGGGGGGGGGGGGGGGCCCTATCGTACCCAAATGTTGAGATCCTCCCTCCAACTCAAAAAATGGACAAAATATCATTTATTGACCTTTAAAGAAAAATTTCCGGAATTTTTTGGAAATTTTGTCCATTTTTCGACCACTGATTTTGGTAAAAATGGGTACTCCATCCATGTCCCACATATTTGGACTTCATCTTCCTCCTTACCGACTGGAAATCTTACACTCAATCATTTGTCCAATCGTTTTATTCCATGCAGTGGTAGGGAACTAACAATGCAAAACAAACGTTACGTGAAATTTCGATTATTAGGGTTATGATGATGATGATGATTTTATTTGCAACTGCACTAAGCAATGTTAGGAGAATATAATAAAATAAACGAATAAGTTAATTAAATACGGAATAATATGCAGTACATTTAGGGATATGCTGTGCTTGGTCAAAAAGGCATATAGCTCTTACAGTTGACCAAAATTGAACCTATCCAATTTAGAGCGAAAAATTTTACTATTTCTAGATGTTATTATTGATTCATGAAGTTTATTTCAAATAGGAATAACTCTACTTGTTAAGAAGTATTCCTTAATATCAGTCCTTGGAATATCTGTTTTTAACTTCCAATTGTGGTTGGATCGGGTCTGAGAATGTGTAATGGTGCAGAAATCACTCAATTTTACGTCTACTTCATGGTTTATTATCTTATATAACATAACCAAGTCATTCAAATGCTTTCTACTTTCAAGTGTCTCTAACTTTAATATAGTTAAACGATCATTATAAGAAACCTCAGGATAGTTGAGAACCCTTTTTGATAAGTATTTCTGTACTTTTTCAATGGCTCTGGTGTTCTTAGTTGAGTGGGGTGACCAGATGGTAGTTGCATATTCCAGAATAGGTCTGACGTATGTTTTGTATGCATTACTCAGTAAAAATTTATCTTTGCTTACAAATCGACGAAATATAAGATATAATCTGTAGTAAGCATTCTTTATAATATGGCCTATATTTTCATCAAATTTAAAATTTTTGGTTAAAAAAATGCCAAGATCTTTAACATAATTATCAGTATCCTCAATTAATCCTACAACAAACGCAAGTTAAAGATATAGGCCGATAGTTGGAACGTTCACTCATGATCCCTTTCTTGAAAACTGGAGTCACATGAGCCATTTTCCAGATGCTCAGAAGGCGCCTAGTCAGTACAAAAATATTGAAAATTTTTTTTTAATGGATGGACTAAATATAAATAAATAATATAATTGATATTATATATTTATATTTAGTATCAATAAATTGACACAACTCTACATCAGTTTCATAATCAGTTGAAGGAGTTCTATGTACTAAAATACATTGAATCTCAAGATTTAGAACATCAATTACAATAGTTTCCAAGCAGTTGAAACACTGAGGTATATTTACCATTCTTATTAAATGAGATTTTTGCACCAGCACACAAATGCCACCTCCCTGACAGATTTTCACACCAGTACACATATGCCACCTAAAAATCTGGAAGGACAAATCAGAGACAATAATACCATTTGTTATGCTCTCATCTAGCCATGTTTCTGTGAGAAATATAAAATCATAATTATTGAGTATTGAATTCAGATAAATTATCTTATTTTTTATACTATGAACATTTATGACAATAGATTTAATTAGGATTTCCTTTACATTTTCAGGCGCAACTTTTTCACCAGCACAGCTTCCATCTCAATGTCACGTGCTGACGAATTTCGCCCAACGTCACGTGATTCACATCATGTTTTTTCTGTTATGTTTGTTTACAGTAACTTACATTAATTTTGCGTTTCGTTTTTATATTTTACATGTAATTTCTGTGTGTACTTTTTGCGTTTCACTTCTGTTTCATTTATGCACTTTTATTTCCGTTACGATTTATTCTTTTTCCGATTGCACACGAAGACTATGGTATGTAACCCGCTAGTCAGAATTTCTGTTAAAGATAAGCTCTCCGAGCTCATCACTGTAATTGAAGCACAACGTGCACCTCTTATCAGTAAAAACTAGTGATGTTTCGCAATGTGAAATGCCTAGTTGGAAATTCTCACTGGATGACGTTCATATGTTTAGCATGGGGAGTGAAACTCGCCCCAATGCTTAACGTAGTGAACTGGAAAATGTCTATGTGACCATAGGCATCTTCTGCAGTGATTTCCAGTGTAGAAGTTAGCTTGGGTGTGTCTTAGCTCTGCCCAAGGCATACCGTAGATTATGGAGCCCTTTAAAAGGGCTTGTTTCTTTAATTTAGCACTCATTTTGGGCCTAAACCGACTTCTGCGTTTTAGCTTGCAACTCCACATTCGTCAACATCGTTTATTATAAATTTGCATATTTTGCTTGCGTCCGCCGTTCATTAATAAATCTACATATTCGCCTTCGGTCTCCCTTGTGTTGCCAGTTACCGTAACCCAACCTTAGGAGTTTACCCCATCGCCTGTTGATCGAGAACCCCGTCGCCTCCCCGAGGAACGTTTTGATATCATTGCTCGCTGACTCGCATCTGCCCACCCTCCACGCTGAGTCGCTTTCAGACTACTGAACCCGCTTTCCCGCCGTCTGTAGGACCTACGTTTGACCCTTGAACCCATCGCCCAGTGCTGAGTACTTTGAGAAGAGGATTTAGTGAGTCTTCTCAGGGGTTATTATTGTTGAGGGTATATTTGTGGGAATCCTCCTGAAGCCAGTTTTCCCTTGAGAGTACCCTCAGTTGTGAAAGCCCTTCAACCCTTAAGGTCAGGGCAAATTAGGGGATTTAGGTTGACAATCGAGTCCCCTACAGTAAGCCGTTCCACGAATAGCACAGTCCCTCATTCTCAGTGAATGAGTTGCCACCCCTGACCCGGTGGTGTTGTCCATTATTCTACAGCTGAACCCTAGGACAAGGCCAAGGTACACCATAGGTTCTCCTGTGGTAGTACCAGCTGGGTTAGGTTCCCGAACTGAATATATTAATGAGCCACCCAACAGGGTCACAGCACGTCACTCACAGTGGCATGGCCGTATTTTCTATGAGATATGGTATGGGTTTACCCATCAATGTGGCTGATCACAAGATCTACTTAATGTGACATGGCTCATAATTCAGTTAATGTGACATCAAACATGCAGACTGTGATTACGACCTGGCATTTTCTTCACTATTTTACCAAGACTATAATTTATAAAGAAATTATCTTTATCTTCCAATTTTTCAAATTCTGCATGTAGTTTTCGACCCATTTCTCTCTGTAAATATAGCAAGTCTGGTCTCGCTCTCATACTTCCGCTTTTCAAATTCGTATTTATCATTTTAATGAACAGTTTTTTCGATGTACTGTCTGTGAAAACAACTTTGTTAAATTTCGGTCTGTTGGAAATTTGTGGACCATCACGAAATGTAGGACATCAATTTTTAAATCTGCTCCGTAATGGTCAATAATTTTTTGATTTTCTTTTATCAGTAGGTCAAACAAGATGACGTTATTTTTTTTCATCTCAATTTTGAGGGCGTCTTCTATTAATGCCTGCATTGATGGGCCATTGCTCATTGGATTGATGAACGATTTTTTATAAACTGAGGTCATCGATTGTGAGTCAAATAAACCAGCTGGTAATTCCGCCAATGTTGGTGGTTTAACTAGCGATTCAATTTTCGCCATTAACTGGGCGATTTTCAACGATAAATCTAAGTTAATATTGTTTATCAATTGCTCAAGGGCATCAAATTTTCAAAGTAAATTTAATATTGACTTGACACTCCACATACAGAGGAGGCAATAAAATGGCTGGTTATATGCGGGATTGGAAATCGTATCATATTAGTCATCGTTAACGAGCACACATTTCGCGTGGGACCAAATAGAACAATATAAAATCGTGTCGCTTTGTCAGTGTCACAAACATTCTTGCTACAAATCGTGCAAATTATTGTAATGTTGTTGGTGTCAATTTTTGAATTCTTTGACCTGATGTTTGTATTTGTCCGTGTGGGTGTAGAGGTAGATGAGTTACGACTTTACTTTTGAATGTTGTGTAGACTTCGTTGATATTTTGAATATCGATAAAGCCAATTTTGTCGAAGAATGAATTAATGCTGAGCTGGTAATGGTGACAAAAAGCAAATAGGATGTTGCCGGGAAGTAAATCAATAAAGTCAATTTCGCCGAAGAATAGATAACGATGAGTGACGGCGACAATAATAGAATATGATGTTGCAGGGAACTTAGTGATGTTGCCACAAAAATAATTGATCAAGCTAATTTCGTCGAATAATAAGATAATCCTTTTGAATGCACCTTGAAAAGCAAAAAAATCTCGGGCAGGTCTAGCCAGCTTCCACTATCTATAATTATCCTAGAAATTGAGAAACCATCATTTTAAAACATGTATTTTGACATCTCAGAACTCTAAGCTTTGAGGATTATTACTTTTATTTTTGAAGTACTTTGGGTTGCAAGTCTTGCCGACTAAATGGGTCAGATTTTACTGTACCCGAGAGTTAAATTTTATGCTGCGCGCCATCTGCAGTGTTTTTGTTTTGTGCACGGACATTACATTTGTGCCAATGGGATAAAAAATTTTTTCTACCCCTGAAAGTACTGAAATCCTTTAAAATGCCAAAATTTTGATGAAAACGCTCTAATTTGCATACAAATCGGGCGGGCCTACTCTATTTTATCTAACCACGTCAGTGCGAAACAGCGTTTTTTTTTTGTGCACGGACATTTGTGCCAATTGGCACAAGAGGCCAAAAAAATCTGTGCCAGTGGCACAAAAAATTTTTTCTACTAGAAACATACTGAAAACTGCAGAAAAGTTTTAGGCCAAAAGTTTGATAAAAAGTTGACGTTTAACCATACCTGTAAGACAGGGCCGTGCGCAGGATTTTTTCATGGGGGGGGGCGGACTAGATTTTTTCACTGAATAGCCCCAGGAAATGTTGATCTTACGCGGATATACTGTGTGCATCACCGTTTTTTTCCTCAAAGATTTTTTCCACATGAGAATCGGACCCAAAATTTTTTTCCTCATTTTCCAAAAATTTTCCACATTTTTAAAAACGCTTATAATGTGGCTACGGATGCTTTTTTATGCATTTTAGGGACATACTCAAGCATTTTGTTGTATTTGTAGTCAGAAACCTGCAAAAATGAGGAAAAAAATTCAGAAAATTCTGGTTACGTTAGTCAAAATAAGCTCATGAAGAATATATTCGTGTTCTATAGAATGATCCGGCGCCGAGCGCCGGAAAAATTTTTTGATTTTCACTTTCTAAAACGCTGGAAAATGAACCTTCATAACGTTGGGAAATAAATAAAAATCAGACTGATGAAGCGTAATTTGCCTTCCATTCCGGCCAGGGTTGGCAAAAACCCAGTTTTTGAAATCTTCATTTTTGGGTTTTTGGGTGGGTTTTTCTGGGTTTTTGATGGGTTTTTCTGGGTTTTTGGTGGGTTTTTCTAGGGTTTTTGTTCCAGTTTTGTACTAAAGAATGATCATTTTACTTAAAATATATATGAGAATGTTATTTTTAACCTATAAAGTGTATTAAATTGCTGAACAGTGTTCAAGACTGACTATACATTTGGTTGTAACATATTTACACGAGTCATGCGACTGCACATTGCACAACGATTTTATCGATTTGGCTCATTAAAACGATTGGCTGTTTATTGAATTTTTTATTGCATGATCTAAACACTAAAAATTGAAATGTCACTTTAAAAAATTGAAAATTACGGAAATCAAATTTCACGCTTCGGCTTCGCTCACTTCATCAGATTCACAGTCACGGGAACTTTCTAGCAGCCCAAAGTTTGTCTTAACGAATAGCAGTTTGCGCACTGTTTCCGTCGACAATTGATTTCGCAGCTTGGAATGTATGAAGCCAAAGGTAGAGAAGTTTCTTTCCGAAGATGCGGTAGAGACAACGAGCGAAAAAACCTCAATTAATTTTTTATACATGTAATACATTGAAACAAATAACATGTTATCTATGTGTACCTTCAGAACGATTCGTTGCACCAGCGGCCAGTCAGCTCCATCTGTGAGCCAATACTCAAGGACAGACTTTTTCTTTTTGACGAGCATCTGGTCTGGTAGCGAAATGAGTTATTTTGTTTTTGTAATTTTGCCTCAATCATGTATTGCGTCAATTCTTGATACACAGCACTTTTTTGGTCAGCTAGTTCTGGATTTGCCACAGGGAAATTAACGATGAAATCCTCAATCTCGTTCTGGATTTGCCACTGGGAAATTAACGATGAAATCCTCAAATTAACGATGAAATCCTCATTTTAAAAGAATTAAGAAAAACCCAAAAACCCAAATTTTGTCAAAAAAATGCACCCAGAAAAACCCAGAAAAACCCAAAAACCCAAAAACCCAGGTCTTGCCAACCCTGATTCCGGCGCGAAGCGCCGGAAAAATTTTCGGGTTTTTGTATTCTAAAACGCTGAAAAATCTCTCCAACAGATAATTCGTGAACAAATGTTTTGAAATCGCGTTCTAGAGTAATGTCTTCAATTTCCACCTTCAATAAACGCAAAAGTTCAGATTGCAAACGTTTAAAAAATTTCAATCATCGAGAGAGAAATTTGAGAGACTTGATGAAAAATCTCTATTTTCGGCGACATAATTGACTGTAAACGAGTAGAAAATGAAACGAGCTAACTTGATTGATAGAAACTGTTGAGCATTAATTAATAAGTCGAAGTAGATATGCTAACGGCCGCGCCTAATAGAATATAGTTATAATTATACCCATGACCGGCGCGAAGCGCCGGAAAATTTTGAGATTTTGACCTTTTAAAGTCCACCAAAACGCATCTCTTCGGTTTAGAGTTACTGCCTCAATGGGGGGGCGGCCGCCCCCCCGCCCCCCCCCCCCCTTGCGCACGGCCATGCTGTAAGACCTCCGACCAGTTGGGGGCGGGGGGTAGGAAAAAGTCGAAATTTTTTCCAAACTGGGGGGAAGAATTTTGGGTATAGGGTTGGCCAAGTTGGGGGGGGGTCCCCTCCCAACCCCCCCCCCAAGTACAGGTATGCGTTTAACGTATATTAATTTTTAGTATAGAAATCCTGCTCTACCTATTTTTCAGCTAACCATGTCGGTGAGATAAGAAAAAACTGTGCAAAAAAACAGTTCACGACGACTCAAAAAGAAAGGGAATGCTGAGAAAATTTAAATAACTCTAGAATTGTTCAGGAAATTCATATTGATTCAATTTTCCAATACGAATATCTACGACAATGTAATGTAAAGGCTAGAGAAAATATAATGTCGAAAATTGTGTAAATTTTCGGTCGAAACATTGTACTATTACCAACGATATCGATTTTTCTATCTGAATCAATCAAACACAAAAAGTAAGAATTTCAGTTTTAAATCCGAATCTGACCGAATGAACAGAGAATATTCAGAATTTCTTTTGATTCGTCAGTCCTTGAGAGCCTATAAAGTTCGCTCCAACGATACTAATACACTGTTCAAAGAGAAATCGTTCGCGTTCGGGTCAAGTATACGAATAGAAAATATCATATTGTTTGACTCGGCGCGAAGCGCCGAAAATTTTCTGCATTTCCAGCCCCTAAAACATCTAAAAATTAAGGAAATTTAATGTTTGACCAGCCAAAAATTTTGTGCCAATTGGCACAAACGCTCAAAATTTTTTGTGCCATTCCAAATTTTTTTGTGCCGAAAACCATGTTTTGGCACCAAAAAAAACACTGGTGCGATAAGGAAAACCGATCGAGAAAATGGTTTATACCATTCGAAAAGAAATCGGATGCTGCGAGAACTCAGATATTTTTACAGAATTTGTCAGGTAGTTTATATTTTTCTTTTATTTTCGGCAACGAATTCCTTCCTAACACCGATGTAAGAATAAATTAAGGATGTCTATAATAGCTTTCTCCCGAGAAACGTAGCCGATAGACGCATCGCGTAAATTTTTGTTTGTAAAATTGTGTCAACAGTGTCAATTTTTCTGTTCGAATCAAACACCAAAAATAAAAATTTCGGTTCCCAATCACACTGAATGAACAGTGGAAGTTGACAATTTCTATTCATTCATCAGTCATTGACAATCTCGAAGTTTGTTGCGATCATAAAAGTATACCAATTGAATACAGTTAGCTCAGGTTCTAAACAAATAAAAGTAATTATACTCATTGATTCGGTGCGAAGCGCCGAGAAAATTTTGCGTTTTCAGCCCCTAAAGCACTGTTTTTTTCCCGGGGCCTTTTCCCCAAATGGGGAAAGGGGTCAAAATTTTTTTCCCCATTTTCCCGAAGTCGTTTTTTCGCTTAAAAATGCTCACAGACGCTTTATTTAGGTGTTTTTGAGCTTTTTCAAGCCTTCTGGTGTTTTTAGACCCGTCAATTCATTAAAATTGAGGAAAAATTTGAAATTTTCGAGTTCAAAGTCTAATCTACGAGCATTGGAACAAACTTTCAAGCAAACTATCCAAAAGCATAATGACTTTGAATTACATGAGAAATCGATGCTCAAGTCCTCAATGATGACAAGTGAGAACCCAAAAGGGATGTTAATCTTTGTGTTGTGTATTGATATTCTGGGACGCTGGAAAATCAATTTTCTGTACATTTATTTCAAGAATTAGATTTGAATTTGGTGTTCAAAAGTCGTAATTTCTAGAATTTTACTTGAAAAATTTTAAAATCAGTATAATTTATTTGTTAACTCTCATTAACATGGTCGAAAATATATGAGTAAGCACTAAGCAGAGTGTAAATTTCCGGAAAATAATTTTCATTTCCATGAAGCGTTTGAACTGATTTTACGTTAGAAAAGAAATAATCGCATCAAAAAGCTTAGAGACCTGACGTATTGATCTTTCTCAAAAGGAAAAAATGTGAATCTTCATTAAATATCATGATAAAATATTGAAGATTACCAATGAAAACATGAGATAATACGTTCAAGATGATGAAAACTATTATTATTTATATGATAAATGAAGGTAGACATGCTAAAAGCCGCGCCTGAGCTAAGTAATGCATAATAATGATTATTAAAGTTAAAATCGGCGCGGAGCGCCAAAAAATTTTGAGATTATGACCTTCTAAAATGCACCAAAATGCATCTTTTCTGTATCCGATCCCCAAAATTTTTTCCCCAAATGGGGAAAGAGCCCAAAATTTTCTTCCATTTTCCGAATTTTTTTTTCCCGAAAAAGCACGATTTGGGGGAAAAAACAGTGCCCTAAAGTAACTAAAAATCAAAGAAATTCAGCCTTCGACCAGTCAAAAAATTTGTGCCAATGGGCTCAAACGCCCAAAATTTTTTGTTCCATTCAAAATTTTTAAGTGCCAAAAACCATGTTTTGGCACAAAAAAAACACTGGTTGGCCGGTTTGTATCACTGTTCTTTCGCCAAATCGGTGTTTTTGGCGAAAAAATCTGGGAATGCGAAAATATTTTGGAATTTTGAAATCGGGAAGGTGCATTATGATGAATTTTGAAAGGTACCACAAATTTGCCGGCGCTTCACGACTCAAAAATCAAAAAAAATTTTTTCTCCATTTTTGATAAATTACTGACTTCAGAAGCATAAATGAGTTTGGAAAAACTCAAAAAATGCATAAATAAAGCACATTATGTGCAGAAATACAGTGGTTTGTATTCTGATAACTATGCCTGATTTTTCAATTTCTCATTGTTTTTCTTTTCTCTGTCTTTTTAATCTGTAGAAATAAAATAATTCCACCTCTTATATTAATTTTTATTCTATGTCGACATCTGCAAAACGTAGATCTGGTGAATATTGCTTTTTAAAATCGCGACTGATTTTTTACATCATATTTTTTTACATTCACAAAAAAAATCTTTAAAAAACTTTTAAGCTGAAAAATATTTTTACATCACAGTGCAAACTGAAAAAAATCATTTTTTGTGTACGGTTGTGAATATTGTCGTAATCTTTTGCAGTTTAGTGCAAAGCAAAGAGAAGTGGATAGACTATAAGTTCGTACGTAAAAGTTCGTGGGTAACAAAGGGATGCAAAAGTGTACGAAGTTTTGTGCAATAAAAACTTTTACAAAATTATTTTAAAAAGTCAAATCATCTGCATTTTATAATAATTTTGTCACAAATTTTTAATTGTCAAAAGACTTTTTAAATTAGCAATAGATCTAATAGGAATAATTATACATATAGTCAGGCCTGTATTTTTTCGAAGGGACGCACACTTTTTGCAAGCCAATATCCCACTCAATTTACTGTAAAATTGGAATATCTGGCTTGACTTTTTCTTGAACAAAAAACCAAAGGTACCTTTGCTTTTTTTAACACTTTAAACATTTCGAAAGGGTCATCACTCCCCCAAGCTGCTTGTCTACAGGTCTGCATATCATTACCATTTAATATTCACGGCAGGTCATTTAAATCACAGAATAAAAACTTCAACTATAATTTGAAAAATTGAATAAAAAAAACAGCACGCTTCCATACAATTGCATAAAATGTTTTAATTCAGTTTTATGTAGAACTTTTTCTTTCAAAACATAATATTTGTAAAAAATTGCATTGGCCGGTTTTTAAGACACCTTTAGCCGTTTTTCATTTTCCTGTCTGGAAACACTGGTGTTGCCAGACTGGCATTTTCAACGCCAGATCTGGCACTATTTGCAATTATCTGGCACAATGACCTGACTTTTGACAGAATTCTGGCATTTTTCGAAAATCAAGTTTTTGTGGGCTTTGCAGTTTAATATTTTGCCAAAATTTAGTGTACAATAGAAGTAAAATATTTTGTTTTTCGAATTTTTTTCGATTCGTTTCGTTGTCCATCTTGTCCTTGTAAGTTCTCGACTATCATTTTTTAGCATTCTGTTTATAACATGGAGTTGCATGTCCTCACGAAAGAATTAAGGCCCTGTCATACTTGGCCGCGCAGTACCGCGCCGCGCAGTGCCGGTTGTCCTATTCATACTAGCAGGCGGCGCCGCGCGGTACCGCGCAGTGGCTTGTCATACTTCGCCGCGCGGTACCGCGCCGCTTTTTTACTGCTTTTCTCAAAAAATGTGTATTGGTTTAGTTGAAACCTGACGGGGCGCCGCAAAAATTACAAAAACCTATTCATACTTCAAAGGCGGTACCACGGTACCTTCTATACCCACTGTGTAGTGGTTATTAGCTGAAAACACTTCCTCTGGAATTTTATCGGGCTTCCCTGCCTGTTGCCAGTATAGCTTAGCGTTTTCATATAGCGTCAAAGAAATCTTACCGTCTAAATCCCAATAGGTTCCACCTGATTTGAGATTTTCCAGGATATCCTTTGCGATATTAACCCAGTCTGGTATTTGAACGTCCTGGATTTCGTCGGGATCACTATCTTCAGTGTATCCATCGTCCTTCATTGGTTTACCATCTCTCGGGAGCAATGGATAAAACCAACTTGGTAATTGAACTCCCTGAGGACGGACGGGGTTACACTCCATAGGTGTGGTATAATAACCTGTGTTATTTCCCTGCATTTGTACTGCCCAACGGTTGTACATTTCGCACTTCATCATATGGTACACCATATTAGGCTGTACCTGATCGGTTTCTATTACTTGGGAGCCTAGCCCCATTTCTCTATTTACGTTGCCCAATATCATTAGATATTGCTGATAAAAATGCAAGGCAACATTATTGATCTGTTTGGGATCAACCTTGTCATGGTCGAAAATCTGCATTTGCATCAGCAGTTGATCAGCCATGCCGTAGTGAATCGCGGCAAACATAACCAATAAAGAATAATATGCGTCTAGAGCTGCGTACCTAAGCTCTTCCGGCAATATACCTCTTTTGGCAAACCGATCACGGTTTGCCTTCAGTGAAAAATCATACTGATAGGGGCCCACGTCTATTAGATAAAATTCCGTGAACAGTCCCTTTACCCAAAAGGTTTCGGGACAAATACCTGTTTGAAAACACTTTTTCTCCAGGTTAACCCCTACCATAGTTAAGGCGAAACAGTCTAAATCAAAGTACCGACCTTTGGTCTTCCTTAGATATTCCCTTGAGGGGACAGTTTCGTCCCTGTCCTTATTATCTTGCCCTGAACCACATACGTTATAAATACTTAACAAGTCCTCCAGTACTGAATATCCGGCGAATAGCATGTCGGAATTCAAAAAGTCGTGGAGGCTGGTCCATTCTTTGAGTAGCTTACGTAACAGGCGAATTGTTTTCCCATCGGATTGTCGACCTCTCTCATTTTAAACAAGGTGGGGACTTTATCCTGATGGACTTTTTTGACGTCAAATCCACAAACTGGCTGTCCTCTGAAGATTGAAACTTCTCGGATGAAGTGGAGTACTTGGCTGACTTTCCCAATGTCTACCATTCGAGGTTCCTTGGGATTAGCCGGCCAGTATCCAAAAGTGGCTTTGAACCACTGGTCCAGTTCGTGAATTCTCACGACCCTTTTGACGTTATAATCTAAACATTAAAAGATACTACTAATTTCTGTGATTATTCCCCTTTTTTCAGCGTATTTCTAGGGTCTATACTACACCAGCACCACAACACCAAGCGGGTTAAGTTTCACAGAAAATAAATTTAGTGCAGGGTTGTTAGGTGAGCCACTGATATACAAACATTGAGCTGGTAGGCAACTATTATGTTACCAAATCTTACCCTTGCTACCTCTATATGTTGGGGAGGGTAGACCTGATCTGATTGTCCACCACTTGATCGGACACCAATCTCTGACCAACTGCTTGAGCGACCAACTAGGCTCCATTTATAGCGCTGTATTTACAATTTTTATAGCGCTCGAGATTAATAATTTTTAATGATTTAAATATCAAAAAAGTGATATGATTTGATTTGAAAATGAATAATTTTTTATAAATTTTGATGATAAAACTTTAAACGGGCTGAACCCAAGGTTCTAGGTTTCCCTTGAATCGTCTAGCTCTCGGTGGTATCATGTATATTTCCGAGTTTGGAAATTCCTTGATTGGCTTTGAGCTTCCAGTTCTCGGTACTCCCGTTTTTTGTTCCCTCTAAGTTCTAACCTCATCTGCCCTTTGGGGCGCCTAGCTGGTCTTCCAGTGACTTCTGGGCATTACCTGCGATTTCCAAGAATATTTGATAAAATAAGTTCGAAACTTACCATCAATGAAGAAAAACTGGTTGTCCTGCCGGTGCTGATGTCTACCGAATTCAACGTGGCGCTCTGTGTGCGACCACTTGCGCGTTGGAGCTTGTTGGCGGTTCCGCGCACCTTTTCCCATTTCCTTTCTCTTCGAAATTTTTCTTTTTCGAATAATAAATTTGTAAAAATTTTTGAAGTTTTAAACGCTGAAAAAGTTTAATCTAGCAGTTCTGCTAATTTCCTTTTTATCGCAGTTCGGGGAATGTTTTACTTCTTCCTTCCAATGGAAGTTTAGAATTCAGATAAGCGGGGCAGCTATAATTTGATTTTAGAAAAAATGAAAAATTTCAAAATTTGATTTTTTGGAAAAATACCAGAAATATTTTGGGTTGTCACTTTGGTCTAAAATTCCGAAGAATTTTTCCCAAAGTCTGAAATAAATAGAAAAATTTACAAAATTAATACGAATAATACTTAAACGCGATAAATATTACAAAATAATACATATTTAATTTAAAAATAAGTACCTACATTCGCAAGATATATACATAATTTAAAAAAAAATCAGCGCGAGATCGCACATAGATTCACCTTGAGCGAATTTCGAAATAATTTCATTTGGTTTGGCGCTCCAGTCGTAACTGTTTGCGCCATATTGGAAAGTGACGTGTTTTCGTCACGTGGCGCGTCCTGATTGGCTTGCGCTATTCGTGGCAAGACCCTAGTGGTCTCATAACAAAAATGTTTCTACCTGCTGATTGAAACAGTTTGGCGATTTAGCGGGTTGTCCCAATGTACGATGGTGACAACATTCTCTGCTTCTCGCGAAATGTTCATAATTATGAATGGACGGAACCATGGTAGTCCTAATTTTTTCTGCTTGTCTACTTTGAGCAGAACCCAGTCCTTTTCTTTGAACCCATTCTGTTTGGACTTTTTATCGAAGTATTTCTTCCATTTTTTGGCAGCACTCTGGATATTTTTGGCAATATCCTCGTAAAGGTTGACTAAGTGATTGGTCAACACAAATTTGTATGCCTCTGCATTGCTGTAGGGCATTACAATATCATATGCTTTCGATAAGTTTAACCTGAAGGTTGCCTCGTGACCTCTAAGCAATGAAAATGGGGATTGTCCCGTAGCTGCATGTGGTGTGGCATTATAAGCAAACACCACGGCTCTCAAGTATCTTGGCCAATTATCTTTCTCCTCAATGGCCACCTTTCTGAGCTGTTTAATGAGTGTCTGATTAAATCTCTCCACCATGCCATTACCTTGTAGATGGTAGGCTGTTGTATAAATTTTCTGACACTCTAATAACTTGCAGATTTACTTCATTAGATCTGAGGTAAAACAGCCTCCTCTATCACTGAGTAATCTCCGTGGAGTCCCGTGTCTAAATACAATTGATTGTAGAAACGTATCTACAACGGTGCTAGCTGACTGATCTGGGATCAGTTCAGCTTCAACCTACTTTGTAAAGTAGTCCTGAAAGACTATGACATACAGTCTCTTCTCACTACGTGGAGAAATACCCACAATATCCACTGATTGTGGAATAATAGGTATCAGTGGTGGAATTTCTGTGTTTCCCTGATTAGTCATTTGACATACTGGACAAAATTTTATCCAGTGCCTGACATCCTTCTCAATTCGAGGCCACCAGAACGGTTTCTTAATCATAGCAAGGGTCTTTTTGAACCCCTGATGAGTCATCATTACGGCACTGTGGTATTGGTGCAGAGTATTGTCCCTTAGGCAAGATGGAATGACCACTTGATTGTCCGATCCCTGTCCGGCTTCGCGGTATAACACTTCATTCTGGATATAAAATCCACTGTGATACTTGGTTGTCCCATTTGGACCCAATCTATCAAAGTATGGTTGTAATACCTCATCTTTTCTCTGCAAGAGGGCCATGAAATCATCTCTAATTAAGCCTTTTGGCAATTCATTCTCTTTGGGGTCTGCCAAAGTAAACTCCGGTTCTTTTTCCGGGTATAACCAGGTAACTCTTTTTTCCTTACCTTTTTCCTGGTTTCCCCTACTTACCCTTTCTTTGCCCTGATTGCCGTCAGGCTGGACCTGAGCCTGATTATCTTTTTCCGCTTCTCTTGCCATGCTCCTTGTCGTTACAGCATTTACCAAGTCTGCAGGCGAGGTTGATTCTGGATCACCCTCAGAATCTTCTGGATATATTTGGTTGAATCTCGGACTTATATCAGTCCTCTGATTTTTCTTACCTTTAGGCTCTGAAAATAAAGGAGTACCGTCTTCAGGATTCCGATCTGTCAGAACTCTGAATCTCTTTACCAAATTGAGATGATTTTTCTCAATAAGCTGCGCTTCCAGATCTTTCAGATTTCCAGACTCTCGTTTATCCTCTAAGAACATGTGTTCCCATTTTGGCCGTATCTTTTCCGCTTGATCGTCTGGTTCATCCATCCTGGACAAAAAGTCTGCCATAGCATTCTGTTTTCCCGGCACATACTCTAGTTTATGGTTGAACTGAGAGATGAACGAGTACCATCTCTTTAATTTACCATTGGTCATGGCCTTGACCTTCATGGACAACAACAGTTTGTGATCATGATCACCTTATGACCTACTAAGTAGTGCTTGTATAACTTTAAGCCATACACTATTGCCAAGCACTCCCTTTCCGTGGCTGACGACTTCTTCTCGTCTGCTTTTAAAATTCTGCTATTATAAGCAATTACCCAGCAGTCTGACTTGGTCTCCTGGTAGAGAACTGCTCCTAATGCCATTCCACTAGCATCTGTCTGAAGGACAAAGTTCGCAGACCAGTCCAAAACCGGATACCTTAGAAATGGCACTGATGATAGTGCTCCTTTTAGGCTTCTAAAAGCCTGATGGTGAACCTCCGTAATTTCCCAAACACAGTTCTTCCCAATTAATTTATACAATGGTTCAGCGTGTTTAGCCAAACCCGGTATGAACTTTTTACACCGCTGCAACATTCCTAAAAACCCTTGCAGTTTTCATTTAGACTCTGGGAATGGGAAATCATTAATAGCTTTGACCTTTTTTGGATCTGGGGAAACTCCATTCGAATTTAAGATATGTCCTAAAACATGAACTCTCTCAGGCAGAAATTCACACTTCTCCGGCTTCAAGGTCAAATGAGCCTTTCTTAGAGCTTGCAGGACTAGCTCTAAATTAACTAAGTGTTCCTCAAAAGTATTTGAGAACACTATTATATCCTCTATATATACTAGACAGATTTTCCATACATATGGATGCAAAACTCTTTCCATCATAGGCTGGAACTCTGCTGGCGCATTTTTTAGGCCAAAGGGCATGACTTTAAATTGATAAAGTCCTTCTTGGCATATGAAAGCAGTTTTTTCCTTGCTTTCATCATCCATTGGCACTTGCCAATACCCTGACTTGAGATCTAAAGTGGTGTAAAACTTTGCTTTACCTAAACAGTCTAGATAGTCATCAATTCTAGGAATGGGATACTTATCATCCTTGGTAACGTCATTTATACCCCTAAAGTCCACTACTGGTCGCTTGGTACCATTCTTTTTACCTACAAGGAATAACAGAGCTGCCCAAGGCTACTTTAATAGCTCAATTACACCCTTTTTGAGCATATCTTAGACATGCTCACAAACGTGTGGCCGTAAATTTACGGCAGTCCTATGGTACCTTTTTGCCACAGGTGCTGCATCGCCTGTATTTATTTTATAGGTCAAATAGAGTGTAGTAGTTGGAGGATCATTGGGCAAGCTGAACACGTCTCTATATTTTGCAAGACATCGTAAAGCTTGTTCCAATTGTTCAGATGGTATGTTGGATTTAGCCAGCATATTGTACAAAGCTTCCTTGAATTCTTTCTCATCCGATTGAGGAGACTCAGGACTAGCTTGAACTGCACAAGTTTGCAGCTTCTCCACATCCTCAACTATCTTCCCCTTTAGTTGATCTTGGTTATTAGCATCACACAACACTGAATTAGTATGGCCAATTACTTGATTACTTTTCAAATGGCATCCTGATCCTGTGTTGTTGGATACCATAACTACAAAATCATCTTTTGTACCATCTACTATGGTACTATCTATGTGGAACCTTTCTTCATTTTCTTCAGACTCTATTATGATTCCATTAAGGCGATTTTCGGCTACCTTATCCCAAAGTTATGCTCTCAGAAGTATATCAGTACCACTAGGTAAGTAGATTGGATTCACACTCACCACTGGCACGGAAACCTTTAGCTGGCAAATCCTTGGCTGATACTGATCGGCGGCGCTCATCGTGGATTCCGTCGCGCTTGTGGTCATGACCTCTCCACAATTTGTTTGGGGCTGGTCCGGCGTCACGTATATCCGCTGCTGACGGTTGTTGAGCATCATCGTCCTTTTCCTGAAATCTATTATGGCTCCTACCTGAGGATGAGCCAAAAAGTCTGTTCCCACAATTACATTTTCACCTGCTTCAGGAATTACAATTGCTTTTACGGGGAACTGTCCACACAATGTATCCATCCTAAATTGGATATACCCATGGGCTTGGACTGTCTTACCGTTGGCTACAGTAACATTTAATATCCTCGGATATTCAGTGTAATCCGGGCCCAAAGTTTCTTTCAGAAACTTAGCCGACATGACAGTGCACTGAGCTCCTGTGTCAATTAAAGCCAGTGTCTTACGACCTCCTATAACAACCTCAATGTGGAATGGGGCTGTTCGGGGGTACGTATCCAGCAAATGTTGTTCCTGAGGACTAGCTGGTGTGCCCCTCTTTACTACTTGTACTGATGGTACTACACATTGTGGCGCAATTGCGTTCATTTGAACTATGCTACCTAACACAACATTTGGGCAGTTCACTCTCTGATTTACTTCACTTAAAAGACTCATTTGTGATTGCCTTGCAACCATTACACTCGAATAATCCTTCTGGGGTGGCTGATTTGTGAATTGACCCTGTTTAAGAGTCTGAGTTGGACCCATAATAGCCTGCGGTGGCTGAGGTTGCTGTAATGCAGCTTGCTGTTGGTATTGCTGCATCTGTTGGAACTGCTTCTGCAGCTCCTTTTGCTTTTTGAATTCCAGAAACTCGTTATAATCGGAATTCTGTAAGTAACTCTCATGGCTATCCTGATAACCCGAATAGCCTATGTTATATGCACCTCTACCTCTACTATTAAAGTTGGCATTGGGGTAACCTCCTCTACCTCTATAATTACTTCTAGCAAAAAATTGTTGAAGCCTCCCCTGTTGAAGCTAGGGAAGCTGGCTCTGCCTCTGCTCCTGCGCTCGGACAAAACTCTTAATGTCCTGCAGTCTGCAGTATTATGTGTTATGTTCTTATGGAACTCACACCATGGCTTTGTCGGATCTCAGGAAACTTGACCTCCCTGGCTGGTGCGGGGTATGGCCACATCAGACCAATTTTCCATTTGCCTATTATCAACCTTTTGCTGAAGCTGATCAAACTTCTCGACCAGTTGTACCATCTCTTTGGAAATTTTTAATAGAAGGGATTCTTTTTTACCTTTTTCGGTCTGAGCCCTAGGGGCTTCCCGAACTGGAATCTCTTCTATTTCAGGAGAATCACTCCTTGACCTTTGGGTTTGGGCCTGTACCTGATTACCTACAGTTTGATATGGTTGCCGAAACCTTTGTCTCTGGCCTTGTTGATATCCCTCTGACTGATTTCTAGCAACTACAGCAATTTCAGGGTCATACCCACTAGGCATACCTACTTCATTAATAACAATAGGATCCTGTTGTGTACCCTTGGGTCCGTATCTTTGAAAGGCATTCCTGTACCTACGTTCAATGTCATGAACTTCTACTGCTAGATCATACCAGGTTCTAAAGGTATGCTTTGAATTCTTAAGTTCAGACTGGAACGTGGGATCACTCTTGTATATAAAGGTGTCAATGATCAGTCTCTGTTTGGACTGATAGTCTAAATCACCTTTTACTAGTTCCACTAATATACTGACCCTTTTTAGAAACTCTACGGCCCGTTCATTGGGTCTTTGTTGGATCTCAAATAATTCCCTGGTTAACATTTCCAGGTTACATTCAGGTGCAAAGACATTTATGATGGCTCTCCTGGCCTCCCTATAGGTCATGTTGTCTCCTGCAACAGCCTTCGCTCTACCCTTAAAAAGCCTCAGCAGTGCTTCATACTTAGCTGATTTGGGTGTATCCCTATGGAATTCCCCCTCAAGTGCTGTTAAGAAGCTAAGCACCTGCTGATTTACTATACCCTCATCTAAAAGTTTGGGTAACACACCTTTAACGATATTCCTAACTACAATCTCTTGTGCCAAATTATTTATTAGCATTTCCCTCTGATCATAAGCTGCTGTTAGTACTGGATCAAGATCAGAGTTGAGGGATTGCAGCATAACTTGATTTGGATCTCGTTGAAGTGGTACACCTCCTTGATATGATGGCATATTGTCTTTGTCAAACCTATAATCCCTATATGGGAAACATGCCAGTTGATCTGGTCTAAGGGTATTTGGATCAACTATATTTCCTCTACCATCATAGACCACTCTTGTTAAAGTTGGATGCTGGGAAGCTATCTGATTTGGATTCCTGAAGTCTGCTGATTGCTCAGCTCCTTCGAATCGTAGATCTCTAGCTGGACCTCTCCAACTTTTGGGCTCAAAGTTAAGCCTTTGTCCTTCATCAACTTCAGGCCTATTACTAGGCCCTGCACCTGCATTCATTTCAGCAGTGAGAGGGTTGTCTCTTTCTGCACCCCTATTACATGGTCTAACCTGTCTATCCGGCTCCTGCCGGCGCCTGTCGGCTTCCCTTTTATTGTCCTCAGTGGGGGCATTCGCGATGATGTCGAACAAGGCTTCGACGGTCCCTTTCAATTCGCGTAGCTGCATCGCCAACTCTTGATTGGACATTTCGGGAGCTCTTTCCTACGGCTGGAATCGCTCTTGATCTTGTGGGATCCTCTCTAATTGGCAATCGATTTTGGGGTCCCTTTCTTCCAAATTCGGGCGTAATTACGTCCCTCTTTGGTCCTGCTAATTCGACCTTTGGTGGTGACTTTTCAAATTTTGCGGCAGCAGTCCATCAGCATCTGGGTTCGGATTTGCCGGGCCTGCCTCTCGCCGATCGATGGCAATCGCTGGTGGGCGGTCAATCGGTATGCCTGCATCTTGCGGCGTAAAATGCATTGCATTTTGCTGCAATGGTTGAACCCTCGCGGGAGTTTGATCCGGGATCACTGGGTCCAGAGCAGCATGCCGTTGCTGATCTCTGTCTCCCAAATTTACTAGATTCCCAGCACTCGCCACTCAGGGTGGTGATCTATTTAAAGTATTACCTCTCAGTATCCTTTCATTAGGCATTTTAAATCCTGCTAACTTTCTGCAGAAACCTGGATGATTTTCTTTTCTCCTAGTCTGACTACGAAGTTCCGTGGTAAGGAGTTAGAAGCCACCACTTGTTGTGCAGGTCTTTTCCTAAGAGGCGTAAGAAAAGATCGAGGCTTTGGGTCTGATCTGACCTGTTAGAAGTACTCCCTTGGCTAAGCCTTGGTGCAACAGTCCGATTATCCCCAACCTACAACAACAAAAATAAACTTAACCTCAAAAGCGGGGCCTCACCAAAGAGCTCCGCAGTCTCCTAGCTGAGACAAGGAATCCCCTCAGGGATAAACTTACTTGAGTATAACCCTTAAAGGGTTTCCCAAAGCTTGCTGGGTGCAAGCTGGCGCCTGGGCCTCTGGCCCTCCGCCTTCGATGATCAGAATAATTTAAATAAAAAACGAATATGTTAAACAATAATTCCGATGTAATATCAAAAAGAATGTGGCCTGACCACAGTCGAGAATATGCAAAACAAGACGAAAATGCTGGGAAGTTTTTAATAGATGCCAGCAAAATTATATCAAGAATATTATAAAAATACGATAATAGTGAACAACGATTTCACCATATCTTTTTGGTCTTTCTTTGGCGCTCCACTTCTATGCAAAAATGTCTGCGCCACTGGTTGTCCATTTGTCCAATTTGCATGGTGATTTCTCCACCCGAATTGCCATCAACAGGGTGCCCAACAAAAAATTTGCCATCAGCCGATGCCGATGCATCAGCCAGGGTCACCGATGGCCGATTGCCGATGCATCGGCCTGTAACATGTACAAAATGCAACCTGAAGTTGCTACACTGTAATAAATTTAAAATTATTATGAATTATTCACCTAGTTCTACTGATATTTCCAACATTCAATAATTAACATTTCACTCATCCAATTTGTCATCAACAAAGGCATCTGTTGTACTACCTTCACTTTGATTGCTGAGTTCACTGGAAGCTCCTTCAACTTCAACTTGTTTTTCCAGTTTGCACTATTGAATCCAATCTCAGCAATAAGCGGGATCTTTTTCCACTTCTAGCATCTTTTGCTTTTTAAAATAATCATACACTAGCTACTGATCCAATTGGAGCTGATAAAAATTTCATGGCATGCTAAAGAAATTTTTTCCATAATGAAATATATTTTCAACTGCATACTATTGTGACTCACATTAGCTAATTTTGGTTTTGTTGCAGCATTTTTCTTCCATTATTCTAGTAATCTATTCCAAAACAATGTCTTTTGCTTGCTCAAATGTTGACATTGCATATTTTTCGGGCTACAGCTCATCTTCAGATGAACTTGCAATGGCCAAATAGTGCCTGAAATTGGTCAGTTTTGTGTAAATGCTTGAATTATTTACATAAGTATTAATTGTGGCTTACTGAGAAAGTTTGGAGAATGAGATTGAAGATTCATTCAAATTTTTGAACCATATTTTCAGAAAAGCGTTGATTTTGTTGTTTTTGATCGACAATCATTCTAACCAAAGCTAGTTCAGCTTTGTCTTCTGCTTGAGGATTACAGAAAGCCTAAATTATTCAATTTTGATTTATATGATCAATATGTGTTATATTTCAAATTTCAATCCATCCTTTTTAAATCGAGGAACTAGTAAAGATGCCAAAGCATGAAGTCTATTGTCTTCAATGAGTTTAAAGTGGGCTCGATTATCATTTCTATAAAAATATTGATTCATTTTTCCCGACAATTCCTCCTTTAATGAACCCAATCCAGGAAAGTTGAAATATGGATTGAGGGGCGTAAAATTCCTAATCTACGATTCTATAATTCATGTTTTTCAAAAAAATTTAGGCACAAAATCTAGCTTACTTTTCTTCAGCTATTTCTTCCGAAATACAGGCGTTATTAGATTCATAGATTTTTACAGTTTCTGCAAAAGATTTTAACAAATTTACAAGCTGCCAAAACATAATTATCTAAGGTGTTGATAGATTATACATGTATTAAAGTACGTTCTTACTGCCGTAGCTAAAATATCCCATTCATAGCTTGTCAAATTCTTGTTATTTAGTTCATCAATGGCAACACAGGGCAAATATGCCAGACATTAAAACAACCATTTTCACAAAAAAATTATGTATTTACTAAAGTAACTGTAAAATATATATGTGAAGAATCCGTTTTTAAGCATAAACATATGCAATCATTGTAACAAAAAGTTGCCAAACAATCGGCCATCGGCTGATTATTTGGCAAAACATCGGCCAATGGCCTATGGCAGAAAAACGCAACAATCGGCCGATGCATCGGTCCATCACTACTTGAGTGTACGTTTTTATTAAGACTAATAATGACAACCGCCACAATTTATTTTGTCAGGTTATAATCAGGTGTATCGAGTTATCATTTTTCCTTTATGTTCACTTGCCGGGATCATTTTCAGTGAGTTGCTTGTAAATCGTGACTTTTCGGACTGAAAAAGTTTGATGCTTCTTAAAAATTCATACTGCTTACAACCACTCAACCAGCATACTTGGGGGCCCACTACAATCCTTACTGAAGTACCTAATTGTTTTGATTTTCCTGAAACATTGACTCTCGATATCACCACTTCTGGTTTATTCTATCGGCTTGTCCTTATTTATAGACCTCCATAATATAATATTGACCAATGTGAAAGGCTTTATTCATTTTTAGAATGGTCATCAAATGTAAACCATCCTATTCTTATCACTAGAGACTTTAATTTGCCCAAATTCAATTTGTACAATTTCTGGGTGTCTTTCTAATATGGGTCTTCAGCTGGCCTTGCAGCCCCCTCATGATAACAATATTCTCGACCTGATATTTGGTGTTTTTGATGTTTACACTGCACCTCCTTTTTCTACCAGTGATCACTGTAGTGTAGTGTTCAAAATCATCTTTAAGAAAGTTCTTGTCACTTCAGAATCCTTACTTCCTTACACTTAAATTTTCTCAAGGCAAACTACTACAAACACTAAAATTGTTGCAAATTTCTTGGCCAGATGTCTTTTCTTAATGCAGAAATGTGGATGATATGTACATTAGCTTTCTAGACTTTTGAAAGCCCCTCTCAACACGTTCCTATGTCTAAATCAAGAAGAAAAATAAAATATCCCAAGAATCTCCAAAAATCTTTTGCCAAAAAATTGAGACTATGACGAAACGATTGGAAAATCAAATTAGTTTTTGACAAGGCTCTTTTCAAAAGACATTGCGCGCCTTTAAAAAAACAAATCCAATTGCACCAAATCAAAGTTGAAAAGAAACTTATCAATAAATCTGACCCCAAAAGCTTTTATGATTTCGCGAACTCCAAACTCAATGAAAGCAGAACTATTTGACCAATTCATACAGACAACAATATCATTTCTGATGGGGATCAAAAGGCAGAACTTTTCAACGATTATTTTACCCAGTTTTCAGCTGTGATGATGGCGCCATGCCTCATTTCCCCCAAAAAACTGTCTAAAATCTTGAATGTGTCTCCATAGACTTTGTTCGAACTGCACTCCGTAAGTTAAAGGCATCCCTTGCCTCAGGTCCTGCACTTGCTTGGCTGACCCACTTTCCCATATTTTGGAGGTTTCTTTTAGATCAGGGTAATTACCGTCTCTATGAAAAACTGCAAATGTAATCTCAGTTTACAAAAAAAGGAGACTCCTCATCGACCTCGAATTATAGACCAGTTTCTTTATGTTGTGTTGCTTGCAAAATTATGGAAAACCTTATAAACTCTTCTATTATAGAATTCCTTAAAAGAAACTCACTTCTGACCCCCAGTCAGTTTATGTTTTTACCAAAAAAGTCTTGTGAAACCCAGTTGCTCAAGTGAAAAAACAAATAGACCAAAGTCATCGATTCAGGTTCTTCTATTGATTCGGTCTACATTGACTTCAAAAAAGCTTTTGATTCCGTTTCCCATAGAAAGCTTGTTTTAAAATTAAAAAACTATCTCATTTCTGGCTTCCTCGAAAAATGGATCATCTCCTTTCTATCAAATCGCACTCAAAGGGTTTGCATTTATAACAAATTCTCTCGAGCATCAGCTGCAAGCAGTGGTGTCCCTCAGGCCTCAGGGGAGCGTCCTAGGTCCAACTCCTTTCCTTTTGTTCATAAATGACCTCCCAGATACACTAAAATCTGATATTTACCTTTTTGCAGATGACGTCAAAATTTTTAACACCTCTTCTCAACACAAAGTTTTTCAAGATGATCTCGATCAAATCTTAATCAGTCCAAAACATGGCAACTCGAAATTTTCGCAGAAAAAGCACTATTCTCTATATGGGCCATGCAAATCCTAAGCTTCAGTACGATTTAGGATCGTCCCACATTCCAGGGTGAAAATCCGTATGTCAGAGACATTGGTGCAATGATATCTCAAAACTTGAGCTTTAGAGATCACTTAAACTCCATAGCCAAAAAAGCCCATTGCTCAATTTCTTTGATAATCAGGGCATTTACGTCCATGATACCCCTAACTTCATACGTGCATTTACAGTATATATCCTGCCTCTTTTAGAATACTGTTCTACTGTTTGGAATCCCTTTTTATGCTCCTGACATAAACCTCATTGAAAGTGTTCTGACATAAACCTCATTGAAAGTAAGAGCTCTAGCCATTTCCTACCGGAGCAAAAGTCCTTTTTTATGGGAGGCAGTGTGCAAACTTATTATACAAAATGACATAATTTTCAATACAATTCACAATAAAAGGAAAAGTTAAAAATTAGCACATTAAGTTAAACTCGTCATTGAAGTAGTCAAAATGCTTCTCTCCGATCTTGAACTTCGAAAATATGTTTTACCACAAAAAAGATAAGATAAAAGAGTAAAGAGATAAGTGAAAGAAATAGAAAAATTTACCCAAAAGCGATTTGGCGAAAAAAACAATTGGGGCTAGCTCCCATTAAATTAAACTTCTTTTATTTTGAGAAAGTTAATGTTTACTTAGAAAATGTTATTACCCAACATCCTATCGCATCTGGTAGAATTATTTTTCAGATGGATACATTATTGTTATCACCGTTCCGAACTCACTTTCTCAGTTTTGCTGCGATTGTCTTATTCAATCTGTACAACAACTTGACTCGATCATAACCAACTGTCGTTCCTTATGGATTGTTTGTATGAAGAATATCACAGCTTTCGTTCAAGCGTTCTACTCAGGAAGGTTGCAATCTTGAATTTTGTTGTCCTACTTTTTATTCTCGTCAAGCATTGCAGGTTACGCTATCTGACCCGTTGAAGATTTGGTCTTACTTCGAGGCTGGCCCCAAAGCCGTCAAAAGCCCTGTACTTTTCCTCCCACCAGTCTGCGGTGCTGCAGACGTATATTTTCGCCAAATTTTGAACTTGAGCGCTCGCGGATTTCGAGTTATTGCTGTGAGATCTGTCATTTTGTTCGCGGTTGAAAAATACATTTATTTAACTTTATTATTCAGGTTGATTACCCTCAGTATTGGAGTATAGACGCATTTTGCCACGATTTCGAAGAATTCTTAAATTTCAAGCAATTTGATAATGTAGATATCATATCAGCAAATCCCATCAAAATTCTACAATGGGGTGTAGCCAATTGCGCTTTTTTCATATGCGCTTTTGCCAATTGCGCCAATCCAAATGAGCCACATGTCATATGCGCTATTAGCAAATGCGCCGTTTGTTAAATGCGCCATTTGCAAATGCGCATTGTTCATTTGCGCCATAATTCTAATTGGACACTGAAAAGATAGTACCAAATGAGAAATGTAATTATTATTGAAGACCACACAAACTAGGCATAACCAGCATTGTAAATTATCGCACAATCATACAGGACCACACAGCTAGTTTTATAGCCACAGAGTTGTAAATTATCAGAAAGAAATTATGTCTAGAGAACTTCAGAACTTTTACACTCAAGCTACAGTATGATCAGGGTGAAATTAGTGCTATTGGTTTTATGACCAGCATAGCTCATAATTTGGCTGATCCTTTGGCGTATTAAATACATTTATGTCTAGCTTATTTTGACTTTCGAACTCAAGTGGTAAGATGTGAAGCAAATGTTTACTTTTGCTGCTTCTGAACAAATTGGAATTATGAAGGTGCTGGTCACAGGATTATCTGATCATAGAATCATGATCAGATCATAGAATCATTTACGGTATATAAACTCTGATATAGATTAACTACATAAATCTGAGAAAAATAAACATACTGCAAAAATTTCGGATTGGAAAAATTCTGTACAAAAAATGCTTCCTAAACAATTTCTGGAGACAATAGTCATCTTTGTCACTTTTTTTATTACCATTTTATTCATTGCCCTTTCTATGATGAATGAAAACACCAAGGCGCATTTGCAAAAAGCGCAATTGCAGTTGGTGCATTATACACATGGCGCAAATGCATAGGGCGCATATAAAAATGGCGCACTTGAAAATCGGCGCAAATGGGAATGCGCGATTGACATTGGCGCATATGGCTACAAACCTCTACAATACCATTTTAATTTTGCCAGACACGTCATTATCACGTTGAACAACATAGATTTCCTTTTATTTTTTTGTAGGTACACATCTTTGGAGCTTCCCTTGGCGGGTTTTTAGCTCAAAAATTTGCGGAATATTCCGCTTTATCGTCCTCTACTTCGCTTTCAAATGGTGAATCCGACCAAGTTGACGCTAGGCGACAAAATCAACAGCGGGTCGCTTCGCTCCTCTTATGCAATTCATTCTCCAATACAATGGTCTTTCAACGCGATGATATCGCATCTTTGTAAGCTCGTGATGTAACTTTACGTTTGGTTCAGGGCCGTAGCCAAGAATTTTTTTAGGGGGGGGGCGGACAGAGCAAAAAATTTTTTTCCGGCGCAGCGCCGGGAAAATTTTCAGGTTTTTACACTTTAAAAGGCTGAAAAATTAATCTTTCCATAACAATGATAATAAATTGGAACTAAACTAATGGATTGTAATACCTTTCTTATTTCGGCGCGTTGCGCCGAAAAAATTTTCGGATTTTTGTGTTCCGAAATGCTGGAAAATGAATGTTTACAACAATTTTTCCTAGATAGGAGCTCTAAATTTACTGTATTAAAATGACGTTTTTATCAGTTTTCAATGCGGATTGCGAAGGCTCACGTTTCAAAATTTTTGGAAAACTCCAAACGAAGTAAGAGAATAAAATTTTAAGAAGTGATCAAAAACCTAAATTATTAGCAAAATGTTGGCTCTTAAATAGTAAAAGAAGAGATGAAGTGAATCAGTTGATAGAAACTAACGAAAGTTAGCTAGTAAAGTGGAAGTAGATATGTTAATGGCCGCGCTTGATAGGGAACAATGACTATTATACTCAGGACCGGCGCGAAGCGCCGGCAAATTTTGAGGGTTTGACCTTCTGAAGTTCACCACAATGCATTATTTCGGTTTTTAAATCAAAAAAAGTTTTCCCACTGTAAGAAACATGCCCAACATTTGTCTTGTAACTAATAAAATAAGAGATGAGATAATTCAGTTGATTGAAACTGTTGAAGTTTAACTAGTAAGTCGAAGTAGATAACAATGACTGTTATACTGTCAAATTTTGAGATTTTTCTCAGTGATAGACACAAAATCGACATATGACAAAGTTTCAAGGGAGTGGCGGCCGCCCCCCCCCCCGCCCCCCTAAATACGGCCTTGGTTTGGTTTACCCTGATTCAATGGTTTACGGTAAAAATTAGATTTTTGAAAGAAGTATTGCATTGCAGGTGCATGGTTCACCAATGATATCTATAATCTGGGCAAAAGCTGGACGAACTCTATCGGTTATATGGCTCCAGATTGTCAAAATTGATTCACTGTCTCTCTGATTGGTTAACTGATTTGTCCTCAGTTAGCTTGTTTAGTATCCTCATTGATTTTTCCATTCATTGGTTCCATGCTCGGTTGGCTCGTATGCTCTATATAGCTCTGAAGTTGAGCCATCTGATACATAGTTACATCTATTGCCCAGGTCTGCTTGAGGTGTACTGAAATTTTTATCATGTATAATGAAAATTATACGAGTTACTCGATCAGACTGGAAATGTTAAATTCATGTTCCTCCTGGTTGTTAGAACCGAAAATTGTGCTGCAATATTAGGATATATGCATACATAGAATAGCTTTCATAGAATGTACTATATCGAAAAAAGTCATTGGCAGTATACATTTTGTGGGAAGAAAGAGTACAGAGATCTGATCTGATTTAAGAGATTTGAGTACAGGAAAATTTTAAAAATTGAAAGCCGCGTTCTTGATGAACATGAAAAACAAGAAATGAAAATTAATACAAATAATGAAAATCGACAGCAATCATTAATGAAGCAAGTGGAGTAAAATGAAAATTTTATCAGAAGTTTATCCGTATTTAGATTTTATTTATTGCCGAATTTTATACTCAAACGTATGCTAAGAAACGGTTTCTTACGAACGAAAGACGAGGCGATAATGTCGGCCAATAATTTCATGATTGATCAAGTGATAATTGAAAGAAAACCTACTTTTTCTTTCTCTGGTATTATTTTATTCCGTTTTAAGCTTTCTTTGATGAGTAAAGAGAAATTATCTTCGCGTATAACGCTCAGTTATCGCAGGTCTAACTGCAAAACATCGAAAATTTCTTCTCTGCCGATAACAATCATTGATGTAAGTGATGGTGGGACGCTATCTTCACGGATTTTGACCATTTCTTACACCTCACCATGATCTTTCAGGTTTTCGATAAATCCCAATTTCTCGAAATGTCGGAGCATTTATTCAATGCTTACCCTAACGCAAAAAAAGCGCACATAAAGTCGGGTGGCTGTTTTCCATTTCTAAGTCGCTGCGACGAAGTCAATTTACATATTATGGTGAGTCATCTAGTCAAAAATTAGCGATGATAAAAATGTATCAATACGCGGAAGATCTTTTATAGGATTTCATCTCTATTCAGCGAAACTCAAAATAGCGAGACTCAATACAGCGATTCTCGATACAGCGAAGTCTCAGAACAGATTCTCGAAATATAGCGAATTTTCAAAAAAGTCATCTTTAGAATTGAAAATGGCGATTGGGGGCCGGGTAGACATTGTGGCCTAATAGACCTATTTGGTCCTCCATTTCGATCTGGTGTATGTTCCTTGTCACACATTTTGGCTCGAATCACCAAATTTCTGACATGGCTCTATAGCATGTGTTTTCACGACATTACAGCTTTTATTCTGGTTTGTTTATTATTAACATATATACATGCACGTTTTTTGTTTCTTTTTCTCTTGTTGACTTATTTCCCTTTATATTCTTATTTTGAGCCACCTTTTGTTTTTTTAATTAATTTTTTCAGGTCGCGTACTTTTGTTCAATTTTTTACCTATTTTTGTTCTATTCTTAACCTACTTTTTATTACATTATTTTGCTTTTCGTTTCTTTATTATTTGTTTTTTGTTCTGCCTTTACCGCTTTATTTTATTCATTTTATTTCATTAATTAAAATTTTTTTTTTGCAATTAAGCTCCATACAAAATAATTTTTATTTTGCAAAAAAGTTTTTCTGACAGATATTTTTTTGTGATTTTGGAATGATCCGTTCGTGCTACCTACCGCAACTGCAGCAAAAACCGTGTAAAACTTAGATGGCCAAATGCAACTAAAAATATCTCAACTAGCAAAAACGATACCTAATTTGCATATTTATTATGAAAATGATGCGTGCGTTTACCCTAGTGCATAAATTTTTTTACTATTCGCTGTATTGAGACTTCGCTGTTTTGAGAAACGCTGTATTGAGACTTCGCTGTAATGAGAATCGCTGTCTTGAGACTTCGCTGTTTGAGTTTCGCTGTATTAGGGACACACCTTTTATAGTATATATCATTATCTCTTGTTCTTCGCATGGTATATGCACGTGTATCTTGAGTTTGTAAACTAGATACCTGCTGGTTTTCAGTTTCGCTTTTACACTTTCTAAAGAAACTAATAATCTACCCTATAATTGCCATTGTGGCGTGTCCTCAATACAGCGAAACACAAAACAGCGATTCTCATTATAGCGAAGTTTCAATACAACGATTCTCATTACAGCGAAGTCTCAATATAGCGATTCACAATAGAGCGAATTTCAATACAGCGAATAGTAAAAACTTCTATGCATTAGAGTAAACGCACGCATCATTTCTATAATAAATATGCGAATTAGTTATATAAAATCGTTTTTGCTTGTTGAGATAGTCTATTTTGAGTTGCATTTGGCCATTTAAGACACGATTTCTGAAAGATTCTACCTTCAGCTCCATTGACCTATGATAAGTTGAAAATTGCACGCCCTTTATAGTAATGCTGAGTATCGTGACCGCGTTCAATCCGCATAAAAATTAAAATTCGCATAGCTACAGTACTCCAAAGTTTGGAATTTTTACAAATTTTTTGGTCTGAACATGAGTATCCGAATATCACAGCTAAGAAAAGACCTGACTTTGAAGCCAAATGAACATTGCATGCAGAAGACCATGCTCCATTTGTGGGTATGAAAAACATTTTCGAATCCTTTACTTTACACTTTTTATTCATTTTTAAAGTATCAAAGTGGAAGTCAAAATAAACCGAAGAAAGCCTTTGGGGCTGTTTTTGGGCACCTTCCCATAGGATGCCGCAGAATTTTTTTCTTGATTTCTGTAGCCACCAGTGTCTGACATATTGTGTTAAAATTTCGATCAAATTAATGTAGCGTTTTGGGAGCTGTCGGTGTCTGCACATTCTGAAAGTTGATTCAAAAATGCCGATGAATTCCACTAAATATGCCACCAACGAGATGCAGGAAAAATTCAAAACGTTCAGATTATGCGAATAAAAAGAAAAGATGTGAGTCGAATCACTCGTAAAATTTCATCGATCAATTTACGATGGTTGCGCAACAGGATGCCTCAGAAGAGATATAACAAAAATTTCTCTTTTCAGTTATTTGACCGGAAAAAATCGAAGCTGCGAGTTTAATGTTAAAAAATAAATGTCGGCTGTCTGACTCCGGCCTGTGTTATAAGCTGTACGAAAGTGCTCTACAGTTGAAAGCACCCTGTTCCACACCACGTGATGTTAGCGTAACGAAAATATAGCAAATAATAGATTGCAGTGCCTTTCCAATAAAGCAAAGAGTAACCAATAACTGCCTATTGCCGTTTTTCTGAAAATTGATTTCAAACATTCACTCAATTTCTCAAATTTAATGAAAATTTTCAAGGTGTTCGATTTTTCATTTCAAGCACTTCGTTTAGAAACCGTCAAACAATGAAAATTTGCCAGGACTTCAAGTCACATTTTTTCTTATAGTGTATTGGGTGAAGACGCATCTTGTGTTCCCAGAACTTTATTGATTGGGTGTTTATCCAAATTCAGAAACACATTTGAATGACAGTGCACTGTATGCAAATCTGCAAAAACGGTGCGGGAGAGTGACGATTTTACTTTCTCAGCTACTATAGGGATCTATAAACTAAAGAGTAAAAAGATTAAATTCTGTGGCGTCGTATTTGAAGGTGCTCGGGAGTGCCCCTAAACATAATTTTTTGTTCCGCTTCTAATTTTCGACATTTTAAACTTTCTTGCAGACTGTTAAATGTTCGTTTGTGAAACAATCAGTACATTATACTATAGTCTGTTAGTTATTTGATCATTCTACAGTATAAATCATGGCCGTGCGCACCCCCCCCCCCCATTGAGGCAGTAACTCTAAACCGGAAAGATGCGTTTTGGTGGACTTTAAAAGGTCAAAATCTCAAAATTTTCCGGCGCGCCGGTCATGGGTATAATTATAACTATATTCTATCAGGCGCGGCCGTTAGCATATCTACTTCGACTTACTAATTAATGCTCAACAGTTTCTATCAATCAAGTTAGATCCTTTCATTTTCTAATCGTTTACAGTCAATTATATCGCCGAAAATAGAGATTTTTCATCATGTCTCTCAATTTTTTCCCTCGATGATTGGAATTTTTTAAACGTTTGCAATCTGAACTTTTGCGTTTATTGAAGGTGGAAATTGAAGACATTACTCTCTCTAGAACGCGATTTCGAAACATTTGTTCACGAATTATCTGTTGGAGAGATTTATTTTTCAGCGTTTTAGAATACAAAAACCCGAAAATTTTTCCGGCGCTTCGCGCCGGAATGGAAGGCAAATTACGCTTCATTAGTCTGATTTTAATTTATTTCCCAACGTTATGAAGGTTCATTTTCCAGCGTTTTAGAAAGTGAAAATCAAAAAATTTTTCCGGCGCTCCGCGCCGAACCATTCTATAGAACACCAATATATTCTTCATGAGCTCATTTTGACTAACATAACCAGAATTTTCTCAATTTTTTTCCTCATTTTTGCAGGTTTCTGACTACAACAAAATGCTTGGGTATGCTCCTAAAATGCATAAAAAAGCAACCGTAGCCACATTATAAGCGTTTTTAAAAATGTGGAAAAAAATTTTGGTTCCGGTTCTCATGTGGAAAAAATCTTCGAGGAAAAAAAACATGATGCACACAGTATATCCGCGTAAGATCAACATTTCTGGGGCTATTCAGTGAAAAAATCTAGTCCGCCCTCCCCCCATGAAAAAATCCTGCGCACGGCCCTGGTATAAATTATAAATGCATCACAAGGGGTAGAGGGCCACCTGGAAAATGCAGTGACTTCTGAGCGATTTCCATTAGTGTGCCTGCTTCATAGCTGTGCAGCTCCCCAAACGGTATGAAAATCTTGATGAAAATTTTACCAATACAGTAAGAATGCATGAGCTATAAAATAAGAAAATAGAATTTTGCGGCATCCGATGGGAAGATGCTCGGGAGTACCCATGAACTACATTTTTATAACTTTGATGGCTTATTTTTGACACTTTAAACTCCCTTAAAAGGTGTAATGTGCAATAATTTACAGTAAACATTGCATCAAAAGACAGTCTATTCTCCCTTGTGTAAAATTAATATTTATTTATCGAATGAGATCAATCCGATCCTGAAATATCGCTTGGCAAGTAAGTTCACTAAAAAATGCCAAAAATACATCATTTTCAAATTTTGGCATACTGTAGCGGTGTGAATTTTCGTTTTCAAGCAATTTTCGTTTCCACGAAGCTCAGCGTAGAAAAATACCCAAAATAACTCATTTTCTGGTATGATATATTTTTAGCTTATCATAGGGAAGCTAGAAATTCTCAGAAATCGGGTCTCAAGTTTCGCATGCTTTTGTGCTGCAGTTGCGGTAGGTAGGAACGGATCATTCCAAAATTACGAAAAATATTTGTCAAAAACCCTTTTTGCAAAACGTTTGAGAGAAAACAAAAACAAAAAATTGTCATAAGCATTCCCGATTAAAATTGTTTATATGGGGCTTAATTGCAAAAAATAATATTAATGAAATAAATAAAACAATGAAATGAATAAAATAATTAAGATAGAACAAAAAAATAATAGAACAAAAAACAAATAATAAAGAAACTCTCAAAACAAGAATATTAAAGGGAATAAATCAATAAGAGAAAAAAGAAACAAAAAACATGTAATAATAATAAACAACACAGAATAAAAAGCTGTAATTTCATGTAAACACATGCTATAGGGCCCATACATGTAATTGAGGGGAAAGTGCTGTGGGAACCCCTCCCAGAAATCGTCGACCATATGGTTAGCCATTGGGCGACCGCCCCACAGGATTTTCCAATCCTATGGCTAGCCATATGGTAGCCGTAGGGATCCCCATACTTTTGGTAGGAAAAATACTAAAAAATGTCAGTTTTTTGATTCAAAATGTCAATTTTTGAACAAGAAATAGTCTAAAATGTGAATTTTCTGGTCGCTTCGCGCCATAAATACATTTTTCGGTCTTTCTAGACAAAAATTTCTACTTTTTGGACTTTCTTCGCGAAAAAAATTTGAGAGATTCCTCCCCCAAATTTTGGGAATTACTGATCCCCGGCGCGAAAAAGTCGCCCGACCTCCCCCCCCCGGACCTCGGGGCCCCGTTACATGTATGATAGAGCCACGTCAGAAATCTGCTGATTCGTGCCAAAATCCGTGGCAACCAGCATCCACCAGATCGAAATGGAGGACCAAATGGATCTATTGAGCCAAAATGTCTACCCCGCCCAATCTCCATATTCCCATTCTAAAGATAACTTTTTTGAAAATTCGCTATTTTGGGAATTTGTTCTGGGACTTCACTGTTTTGCGAATTGCTGTATTGAGAATCGCCGTTTTGAGACCTCACTGTTTTGAAAATCGCTGTATTGAGACTTCGCTGTATTTGGAATCGCTGTATTGAGTCTGGCTATTTTGAGTTTCGCTGAATAGGGGTGAAACCGCCATTTGCTTGGAATGCTTATAAATATTGAAACTCAAAAGCAAGTTCAATGCCATATTTTCACGATTTTCTGCTAGGCTATGCCGCATGTCTATAAATTTGTCAAGATACTTGATTAAAACAATTTTTTGAGCGAAAAATCCTTTAGTTATAGCTTTGTGTAGGAGCGATATAGTACAAAAATGTGTCAATTTACAAAACAAAAGTTTTATTTTCAAGGTTCATTTGCAAGCTTTCCGATGTACTGAGTTTAAAGCTCAAGATGATGATTGAAATGGTGCCTCGTGTATTTTTCGGTTCCGCTAGTTATGCATTGTTGTACCGGTTTCTCGCGAGTTTTATGCGCCTTATTTTCCATGCATTGTCAATGTACATTCGAACTTGTGAATAAAATTCAACGAAATAAATTTCTAGAAATTTTATTCGAAAAATAAAAATATATGCATAAATTTATAGTAATTTTGAAGCACAGCGTACCGTAAATATCAACAAAAAATTCGTTGACCACAATTAGGCAACCAAAGAAGAATTTGTTCATGATATTAACAATTTATACTGTGTCAACCTGCACGAGGAACGAGTACCAAGAAAACTAATTTTCTTATAGGATAATTTTTGGACCTACTTCATATTAAAAGGTGTATTTTGGTGAACTGCAGAAGGCTAAAACCTCAAAATTTTCCGGCGCGTCCTGCATGGGCGGTCCCCGGAACGGGCTTGGGGAAAAATCAACGAAGTCACGGACCTAGACCTGGATTCTTGTGACGGGCATCGGTGCAGGCGATACGGAGCTGTGCAGTCGGTGGTAGAGCAGCTACCACCCAGCGTGCGACAACTGTCGCACAAGCCCGGGGTCCAGGCCCGTGAAAGATAGTGGGTGGATATATTAAAAACGTATTCCTGGTCAGATTTCATTCATGTTACTTGATTTAATTTTGATGCGCTTTGGTCGTCTATTCTGCAATATGCCCATAATAAGACACAACAGGGGTTCCCAATCTGAATTTAGAATTTCATTGCAATTTTTTTCCTGAAATTGCGGCATTTCCTATCCAATGCAGGATTGCTTTTGTCGATTTGGCAGACTTCTCTTCACTATGATGATGCAGCACCCCAAATTTACAGCTCATCATTGAGATCATTATAAAAAATACCAGCAGCATCATATGTATGTTATTGATAAAAATGTACTTGAAGGAAAAATTACTTGTCTTTTTTCGCATGCAACCGAAGCACCAAAAACGCTATGTTTTTACATGCAACTGAAGCACCAGAAACGCTATTTTTTTACATGCAACTGAAGCAACAGAAACGCTATTCTATTATGCTTTCAATCGATGATGACAGTTAAGGTGGCTATTCGCCTGTAAAGGGTTTACAACCATTGTAATCCCTCCAAACAAATTTTTTCAATTATCCATGCAATTTTGGGACATAATTAAACGTTGTTCGATATCTTATTAGCAAAATTGATGTTGAAAGGTCAGATGTTCAAATAGTACTCAACTGCTGAACAAAGTGTGCCAACATTCCTTGCCTATCGAAATTGACAATAATTATGATTAAATAAAAAAAGGAATAAAAGAATTTGTCAAAGTGGCGATTGCTGCATGAAGAATTTTATCGATACCAGCTTTATTTACTGCTAGTGAATGCAGTTTCAGTACAGGTAGACACATTGTTACAGATTTACACTAAGAAATCAATCCTGGAAATTATTGATTTGATATTTTTGTGAAATAATTTTGACCGACTATGATTCTACGATGAATTTTTTGGATTTTGAATCATGTAGTATTGGAAGATGGGCTTTTATGGGCAGCGCCGGACTTTTTTCTCGACCCGTTGATGGGCCAGGTCGGGCCGCACTTCTTCGACCCATGCATCATACAGTTGACGTAGTTTAGAAAGTAGACCTTGAAAATTATCAAATATTCATTCGAAAGATTTTTTCAGCCCACCAAGCAACCCTAAAGTCGTGAGGATGATCATTCTCACGAATCTGGGGACAATTAAATTTTTGAGAACTAGAACATCGCAGCATTTCTAGTAGACGCGTTCAAAAATATAACATACAAATAACAAAATGCAACTACCTGCGATAGTAAAGATAACTGAAAGCGAAGACTAAAGTTAAACCGCCGATGCCCAACAAATAAACCGGATTATTCCGCAAAATATAACCCGTTTTCGACCAAAATCGGTACAGGAAATGTTTATTCATTCGTTCGGTGTAGCGTATTTTAGCTTGTATATTTTCTATCCGTTCGCGCATTTTTTGTGCTTTTTGTTGACGTTCTTGCATGCGTAGCATATAACTAAAGAATAGAACAGTTTTCAAGAATAAAATACTGTATAGAAATTATGCTTTCAGATAGATTTTTAAGTTCTAAACGCTATAAAAATAAACTCAAATTCAACTGATGCTCTTACCTACCTCTGCAACGACTCTTCCTCTTGCCGAGATGGGTTTTTTTTGCGGAAGGCCAATTTTCCGTTCTTCTTTTCGTCTTCTTCTTCATCGGAAGAAGCAACTTTCTGCTCTTTGACGACGAGGCCGTGATCCGATTTTCGTCGTTTTTTTGATCGCTGTAAATCGTCACTGGAAACGTTTGGATCTTCGAATTTGGACGAAAAACTATATGTTTTAAATGTACGATTCGCGTAAACCGATTTTTTTACCTTTTTCGCCTTCATCTTCAGTCGTTGCAGGCGTATTCGCGCTCGAACGTTGTAAATCTGGGCGATTTTTCACGTTATTGTCAAGTGAAGAGCTGAAGGGATCATCCACCGAAATTTTGTTCATCGGTGTAATAGGGATAGACAGAGCTTTTTTTGGAGGACCAGGATCCGCCGTATCGAGTAAATCTTTCTGAAAAAATAAAGATACTCATGAGAGAAACCGGTTGCTCTCAACTTGTAGAATGATATCACAGAAAAATTAAGTAATTCCACGCAAAACATCAAGACCTAAAAAAAATCTATGCTGTTAATTTTTAGGTAATGCAATCATCTGTACGAATTTTAGAATTTATCCATCACTTGGCAAAAGATTGATCTTTTCAAAAGAAAGGTTACTTTCCGGAATGGATCGGTTTGATTAAACCACTTCTGTCACTATTTTCGTGTCATCCAATAGATTTATGTTTTTCACTAGCAAACTGATGTAAACTTCAATATTTCTAGCTAAATCACAAAATTACCCATTCTGCTTTTTCCAGCGCGTCCACGATAGCCATCCAACAGAATCTTAATTGATAGTATGTTTGTATAAGGCCCATTCTATACTGCCGCAGTTCCGTGACCATATTAACAATGTCGATTTCAGATAAGCTTTTGTTTTTTGCCTGAGAATTTGTCGAGTACAACGAATGTATTTTGTACTGATGTAATGAAATTATCACTAATAATATAGAATTTAGCATACTAAAATGAGAACGGCGTCAACTAAAATAAAAGTGCCCGAACGACCGATACCGGCTGAACAATGGATTATCGGTGGTCCGAATTCTTTGGAATCGAGAACGTTTTTCTTTCTCACCTAAAATTGAAAATACTACGCTTTTCGTCAAAAACATGAATTTTTTCTCCCCTTTTTCGCAAAATGAGCTGGGTGGGAAGAAAGGGATCATACCGTAGTTGGAGAGATCGGAGGAAAGTCCCACAACTTCCGGAATTCAACAAAACCCCTTCTAAAAAAAATCGGCAAAAAAGGCCTTTTTTGGGCCCCAAAATTTTGGGCAGATGCGTCGGAAATCTTGCGGCTGATCTGTGAAAAGAAGAAAAAGTCCCATCCAAAATATCAAACAAAATCGACAAAACTTTCTTTACAAGTTGAGTAAATTAAAGTCCCAGATTTTTTAGTGTACCCCCAATATTTTCAGAGTATGGCTTATTCCTGTGCCTAAAACAGTACAAGTTACCTGGTATAAAAATTCTAGAAATTCATTCGTAGATTCAGGGACTCCAAAGTCCGGCCACGTGTTAAACTGGAAATGCAAAACTTCTCTTTCTTCCTTGAGCTAAAAAATGGCACTAACAGAGATGAAAAGTAACACAATTTATATAATGTACCTTTTCATTTTTCAAAATTAATGTTCGAATTGCAAAATGATTGTTTGACGTACTTTCCCTCACTAGAATAACTTTAAAATCGCCAAAAATCGTTTCTTTTTCGTTTGTTAATCCGTTAGCTGATCTATCGATAGGGAAATATTGGTGACATTTAATCTATAGAAAAAACAAGACGTTTGTTCGATTCTTCGTCAAGCGAAACGTTTCTTACTTGACTTTTTTCTATAACTTTATTCAACATTATCACAGCTTTGCTTTTTTGGCACCAAACCATTTCCCAGAAATGTCCAGCTGTACAAGGTAAAGGCCCCTGAAAAATATCGAAAATGCTGACATGTGAGAACTCGGCTAGGAACGTTTGACATCGCACAAAAGAAAGTAAACTCCATGAAAAACTGCACATAAAAAATGAATATTTATAGAGATCGTTCCATGCGAAATCTTACTATCTACAGAAATAATTTTTCCTATTACATCTCTCCCTATAAAACATTGATTATTCATTAAACATCAACTGACTTGAGTTAAAATATACTCTCTACTAGCTTCTCCAACGGAAACGTGGCTAGCGTTTATGTAAGAGCCACTAGGCAAAACGACCCTCGAATGATCAACTAGAAGAAAAAATCGTATAGATGAAACGAAAAATTAATTTCGATAAAAATTTTACACGGTAAAACATCGCGATAACGATTCAAGCGCACATTTTGGGACGCCTTAGCCGTCTTGATCGGTAATTTAGAATGTTTCGAGGAATCGTTGCAAATCTTCTGAAAAAAACTGTGTTAATGTTAGGCCGGTAACCAACTTACAGTCATTAGATTGCATCGTAGTCGACAGAACATTCGTACTTCCAACTGTTTCATTAAAACTGCAACAAAATTAATTTCTCGACTAACAACTATATCACATAGGACATGAGGCGGCAGGGGATTAAACCCTCCTACCAGAGACCCTGGATACACCCACCTGGCCTGTAAAAATCGTCAAACACCCTCTGAACTTTTTTTAGGACAGTATTTTTGATGATTTTTATGAATATTTTGTATGAAAAACATGCTTGTGGAGCTTTTTTTTGCTCGCCGTCCCCCTCAATAAAAAGTGAGACAACTCTCCCCTTTCGAAAATTCCTGCCGCGCATGTCTGCTCACAACATCAATTGTTCATGTAAACATTACAAGTCTGGACGGACTTCGGCCAAAATAAGCATCATGTGGCACTAGCACGGCCGCTAAGCCTTCCTCAAGGGCCTGCTATACTTCGCCGTAAGGCACGTAAGTATAGCAGCTACTTATCATGCGCCGTACGGCGCCGGTTAGTTAGGCCTACCTGCTGGTAGATTATCGACTCGATCGACATATATTAAAGCATTGCTGCCGCATGCCGCCGTATGAAAAATTTTGACATTGTCAAAACAGCCATCAGGCGCCGTATGGTGCCGTACGGCGTGGAGTATAACAGCCACTCATCGGCCAGCTCAATGTGGTGCGGTACGGCGCCGTGCGGCGAAGTATAGCCCTTAATTTGTATTATTTATTCTTAGCACGACCAAAATTTTCATTTTCATTCATTAGCACCGCACTGACAAAACCATGTACTCTAACATATATAAATCAATGAGTATCAGCGTATTTTTTCCGTTTTCAAGCGAAAACGCGTTTTTCAGCACTTGCTTTTGCCCAAAATTTCAAAAATCGTCTACCCTCTCCCTATAAAATTTGTATTTTCCCCTTGCGTAACCAATGTTTTTGGCAAGGAGAATCCACAATTTTTTCAAAAACGCAGATAATTAGATCAAAAAGGTTGAAGGTGTTCTCGAGTGTATTTCGGAAAGATCTATTTTTTGATACAATTTTCCTGATTTTATTGCGAAAAATTAAACAAATCAGATCGAGGATGTATGAAACATGGGAAATTGAGGGTTTTACTTCGGTGACATTGAAAGCTGTTTGCTTCGATCGAGACTTGAACTTAGAACATTTTCTGTGCACTAACGCCGCGTAACACAGGAAAGTTTGCGAATTTTCATGTTCCGAATGCACCAAAATCAGTTGGGTGACGGTCCTCCCCCCTAAAGGTTCAATCGTATTGGAAGTTGTCCTCAACATTTCCTCAACTTTTGTGTCGACATCTACCTTGCCAGTAGGCCGAAAATCGAGGGAAAATGCAAATTTTTGATCGAACATGAGACTTTTCAACGCAAAAAGTCAACAAGTATTAACAGGTTTTTTCTTTTTGATCACAAAACGCATTTTTAGCATTTGCTGATCATTTCGACCAAAAACTTTGTAAAATCGACCACTTCCTTTCCCGAAAGATGGCTTTTACTAGCAGTTTTTTTCCGAAATCGTATTTTTAGGGAAAAAAATTTCGGGGCGTAATTTGGAGTCAAAACACATGAATCGCTGACTTTGGCCCCAAAAAAGTGGCCAGATTCTCCCCCCAGACCGCGACGCTCCATTACACGTATGTTTTGGAAATTTTTACTTTTCTTGACTTGCAGCTTTTCAGTCAAACTTATGAAAGTACACTTTCAAATGTGCTTTATTAAATGCTCGTAGTCCTCATAACAAGTTGTGCGAGTTCAAATCATTTTTAGGGTCAGATAGACCGCAAAGACATAAGACCGCAGACAATAGACCGCAAAGACATTAGACCACAGACAATAGACCTCAAAGACATTAGACCGCAAGACAATAGACCACAAGAATTTTTATAAGTTGTCCTTCATATTTAATATGAATATTGCACAAGACTTTTTTAAGACCGCAAGATAAGTTGTTCCTCATATATTATTTAATATGAATATTGCACAAGACTTTTTTAGACCGCAAGCCTTTTTATAAGTTGTCCTTCATATCTTATTTATTATAAATATTGCACTAAATTTTAAAAATCAACGATCGTGTCTGTGATCGGCAATAACGGACGCCCGTTTTTGTGCGATATAACTGATCGAAAACTTGTTCTGTAGTAATTTCTTTTTAGATGGCCACGAGAAAGATCGAAATGCATCTTTACTGAGAGTTTCAATTTGGTTCAAATATTGGTTCCCGAGAAAATTTTCATATTTGAAAATTATTTGACGAAGCGGAAAACAAGACACATTGTATAGATAAATGTGAAAGGAATGTGATTATTCATGAAATTTGAATTTGAATGGAAAAATTGATAAAAACTAAATTCTGTTAGAAAGTACAATTAGTGAAACAAAACTCAAGAAACGATAAAGATACTCCATAGATATTCGAGTTAGGAACATAAAATGGTCTGCTGTCTGATATCTTTGTGTTCTAATGTCTGCGGTGTAATGTCTTGCGGTCTAATGTCTTGCGGTCTAATGTCTTGCGGTCTAATGTCTTGCGGTCTATTGTCTGCGGTCTAATGTCTCACGGTCTAATGTCGTTCACCCCTTTTGAGAGATTATAACTCCTCTATTTTAAGAGCTGACCGTTCCAAGAAAAAAGGAGGAGGTGTTGCCTTGTTTTACAAAAAGTGTAAAAAACTAAAACTCTGTATTCTACCCGATCAACTTGCTCCAAATGAATTACTTGTCTGTAGTTTAATTGATTAAACAACTGACTTAATTCTCGGTTAAAGGCCACCCACCAAATGAAAATTTTGATTTTTTGTTTATTTTTGTAGAAACCTTTTTCCGGATATAACTTGAGTGTATTTCCTTCGTACATGGCACAAAATTACCGTATATTAAAAAATGCAGCCTCTGTTCTTATTCCTTCTGTTGTCTCCTATAATTTTTAGGTTCTATCATTCTAAAGAGCTGGTAAGTCGTTCTTAGGACAACTAATTCAATAAACACAAGGTTCAAATTTTCTGTTCAAAAGCACGTCTTTATTACTTTATGAATTCAAAAAAAAATATATCCATACTTTCTTGAGTTTAAAAAACTTCAGGTTAAATTTGATGTTTCTGAAAATCACGTCCATGATACTTATGTTCCGTGTTAATATTTAAGGTTCATGTTTAAAATTATAGTTACAAAAAGTCGCAAGAATTGAGATTTTGACTTCTAAAGTGCACCAAAATTTATCTTTTCTCATGCCACCCCCATATTTTTCCCTTTTTAGAGATTTTTTCACAAAAATGCATTATTTGTGAAGAACAGTTGATAGACCAAACCGAAGAATTATGAAATAAAATCCGGCGCGAAGCGCTGGAAATTCGGTGTTTTCTGTTTTTAGAGCATGCATAACACTTACATTATATCATACATGTAACGGAGCCCCGAGGTCTGGGGGGTGTCGGACGACTTTTTTTGGGCCGGGGGTCAGCGGTCAGTAATTCCCAAAATTTTGGGGGGAGGGGTCTCTCAAGCAAAAAAAATCGATTTTCTTCACGAAAAAGTCCGAAAAATATTAATTTTTTTCAAAAGAAAAGATCGAAAAAATGTATCCAAGGCGCGAAGCGACCAGAAAATTCACATTTTTGACCATTTTTTGTTTAAAAATCGACATTTTTCATCAAAAAATTCACATTTTTCCGACAAAAAGTATGGGGTTCCTATGGCTACCATATGGCTAGCCATAGAATTGGAAAATCCTAGGGGGCGGTCGCCCAATGGCTAGCCATATGGTCGACGATTTCTGGGGGGTCCTATAGCACTCCCCCCTAATTACATGTATATGCTTTAAATCTAAAATTGAATGGAAATAACGATAATTCACTAACATATAAATATATAAACCAAAATTTTTAGGAGCCAAAATGGCTCCTAGACCTAAAATTTTAGGAGCCATTTTCCAGTTTTTAGGGGCCCAGGCCCCTACAATGACTTATAAAAAAAGCTGCCTTGTACACTCCGTGCACAGCTATCAAAATGGACTTAGTTTTGAAGATGCCTAACGGGACGGGCGCTCGCCTATGTGTTTCCTCTCCGCCATAATTCTGCTAAGTACATAGGTAAATGGCAGGCAAGTTCACGCCACTATTTTGTTTCGCGGAGACCCTTTCGCCATTTGACGAAAGAGGTCAAAGTTAATTTTTTCGCTAAAAATGCCACCGTATGCTTATTTATGCATTTTTGAGCTTTTCCGAACATAGTAATGCTTCTGTAGTCAGTAATTTACCAAAAATGAAGAAAAAAAACAAAAAAATTTGAATTTTGGGTCAGATTATTAGTATTTATTAAAATTAATAGTCACAAAAAGGTGACAAAAAGCCAAAGCGAGGAGAACCTAAATGGCATAAAAATTCAACTGCCGACATATCTGTGCTTAGAAAAAAGTAAGAATCATATACTGCATTTCCATTCTTCTTCCTTCCAGCGCGAGGCGCCGGAAAAATTGTTGGATCCAAAAATATGTTAAATTAATTGCATTCGGTCGAATCAGCAAGATGATGTCGCGTGACCTATGTAAAAAAATTCTCGTTCAGGCACCAGAGGTGTCAGGAATTGAAAACAGCTAAAACGGCAGTTGTCGCAAAATTTGTCTCTCTTGTTCCTGGTGTCGCTGGTAGATTCATGTTAATGCACAAAATTTTGATTCTAGAAACCAATTGGCCAGTGGACAAAAAAATGAAAAATATTTCGTTAATTTTCAGACATTTTAGGGGCTGAATGTGTGAAAATCTTTTTTAGTCAATGAATATAACATAGATTACTTTAATTTGGTCCGAAGTCAAGTGAGTACCTTTCGAAAAGTACATTTGTATCATCGTTGCAAAATAGGTTGTCAAATGCCTGATAAATGAACATAAATTTCGAACTTCCTCTGTTCATTCCCTAGGATTCGAACTGGAAACTGAAATTCCTATTTTTGGCGTTTGATTAAAAATGAAGAATTGATACCGTTGGCACAATGTTTCGACCAAAAATTTACGCAACGTTCAACTTAATTATCTTCGGGAGTTGGCAATCAAAGATATTCTCATTAGTCCAAATTTCAATGTTTAATTGTAAGGAAGAAATTCATAGCCGAAAATCGAAGGGAAGTATAAATATATTTTCTATATTTTCATCAAACTTTAGGCCTAAAACTTTTTCGCAGTTTTTAGTATGTTTCTAGCGAGAAAAATTTTTTATATCACAGACAAAAATTTTTTTGGGCTCTGCTAATTGGCACAAATGTCCATGCACAAAAAAACACTAGGCCGAAACACAGTTTTTCCCTCAATCGACTATTTTTGATAAATTTTTTTTTAAAATTGAGAAAACGTTTTTTGTGCTTAGGCATCTCTTAGAGGAAAATTTTTTTGATAGTCAAGCTGACTGCCCTTTTGATTGGGTTATAGGGTTTCCTGTCCGGAGATACATTTTTACGCGTTATAAAAAGGAAAATAGTTTGAATTTTCCCACGCTTCGTTCCGGATTTTAATTATTTAATGATTTTTCTATATTATTCCAGAAAAATTTAGAAAATATTAGAAAATGTCATTCAGGCTAATGCTTACAGCTATCAATTCTCAACATATTAGGATAACTGTTTTATCCTGTGTCGTTTTTTGGAGAATTTAACGAAAAGCAAGATTTTTCTCGGTTATTTTCCCAAAATTTTTTTGCGATCTTTGAAATCATTTTGACATTTGTGTGATTAAAATATTTTGAGTCCAAGTGAAAATTCTTGCTGGTTGAAGAATCGAAATTCTTGGTTGCTTTCCTTTCTAGTTTTTGAATTGCAGTCTGCTTGACTGAAAATTCATTGAATTCACTGAAAAATTAAACCTTCTGTCTAGGAAATAAGTTGAAAAAGTTCATTTCCCAGCGTTCTAGAATATCGAAATCCCAGAAACATTTTCGGCGCTAGGCGCCGAACAAGTTACTCATACCAACCTTTTCATTTTCTATTCAAAACAGAGAAAATTTGGTTTTAAAAGCCTAAAACCGACGCGAATCGAATGAAATACAAGAAAACTTGCTTTTGGTGGTTTTTCTGATAAAATAAATCTAATTTATTGATTTTAGAGTGAGCAACCAAAAATTCATCTCTGCAAATAAAAAAAATTTTCCAAGTTGCACATTGCAACCTGACCTGTGCAAAAAAATCCCTGTGGTGAAGTTCATACTTTTATGTCCATACCTGTAAGAGGTCCGACCAGTTGGGGGGAGGGTAAACCCAAAAATTTGGGGTGGGGATTTTCAAAGTTTTGGCGAGAGGGGTCGGAAAACCCCAAAAAAGCCGAAAAAATTTCGAAAATTTTCCCAAAAAAAAGCCAATTTTTTCCTAATTTTTCCCAGTTTTTCCGAGTTGGGGGGGGGGTTGGGAATACTGTTGACCAAGTTGGGGGTGCGGGTCCCGACATTTGGGTATAGGGACCGACCAAGTTGGGGGTGGCGGTACCCCCGACCACCCCCCAATTACGGGTATGTTTATGTCAGATTGTCAACTGTTCAGAATCAATTTTAAAATTTTATTTTTCATTGTTATCTTTTTATCAAAGTTTAATGTTTGCTTAACTTGTAATGTCGAAATTAGTAGTTGTTTTATGTCGCCACAGAAATGCAAGAAATAAAGGTTATTCTGTTGGATTCTTTTCCTGCTTGGCTTATGTAAACTCACTTGAATGTTTATTTATAAGCAGCATACCTGTAAGAGGTCCGACCAGAGTTGAGGGGGGCAAACCCGAAACTTTGGGGGAGGGGGTCGAAAAAAGTCGAAATTTGTCCCAAATAGGCACTTTTCTGCCAATTATTTCAAGTCTGGGCGTTGAGGGTTTGAGTATATAGTTGACCAAGTTGGGGGGGGGTCTCCCCCCAATCCCCGCCAATTACAGGTATGATAAGCAGGTCATTGCTCGAAACTTTTTGCAAAAAAATGTCGATTTTTTGGTGGAATAAGATGCAAGATAATGAGAAACGTTCAAAAAACACATCAGAAATGATTTTGAACGATTTTTAAGCAAAGAAACTAAAAAAATTGATTTCTCCTCATAAGAAAAAAATTTTGGGGGTTTTTCCTCAAATGGAGCAAAAAGTTTTTGGAAAAAACACTGGGCGGAAAGAAGAAAACAAAACGCATACTCACGTTATACAGTTTCATCCATTCATTTTGACGTTCTATTTCGCGGAATCTTTCGCCAATTACGCCTGACATGTATTATTCTGCTTACGAGCTGTCAAAGCAAAAAACAAGAGTTGACGAACAGCGAGACAGACGCGACTTTTGACCAAAATGATTAGACGCCTATGTTCACAGTAAGCATGTTACTTAATCATCGAACCAAAATAAAGTTTGTACTTGCATATTTATTTGATTTGAACGAAATTTAGTTTCTGTATAAGTCTGAGATATCTCTACTTAAACTCCATTCGTTTTAGAATACTCAACGCAGCCATCCGATGGAAGTCATTTCAAAAAGGAAAGTCATTTCAAGTCATTTCAACAAAGAAAGACTTCCAACACGCAGAACAGTTGAAAATGTTCTCAAATGCTACATAAACAGGAAAATGCTACATAAACAGGATAGAAATTCTGTTGGGGTCAGACAGCACAGGGGATGAGACAGAAATTTTCTTTCTTGATAATGAACAGAAGCAGCATATTTTTCAATCTACTCGTATATTAGTCAAATATGTGAAATTATTTGCTTGGACAGCACTCTTCAATTTTGATTATACTTCTTTGGAATGATTGGATAGCAGATCCACTACCTAGTGCACTTCCGCTACCTAGCGCACATCCGCTACCATAGTCACATCCACTACCAGACATGAAACAATGCAAAAAAGATTTTGCTATCATTTTCATAAGGGTTTTCCGAAGACAAAAATAATTAAAAGAAAATGAAAACATAAATGAGGGTAAGCAGTCTGTGTCGTGGAAAATATTTCTTTTGTCACTTTTATGGAACTGTGTGCAAAAATGGTTGAAAAGACATAATACTACAGAGTCTACCGAAATATAAGTCACTAATGAGTAAAGGAGGCTAATAAAACCATCAACATGACCACTCAGAGACATTCTAACGAGTAAAAAATATAATTAACCCATCAAAGTTACCACACAAGCTCTCGGGTCACAGAAAAATCAGTCCAGACGGACATTTCTCGTTCATAACGTGTACAATTTATGGACTTTGGTGATGCAAATATCGTTTTGAGTTCAAAATTGAAAAAAAATTATTCAATATGTGTCTCAAGTGATCAAGGACGAATCTATGACTTTCGAAAGAAAACTTCGAAAATTCTTCATAATTTCGAAACTAATGACTACTGGGTTTGCGTCGAATGCGAAAGATTAACAGCAAATGGCGGTCCAACTCTAAAATCCTACTACAGTATGCGCCGGGATGGAATTAGGAACAACACTTGCACTAAATTTTTGTGCAATTAAAGGACTTCTGGGAATTAAAGGATTTTAGGGAATTTGGGGATTTTAGGGAATTAAAGGATTTTAAGGAATTTAGGAAATTAAGGAAATTAAGGAAACAACAAAACAATGAGAGAGAGTTACACACTGCTTAACTGCTTAATAAACGTTAGATTGTCTTGGCTTCTATATTTGCATAAATAATTACGAGCTACTGTCAATAGTCGTAAACCACCCAAAAATTAATGACACGTGACACAGTAATGTCAGCTGTCACATTCGTGAAAAGCCTTTACATACGACGCAAAACTAAATTCTGGAGATAATTTCTCTTTGATATTAATCGACTAGGCTAAAACAGTCACTTTAGAACCAATTCAATACAAGAAAGACGAACGACTTGGCAAAAAAATTGCTAGTACTAATGTAGTTATACTGTTTGGAAAAACAGAATAATCCAACAAAGTTCACACCATGTGTCACAATTCCCTCAAAAAAAACTTTTTGCCGAAACTCTTGTCAAAAAATGCAGATTCCGATATTTCATATATAGTTTCAGTACAACGATGACATTTTTAGCTTCCTTATTTCTAGTGAGCTTGTTGATTGAATAACACGGTCATATGTCCTGTTTCCTCGAAAAGATTTTTGGTATGAAAGTTTCATTATCAGGTCACTGACCCCAACATGGTCCAATAAAAATGAAAGGGTCATCATCCACCACTTAGCTTGACAAGTGACCTCAGCATGTCCTATGATTCGATGTTTCGTATAGTTTCAGGCGAAGACAAAACGTTTTTAGTTGCCTTATTCCTAGTGGGTTCGTTCATTTAACATAGGTCATATGTTGCTGTTTCCCCAAAAAAATTTTTTGGTTTCATTATTAGCTTGGCCACAGTTCAGCATCATTTACAGTTTGCTTTATATATGTGTTCTATTTTAAATTACATACAGATAACATAATACATTCTAATTTCCTGAATTTAATTAATTCTCTAGCTTCCCCTTAAAGCCCAAAATTCCCTAGATTCCCTAATAACCCTAAATTCCCTTAATTCCATAAAAACCCTAAAAGCCCTTACTTCCCTGAAAACCCTAAAAGCCCTTAATTCCCTAAAAACCCTCAAATCCCTAAATTTCCTAAAAGCCTAAATTCCGCAAAAGCCTAAATTCCCTAAAAAGCTTAAATTCACTTAAAAGCCCTAGATTCCCTAAAAGCCCTCGATTCCCTGAAAACCCAAAATTCTCTAGCTCTAGATTCTCGGTACTTATGCACTTTATGGCCTATCGACTTTTTTCCAAGTTTTTTAACGTGTAAGGTATATACAGTGTGTATGTATAGGCAATGTACACTAGCTAGTTTTTTTAACGTGTAAGGTATATACAGCATGTAGGCAACATAGGCTAGCTAGTTTTTGAATATGTAAGGAACACACACAAGGTTTCCCGCCTCCGTTCCCTACCACCTTCCTTAAAAAATATTTTTGACACTGTAAGTATGAAAGTGTAAACATGTGAAATCCGGTAAATGTAGAAAAACCTCCCAGAGGATGGGCATTACACACTCGCCTATGTGGCTCTGCTCCTCTCTGCCCTAAGCCTAAGCTGAAGAACTTGGTAGATAAATGACAGGCAATATATTGTATTTCCCCTTACCTTGGTGCACATAGTCATCTTTACGCCCACATTAGTTTACGCTATCTACACTTCAGAGGCATACGTCTCGTCTTAGCAACTGGGTCAAACCCACAGGAGCAAATTCATTAAGAAAAATTATGGGATGTCATTAGGTACATTTAAAAAACCAGATAAAAATGACGAATCTGTTCTACAATATAATGAAAAGCATCAACTTTAAATATCTTTCTCCACATGAATTCAGCCAAGTAAGTTTCAAGCAACCGGCAGTGTGTACCATAACGAGCCTTATGTTTCTGTTTTGCTTTCTGCCACAATGATTCAACATGGTTGGTGCAGGCTCCAGTTATGGGATCGACAAAATTATTTGAATGATTCACAGTAAGGTGTCAATAATCATGTGGAAGCAAAGAAATGCAATTGTAAGCTGCCCAGCAATCAGAAGTTATCGTAGTTTTCGGGAGTATGTATTCTTCAATTATGGGTAACAATGTTTCAGCATCACGCCGGTCCACTTTCACCATGAAACATCTGTCACTACTAACTTCTGTCCCTCCAAAGATCCCCTGTTTGTTCACAATCCTACCAACATTATGCTTTCCACGAACTAACAGACACTCGTCTATTTCAACAACTTTCCCCTCACCACCTAATTTCGATGGATGTTCCAACAAATATTTCTGACAAATGCCCCGACAAAAAGGTTTCCATTCCATGACTGTATGCTCAGAACCAATACCTAACTGATCCATGTAGTTGATTTTTTGAAAGCTATCCAATGACCAAAAATTCACAAAGCGCAATACTTGAGAAACAGACAAATGGGAATTTTCGAAAAACGTTTCAGATCGAATGGAATGCTGCAATTTGCAGGGCTGACAAGGAAACTCATTCTTTGGTGGTCCACGAAAAATCATAAGCTGACCGCAGGCTTGGCATTGTGGATACTGCTATAACAAATTTCGTTCTTGGCACCATGATATTGCGGTGTCTTCATCAGGTGTTGCTCGCAAATAAAGATCCTCTAATTTATAGCCTCGAAGGTCAAAGGTTAATGTCATGGTAATTAAGCAGCAAAACTGAGTATACCAAGGGTAAAAAAATCTTTTGGCTGTGTAAGTATCAACGTGTAAACTCCAATGTATAATCCAGTAAGTGCTAGGCACCCGCCTCACCTACATGGCTCTGCTTCACTCAGCCCTAAGCCTAAAGGGTCATTTATACTTGCCTCTTCCGAGGGAAGAAAATGAAACAGAATACAATCGACACAATGTTACCGAATGAAAGAGAAATTTTCGTTCCATTCGATTGGAGGTTATCATCGTTCATTTTCTAGAAGATTGCAGTTATCCTTTCCGATGGGGCAAGTGAATTGTCAGGCTGAATGTTTCAAGTTGTTGGTGATCAGTTCCGTTCCATCGAAAACAGCAAGTATAAATGCCCCTTAAGAATTAAGTAGGCAAACGCACCTCTAATTCAGGCTACTGTGGGGCTGATGGCCATTTTTACATATGGCCATACGTTTACACTATTTTATACTTCGCGTATACATGCACGTTGTATATACCTTACGCGTTAAAAAACTGGCTAGCACGTTGGATTCTCTGAAAGTTCTAAATTCCCTAAAAGCCCCTGATTCTCTGGGAAAATAGGCTCCTATACTTTCCGTGTAGTAGGAATTTAGAGTTGGCCCAAATGGCACCCTGACGTTGGCCATCATAGTTTTTGCACAGGTAATACTGTAGATTCCTCATATGTTTTGTCCCTTATTCAAAATGAAGCAATGGCTAAAAATTAAAATTTATGTAATAAAATACAAAAACAGAAATTGGAAAATTGAAAACAAATCAAGTGACACTGGTCCAAAAATATTCTTGTTCGTAATTTGTCTAACTCTTTCACTGAAAATACGGATAATATATGGCAAGTAGAACGTATTGATGCAAATGTTTTGCAACCGCATGTTTTTCAATTTTTGATGAATGAAATTAATCATTTTTTACGGTATATGCATCATTTAATTGGTAAAAAATCGCGAGTTGTTTTAAATGAGCCTAATAATGCCCACGTTATTCGATGTAAACGTGACTTCTTACTTATATTCCTTTGCAGAAAGTAGTGGATGTGCATTAGGTAGTGGATCTGACTAAGGTAGCGGATGTGCACTAGGTAGCGAATGTGCACTAGTTAGCATAAGTGGCTCCGACCCTTTGGAATCGAGTATACTTTCTTTAGAAAAAGCGTTACAGCATCATTTTCTCGACGACTTTGTGTTCTTATCTCTATTGGTCATTTTCCTTCATCATCTTACCGATCATTTGCTCGGGGGGGGGGGGGGTCGAAAATCAGCAAGGATCTGCTGAGAGAGTCAATCAAGATCTTCTGAAGTCAATACACCCAAACCCCCAACGTGCACATGTCCATAACTTCCTTCAATGACCAAACTTTCCCGAGCAACATTCAAATATCAAACACAGTTTCATACAAACCAAAAGTGGACGATTATCGCAGTCTTTCTATGATTTTGGTATCAATATGGTAAAAGAAAGATTTTAGTAAAAATTATTTATCAAGTTGATCCCACCTTTTTGGGTGTTGCTACGTCCATAAGTGAGTAAATGAGCTGTAGCTAAAGTGGCTTCGTTTCGTGTGGAAAATATTTTGGCTGAAATCAAAATTTTTTGATATCTACCTTGATTCGGTTATTTATTTTCAATCATCTTGATTGACCTGATTATGAATACCCAATTGTGATAATATTCCTAATTGTTCTGACTTTTGTATTGTTCTTCAAAATTAGAATTCTCTATTCATCACCTAGCTGCGCCTCAATCAAAGAATAGGTTGATGGTGTGGAGGCTGTTTTGTCGGCGATCCCGCGAATTTCATTACCTTTCGCAAAAGCAATAAAAGAAATTTATAACATCATAGGAATAAGTAGAAAATGAATACAAAAAGGGCGTTCTTTGAAAAATTATTGTTCAACTAACCGTAAATCTCATTACTGTAGGTGTTCGGGAGCACCACGAAATACATTGGTAACCTGACAATCTAATTTACCATTCATAAGCTACGTATATAAATTGGTGTACATTCTTTTCCATGTGTTATTTTCTATGAAAACATAAGCAAAAATTGTTTTCACCGCTTATATCTCCAAAATGTCACTTTTGACTCCGTCGATCTTGATTTTTTTATGTTCAACGATTACTATAACTTTCGGTTTCCCAATCGCCTATAACGATGATGGAATGGCCACTGGTCCGCTCAATTTTTTGACGGCTGAAAATCGCCTTCTGCCCAAGATCCGCAGCGTCCAATTGATCGGATTTCCGGCGGCGGCCGAAGATTTTTTGGTTAACAACAACGGTCGAAGTATGGTGATGCTTCTACCATCCGAACCAAAGAAACGAGCTTTGGACCGAAAACCGGAAATTTCGCCGTTGAGATTCGGTCGGTGAAAGTGACATTTTTGGTTTCCATGTCGAAACGTTAAAGTGAAATTTCGGAAAATTCTGTTTTAGCGGTACATCGGTTTTCAGAGTAGAGTAGGGAGAGGATCCAATAATTCAACATAAACCAAATCAATGTGATTTATTAGGGCATATGGATAACTATAGTCTGATTTTTATAAAATGCTTCCAAATCGAAATGTGGCACAAATCAGTACTGTCGTCAAAATCGTTTGCATAGAGCTCCTACCGTAAAATTTTTCACTCAAAAAATTTTTAACGGTGATTTCAGTATGCTGACAAGTTTCCAGATTGTTTATCAGAAAATCGTGATAATCTGAAATACTAATTACTTTCTACTTTCATTATTTAGAAGCATTTCAAGAAAAACAAACTATAAGCTAAATTTATTCCCCTTTTCTGAGCAGCTTTTTTTCATCTCAAAAAACAGACTTTGAAATCAGAAGTTACTCTTTATGCCGATGTATGTAGGGTTCTCCACTATATTTCCTTCACTTTGAAATGATCGATGCATCGAGATCGCAACCAAACTTTTATTCAAAATTATGGAATGCTCGTTGACTCTAATCAATAATTTTTTTTCATGATACTGAGACCATGATGATCATTCTTTTCAATCATTTCAATATTATCCAAGTTGATTTCACGATCTCTAATGATGCTGCATTTGCCGAAACTCCTTCTATCCGATCCTTTCAAAATGAATGGAGTAAAGTAAACGGTTTAGTCACTGTGGTTGTTTCTGTTTTTGCACGGAATAAAAAATATTGATTTTTATACTTGCATCTTCAAGCATAATTTGAAGCTTACAAGCTTACAATAAATGTGCATGTCAATTTTCAGAGATGGTGTGCCTCATTGGGTTTATGGAATTGGCATTCTCAAGGTCAAAGCCTCTGACCTGAAAATTCTGATGAAGATTCTGATCAATCAGGAGACAGGGATGTTCGGGCTTCCATTTGTAGGCTGTAGTTTCCCCGAGTTTTAAAGCTAACCTGGAGTTTTGGAGCTATAGTAAGTGGAATTGTTTATCAGTCGAAGTAATCCACTCTTTCTTTTATCAATTTTTTGGTCATACAGGGGCTAGCAAAAAAGAAAAGTAATCTCAGTTCAATCAAATTCTATAACAAAAACACACTTTTTGTCACCGAAATCGTTTGCACAAAACTTTTACTACTATATAATCTTCAACTCAGAAAACTGTTGAAGGTTAGTTGAGTACACTCACAAATTTTCAGTCTTATATAAAATATAGATTAGCATAAAATCGTTAAAATCTGAGATAGTATTTGTCTTTTTCTCTTATAAAGAAGCATTTCAAGAAGGACACTACCGTGAAAAACACCCCTTTTCGCACTACGAATCGTACGACTTAACTCAATAACAAGGTTTACTAATATCTCACAGTAAATTGTTGTTTTTATTCCAACGGGCTCATTATTACGGACCAATAAGAAAAATCAGTATGCTATATAAAACAAGTTCGACATTCCGAGTATGAGGTCAGATTTTCTGGCTTTTCCTTTCTTTCCGATTTTTTCTACTTTTTCTCGATGATTTACCGCCACGACGGCTCTGCCTAAAAAGATAACTCACACTAAACCATAATGCGGTTGATTACTGACAGTTACACGAAGTATTCATCGAGATAATTTTTTGAACTAGACGTAACCTTGGCAGTTTATTTTTTGATTACTGTTGGACTAGAATTATTCATCAAACAGGAACTCCTAGCGTAATTACAGTAAGAAAAGGTAAAGGTAAAAGAAAAAGTAAATCAAAAAATGGAAACATTAACAATGTCGTTCGGCATCATTTAGACAACGATAGAATTTTTTCCTCGAGCATTGTCAAGACACGATTTCTAATGCTCCTTTCCTTCAAAATGATGGATGCAGTGAAAACCGTAAAAGTAATTTCAATAGAGGAAATCTTTATACCTGAGAAAAACGTAGATTTCTTCGTGAGAGTGGGAAAGGCCGAAATCAGTGAAAAGCGTCATGCCTATCCACCACCAATTTGGACAGAACTGCGTGATACTCGAGAAATTTTGACCACTTAACCATGTTATTGAATGAAATTTTCAGCTCTGTTCTGTTTGCCGCTGACAAAACATTTTTTTTCATTAATTACACCAATAAGTTTGCTAGTTTTTTTGCATCGAACTTACTTCCATGGGATCGCTGCATCGATCATTTCGAAATGAATGCTGTACAGTTTGATTCAACTTAGTTGTAATAAGTAAAAAATTAAACCGACCTGTAAATCCAATGCATTAGGAATGAAAATGATGTTCATCTCCTATGAAAGTAAAAATTCGCATGGCTGTCTACAATGAGACAAAAGTTGAAAATTTCCGACTTTATCAGTTTTTGACACACATTTCCATTAACTTCTGCACGTTTGCGTGCGTCAAACATTATGTTCTGCTATTTACACAATAAAGACGGATGCGAGCAAAATTAGAAGATTTTTTAATAAAAATGGTGAAGCTCAGAAACACCAAAAATATCCATACCTTCTGCTACGGCTACCGACAAAAAGGTACGGGAACTCATGTACTACTAGAGGGTCGCAGAACTTGGAGTTTGGACATCTTATTATTGCGCTTTCTGAGAATTGTAATCTCTTTTATATGAATATATTACAAATTGATTAATTTCAAAAATGAGACATTATGGAAAGTTTAATATGCTGAATATCAGGACAACAATTACCCTGCATAAAAATTCAAATTAAAGCTCAATTTTCGAATTTTTTGGAATTTTATAGTCTACGAGACGTGAGATTCATCAGACTGGGTAATAAAGTAGCCGCATCGTTAAGCGTTCATTAGCTGCGGAATACAATTCTCTACAACGTGATATGAAATTATTTTTTACATTTTGCATACACTTTTTATGCAATTTTAAAACGTCCAAAGTGAGACAAGAAAGGGTTAAAAGGCCGTTAAAAGTATAGCTTGGCTGCAGACAAAAAACTGCGAGAATTCATGCGCTGCTAGGGGTCGCAGGACTTGGAGGTTGCACAGTGCACACCATCTTCTTATTATGCTTTCTGAGAATTGCAACCCCTATTATGAAAAAATTACAAACTGTTCAAGCTCGACAATGAAGCATTACGACAAGTTTCGCTACAAATTAGGGCAAAAGTCAACTTGCATAAAAAAAACTAAATTCGCATTGTTATGTTACCCTAAAATTGAAAAGTTTTTCATTTCTCGACGTTTTTCGTTCTATATACGAGACTTGAGAAATATCAGCCTGCGAAAGAAGCAAGTCGTTGAGCACTCACTAGATGCGGAATACAGTGGTCTATTATGTGATATAAAAATATTTTCCCTATTCAGCATTTTACACTTTTCTAATTGGAAAGGTCGGCTGTTGATGACACTAAGGAGAGGTTCGACCACAACTACAATCTAAAGACATGTTTCAAAACACCATAGTCTGTCTTCTATAAAATTCTTATAAATTGATAAAATTCTTATAAATTGTTGCTATACTAATTTGTCTGCGCCTACGGAACGCCCTTCATTGACTTGCATGTCGACTTCCCGATCGCGAAACGTGCAGCAACAAGGTGCCCAACAATTAGTGGTGTAGATTCACAAATTTTTAAGCAGGAAATAGTGAAAACATCAAATAGCACTTTCTCCCCACTCTTGATATTTACAAGAATTTCAAGAAAAAACAAATAATAGTAAAGTTCAATTGCTCAATTACAATGGTTGTTGGAAAGGGTGTCTAAAATGAAACATTGACATTTCCATTTCAACGTGCCGAAAGAATTGTATGCAATTCGATTAATCAATACACAATACTTGAGTTCATGCGCTAGTGAAATAGTATTGATAAAGTTTCTTAATAGAGTTGCATCAAATGACAATACAAAATCCTAAGAAATTTTGGAAAAAGTCTCGGAAATTTAAGCATATTTCCACGTTCATTGATAGAAAGCCACTACACTTTTTGTGATGCTCTCCAATTCCGATGTGCAGCTTGTATACTGCTATTCATTATTTAATTTTGTTGAGATGTGGTGGTAGCCTATATTTTTGTAGCAGCCATTGTAGTCAATGTAATGCACTTAGAGATTGAAGTTTGCATTGAACAGTCTTCCTAATGAAAAATTAAGCTCATAAATGTTCGTTAATGAGGTATTTTGCATGTCAGCTATATACTTATTCTGCAGGAAGAAAAAAGATCAGGAATCAAGAATTGAAAATTGGATCTTTCGGATGAAAAGAGTATGTAGTTTCATTTTGATCACTTTTTCTCAGAAACTGGAAGACTACGTAAGCTGTCCACTGCACATCCTTGGTTCTTTTGAGTTGTAGTAATGGGTTAACTGTAAGTTTTAAAAACGGCCTTGTAACTCTTTTTTGTCACATTTCTGAAATTTTAAAAGTTCATAAAAAGTGTAACGTGTAACATAGAAAAAATATTTTTATGTCACATTAAAGAGCATTGCATTCCGCATCCAATGAATGCTTAACGGTCGAGTTACTTCATTCCCAGGCTGATGAATCTCACGTCTCGTGGATTGGAAAATACCAAAAAATGCGAAAAGTCCTAACTTTGTGATAGTGTAGCTATGCGAATTTGGTTTTTAATGCAGGGTATATATTTTACTGATATGCAGCATATAAAACTTTCCATAATGTCTCATTTTTGAAATTTACCAATCTGGAATTCTTTCACGACAGAGGTTACAATTCTCAGAAAATGCAATGATGCTGTTCAAACTTAAGTTCTGCACTTTAAGTTTTGCGACCTCCTAACAGTACATGAATTCCCGCAGTCTTTTATCAGAAGACATCGACAGCTATCAATCAAATCAGCTGTATCTCCATTCCCCAACCATCTCCATTTCCCGACCATCCCTCTTCCTCGACCATCCTTTTTCCCCGACCATCCATTTTCCCCGACCAATGCTTTATTCCCGATTCCCCGAGCAATCTGACGTTTTTCGGAGGACCCTATTCTTGCAATAATCTCGATTCCCCGAACATTGATATTCATGGCACATTTTTGTCAAAAATTTCTTAATCAAGAAGGCAATTACATACAGGGTGTTTCACGAAACAGGATGCACATTGTTATTTTGTTGCAGAGTAAATCAGAGTGTAAAATTTTGATGGCTTCAACAGATAACCTATTACATATTTCCAATTTTTTTCTGGGCCACCCTGCATGTATATGTGACTATATTTTCTATAGCAGGGCACACAGCTAAAGTCGTTCCAAAATGAGTTCTTCGAATATTGATTTATTTTTCACTAAATTTTACAAAATACGCAAAAATTCAGAATCATTACAGTAAGTGTTAATCGTAACAAGCAGGATACGCGTCGCAAAAATAATTGAATATCGGGAAAAATTTGATTCAAATTACCGCCAATCACTAAATCTCTTTGTCAAACAAAATTGGCTTGCAAGCAAATTTTTGTAATAAGGCAATTTTTCTTACTTAATTTATATCATTAGTCGGGGGAAAAGGATGGTTGGGAAATAGGGATGATCGTGGAAATGGCACGCAATCATCAAATCCATATAGAAAGTTTTGATTTTGCACTTCAAATTTGATGTTTCAAACAATATACTATATTTTCAGTGCGCGGTAAGGCGTAGTTATACTTTGTTCGAGGACAGCTCCTCGGGGGGAAGTGCACGAGGATAACTGCAAAGAGGAGACTATGTGCGCGAATAAATTTTAAATAAAAAATAATTTAAAATCTAAAAAATTTAAAAAAAAATTCAAAACTTAAAAAATAAAAAAAAAATTTTGAAATAAATTTTAATTTTATTGATTATATTTTTTAATCTTTTTAAAAATTAAATAAAATTTTTTTAAATTTTTTAAAATTAAATTAAATTTTTTTAATTTTTAATAATTTCAAAAATTTTAAATTGAATTTAAAAAATTTTTTCAATTAAATTTAATTTTTTTTAATTTTTAAAAATTTTAAAAATTTTAAATTGAATTTTAAAAATTTTTTAAAATTAAAATTGAAACGAAATCTTAAATTTAAAAAAATTAAAACTGTGCGATTGAATTTTTATTTTATTAATTAAAAAAAATTTTTTAATTAATAAAATAAATTTTATTAATTTTATAAATTGATTAAAAAAAATTTTGCGTACGAATGGCTAAAGACTACTCATACCAATTAAAATGCAACGAGTGGATCAATGCATAAAAAATTTAATTTCATATAGTTTAAAACAATTTAAATTTTATTTTATTTCGAGCACCCAATAAGCTAGAAATACGATGGGGTGAATAGCGGACGGTTTTTAGGACACTTCCCCCTAACTTAGCACACAAAATATACCAAGCGCACGCGAGCAGAGAGCCAAAAAATAGAACATGTTCTATTTTTTCTTGCTCTCCCGATTGTACTCTAGCATCCTCGAGGAGACTATAAGCTTGCCGAGAGAGTACGTTATACTTGATTCATCCTCGAAAGATGCTCGCCAGAGTTACATACTCTGCTCGAGGAAGGAAGCCATGAGGCGTAGTACTCCTGCATTCTGATTGCTTTTCAGTTATTCTCGAGGAGGTCTCGAGCGAAATATAAATACGCCTTTACACTCATTATTTCTACAGTATATTGAAGCCCATGTATTCACCAAATATTAAGTAAATTTACAAAACAGACGTACCTGCAGAAGCTGAACGAAAGCTATTCAAAAATCGAAAAAGTCAAAAGTTTTCAACTTCTCTCTTACTGTAGCTATTCTGAGTTTCGGATGAAATGAATATCAGTTTCGTTTCTAACGTACCACGTTACCTCATATAAATGATTTTCTGGTTGGGCCAATTTTTTTCTTATCCCTGTCCTCTGTATAAGAAGCTGAATTTTTTCAGACATTGTCTCTTGGAAGGATGGTTGAATGAGCTTACAAATTTTCAGTCTTATGTGGGGCTTAGCAGAAAATCGCGGTACTTGCTGTCCACTCTGTTATTATACACAAGAATTTGAAGAAAAACAGATAGGCAATTAAAACCACAGTATACCTGCTTTTGGTTGATTGAGGTCGACTTTTCATGCCTTTGGCCAAATGTTTAACGATAATCTGCGTATTTTTGTCGCATATGTTTTCGCAGACGCCCGATGTTCGACCGCACTTAGATTCGGGCATCGCATCGTCATCTTTGCGTTTGTATTTTCGGCACCGGGTTCCTCTTCTAGATTTTATGCCTGAAATAACAGTAAGATGCGTAATGAAAAGGAAGCTACGAGTACATGCCGCCATACAAGCACGTATATGGATGCCATCATTTAAGAAAAATTATGATCATACAGCCAAGTGCACTGTAACAAAGATGTAGAGTAACCCTGAAAGGAGCAATATGAGTATACAACCCAGGCTTTCAAATCAACAGGATTTCTGCAAATTTGAAAAAACATGTAAAAATAGGCAATGACACCCATCTCTGGAATCTCAAAAACTGTTGGGTCAAAAATCTAGATATTTTGTAGGTGTGCATGGGGTAGAATTTCATCAGTAAATTTTGAGTGATATGAGGTACCACTCAATGCATTGTAGAAGGCAATGCGTCAAACCTTTGCGTTAGGATTTTGCAAACTATGGTCGGCATCAAAATTATAACAAACACCATTTCACTAGTATAATGCTGATGTTACTGTAAAAATTTGGAAACGTCAAGCTATTGGCCGCGTGACATATAGTTCGGAAAACATGAGTGACGGGAGTCGAGCAGTGGAGGAAATTTCGGTTGTTTGAAGGTCCTGTGCGTCAGTTTCGTGGATTCTGCTCTATCTTGTTCAGCACATGGGTAGCTCTCATGGCGAACAATATTTTGTATATTCATTTTTAAATGAAACTAATCACGAGTGTGGTACAGAGAGAAGTTTCAACTCAAAGTTTATGTTACTATCGCCTCATGCAGAGTAACCTGATTCAAATTTCCTCACCGATAAAACTCGTCCCCATGCACAACGGCAGAATATCTAGATTTTAGGCCCAACAGTTTTTGAGATTCTCGGGGGTGTTTTTGCTATTTTTACACATTTTTCTAAATTTGCAGAAACCCTGTTGATTTTAAAGCCCGGGTTGGTATACTTATATTGCTCCTTTCAGGGTACCCTACATCTTCGCTACAGTGCACTTTGCTGTAGGATCAACAAAAATCCTTTCCTCATATCATGGCCGTACATCTACGGTACTTACAGTAAGATGATCTCGAGTCTTACTGAAGGTTTTTGCTTTTCACTCACCCGTGCATTTTTCACAAAAGCAGTGCTTGCATTTATATTGATCTTCATCTTTCAACAACAATTCGCAGATCAATTTGGTCAACTGTTTGTTGGACATGGTACCGGCTTTGTGTGCGACGTCACCGCTGCATCGGCGACAGAGGTCCTTTTCGGCCGAGGAGAAAATGCGTTCGACAGTCGAGGCATTTTCGGCCGTTTCTCCCGCGGCCGCGACCACGGCTTCTCCCGACTGTTGCTCCTCGGGGACGGCTGCCTATACATATATGTAAACAATTACGAGAGATTAAATTGATATTTCATAAAAAAGACATCAGGAATCAAGGCTCAACTTTGGTCCATTTCGTCGGTACCACGGCAAATCTATCTAAATCAAAATTTTGAAAATTCTGAATTTTTCAGCTTTTCATATGTTATTGATAATTCCGTATAAGAAGGCACCATCTATATCCAATTGCATAGATTAACATGTGAGACTCTATCACGTTTACAATAGATATTATGGCAAAACCGTCTACGTTATATTATCTATATAGTCTCAAAATATGACATAGACAGTTTTGCCCTGGCACCGACGATTTATTTTGAAATGGCAGATGCAACTATGTTCAAAAGTGAAAGATTAAGCTTGATTACAGTAGTCAGTGCAAATTATTTTTCTACAAACTGTCAATTTATGTGAATACCTGCTCAAATCACCAAAAATTTTCAGTGCGTTTTCGTTAGTGATAATCACAGGCGGCGCGATAGCATCAACCTATAATATACTTGGCCTCCAAATTTCGTGTATCCCCCTCTAGAGCTAAAACGGTAAGAGCTAGAACCTTCGGGTTTTTTCATAATTTGGGGCATAGGGGCAAACTGAAGGGTGCCTTTCGTCATTTCACCTCTACCTGCATGCGGTTCTCGGTGGGGCCCCAAAAACATGCAAAAAACGCACTTTTTAAGGTCCAGAGTTTCACCATGCCCAGCTATGCGTGTGGCATATCCAAGCTCCATACTTCGGCCTCTTGGGGGTGCAATCCCAAATGCGATTTTTTATTTTTGTAAAATATGGTCTCCATTCAGTTATATGGTTGTCCAAAGTTCCGGGAACGGCGAAATTTGACAATTTTCAATTGAACCAGTAGGGTTATTGTGATTTTTGGTTTAAGAGTTTTCGACCGAAGCGAATTCAATGGATGCGGTCACTTTACACAAAAAATCATCATTGATGTAAATGAGGGATACTCCTGTGAATTTTTGGAGGAAGGAGTTTTCGACCATTTTGAATTCGATGGACGCAGTCACTTTACACGGAAAATTATTCCGAGTGTAAACCAGCGTATTTTCTTTTTTTTGTGGAAGGGGTTTTCGACCGAAACGAATTCAATGGATGCAGTCACCTTACATAAAAAAAATCATCATTAATGTAAATGAAGGTACTCCCGTGACTTTTAGGAGAGAGGACTTTTTGACCATTGGGAATTCGATGGATGCGGTCATTCTAAACGAAAAAAATTATCCTGTGTGTGAACAAGCGTATTTTCGTGATTTTTTGTGGGAGATTTTCGACCACGGGGAATTTAATGAATGCGATTACTTTACACACAAAATTATATTGAGTGTATACAAAAGTATTTCTGCGATTTATGGGGAAGAGGTTTCTGACCATGGGGAATTCAATGGACACAGTCACTCCGCGCAAAAAAATGTTCTGTGTCTAAACAAAGGTATTTCCTCGGGTTTTGGGTTGACGGGTTCCTGATTATGGGGAAATCAATAGAAATGGTCACTTTACACTATGTTTACAACGTGTTTTAAATTCTATGCAGTTTACACATCTTTTACTTTACCGAAATGAGAATTCGTAGCTTTAAGATTTTATTGTGTTTTTGATGTGAAGGTGACCAAATTTGAAACTTCATTTTGCTTCTACGAAGGTTTTCATGCATGTCTGAGGCCCACTAAAAAGAGGTGGACTAGTTTATTAGAAAATGCCCCGATGGGGCAGAAAAAAGGATGTACTTGCTTAGTTGCCAAGCTAGAAAAAGAAGTGGACTAGATTTTTGAGAACTTGGGTTTAAGTTGGAAAAAATTAACTTTCATTATATTGGATATTCATTCTTTGTCAAAAAAAAAACAAAAACAAAAAAAGGTCTGTGAGAAAGTATATTCTGCAGCTGAGTGCATCAATACACTTTCCAACCAAAAATGTGCATCTTTGAAATTTTGAGGAGGGCACGAGGTTGAACCATACATGCACATAGGGGGTAGGGGGGTAAACCCCCATACCTGAGACCCCGGCCACCCCCCCTGACCAAAAAAAAATCATCAAACATCACCCTGAACTTTTTCCAAGACAGCTTTTTTCATGATTTTTGTGTATATTTTGTATGAAAAACAGGCTTACAGAATTTTTTTTGTTTTTTTTGCTTACCCACCCCCCTACCCCCCAGGGAAAAAAGTCCATGGACCCTTTCCCCTGGAAAATTCTTGCCGTGCATGTCTGGGTTGAACCTTGGTTTTTTGGCGTATTTTGTGACAAAATTCAAAAAAAGTTGACCAAAAAATTCTTTTTCATAACAAATTTTCCAGTTTCAAAACATTTGGGGTAGTTTGTACCCCCTTCCATTTCTTTCTTCACACATGTGTGCTTCTGTACTGCTATGAGTTTTTTTCTAAATTTAGTGGCAATAAAACAGGAATCAACTCCGGGAAAGTGACACATGAGATCCCACTCAGTTTTTTTAGAAAAGGTTACAGCACAAAGTCTTCTTAGAACTAAATCGATTGTGTAAGATATGTTTAATTCGCTCATTTTATATAACATATCGTATAGAATTCACTCCGTAAATAACCAAGGCCCAGTTGCACTAAAGGGGTCTAAGCTCGAGCTCAAGATAGTCTCGAACAAAAAAGCGACTCGGTTTGATCTCAAGTTCGGTATAGTTTAATGTTATCAGGACTATAACGAGCTCAATGTCGAGATTATGACTATAATCTGCTTCCCTCTGTTAGGCTCCTGTGGGGTCACAATTAAGCAACAGTTCTGACCACAGGCTAACAACAACAACAACACCAAAACTCTCCCAGACGTTTCACCAGATACTCGCCAGAACTTTCACCAAACCTCAGGCAGAACACCTTGGCACGTACCTCAGGAGCTCCTACCCAAGTCTCCAATCCTATCCTCAAAAACCCCAACCTCTACGCTCACAAAACAAAACAACTTACAGGTTCAAGTTGTATCGGGTGACGAGTGGCGACGCCAAAAACAAATAATAAACAAAATAATTATAAGTAGGCGATGGCGGCGTCGCTCCATAAAACGAATCTTTTTAACAATGATAAAAAGACAGCAAAAACGCGAAACAGTGGCAGAAATAACCTATGCAAATTTATCATTTCTTTTCGCCACTTTTCGCCGCGTCCAACCGCCTGCGCACCGACGCCGGAAGCTGAACACGTGCACCTGAGCCCACCTCAACATCCCTCGGCCCTCAAAACCGACCAACGGGAGGTGAAAACCTTTCTGCAGCCTGAGTCTCATACTGAGGCCCCGACTGCATAACAGTTTTCCCCTCGGAAAACAAATTTTTGGGGCTACCCCCTCCAAGATGTGATCCAGCCCCTACCAGGTCCTTCAGGTGACGGCAACCTTGACCAATCCATTCGGCAGGGCACTCCCTTTCGGGCTACCGGAAACGATCACGAACGTAGTTCGGCCTGGACTTTGACGTCGATCTGTGCCTAGATCCGGGGCGTCGCCGTTCCTCTTCTCCCATTTCCTGGTTTTTACAACCTCGGTGATGAGGTGCCCCAGGTGCGCTTCCTCCACGGTCGGCCGCTCGCCACGTCGCTCCGTCCAATACAAATCTACTCAGTAAAAAACATTTTCTATAAAATACTTCAAATATCTAATTACGAAATAATTTTATAAACGCGAATAAAATTTTCACGTCTTCATCTTTTTCAGGCCCTGAAAGTAAACAAGAAAATACGAGGGCTGTACACGCCCGAAATAAGATGGACGGAAATAACGAATTTTGCCGGGCAACTTTTGGGCACCGGAAACGAGAAAATTTAAAATTTAAAGCAACAATAAAACGAGATAATATATTTTTTTTTTGTATTTTGTATTTTATTTGTGTTTTTGTATTTTTGTATTTTTGAAATAAAATTTGTACGAAATAACGAATTTTGGTCCAAAAAGTAAGCGGCTATATGAAATTATTGTTGCCCGCCGCCACCATAACCGCCGTATTGGAAGCTACCACGGCGAGGGTAGGGACCACCCCGAGCTCCACGACCCCTGAGGAATCCCCCAAAAACTCCTCGAGGTTGGGCCACACGAGGGGGTCCGCCCATCGCCTGTCCTCTATACGGTTGCGGATTAACCATCTTAAAGGGTCTATCTTGACCCTGTCCCTGACTCCAGCCCCGGCCATATCCCCCTCCAGTTCCCCTCTGGTACGAGCCCTGAGTGGAACTTACGGAAGATACTCCTGAAGCTGAGGTAGTGGACCTACCTTGACTTTGTTGATTCGCGTACGGTAATTTGAATACTCCAGGCTGGTGCCGACCCTGCGAGTGAGACGATTGTCGCGAGTGCTGGCTCCTAGTCCTGGATGCATCCCTAGGTTGTCTTTCCGTTAACATTGGAATCTTGAAGGGTTGCCCCTCCTCATCCTCTGCTTTCTGGAATTTACCAGAAAATCTCTGAACCATGTCCGACAACCTTCTCTTTGCTGCCATATCTACTGCAGTTTGTTGGTGCTCCTGCATTTGGTTGGCGTACGCTTCCCTGAATGCAGTACTACCTTCTCCCCGCAGGTAGATAGAATAATACCTTTCTGTGACAAATGACTTGGCCCGTGCATCAATTGCACCAATATGTCTCGGGCCCAACTGCTGTTGTTCTAATTTTAGCAACACCATGGTACATAAGTATCTCACGGCTGCCATCACTATTTCCGCATCAAAATGATGAAACCAATTTGGCATGAACTTGAGCCAAATATATTCCCAAATGGGCTCAGGAACGTTTACATGATCATACAGGAAACCACCTTGAACGTCAAAGTGATCCCCGTAGTTCTCGTAAAGCTCCTCTACTCCATTATTCACTAATGCCCAGATGATTTGGTTCCTATTATCATCTGGCATATCCTGAGCAAAGAATTCGATCACCTCCGGTGTCGAAAAATCTATCCTTCCCTTCACCAAGGGAAACTTCTTATGGATGTCCCAGTAGTCTCTCAAAACAGAACTTAGGTACTCCAAAGTTACTTCCTTATCTCTACTTCTCTTGACCGATTTTGTCGGTTCCGACGTAGAGGGTTTAGAAACAACTTTTTTCCCTGAAGCGCTGCTCTGGTCCTGCTGAGAAGTCTTATCGACCTTAGACACGGGCTTAGCCAAAGTACTTTTCGTCGTTGCACTTACCTGAGATGCAGACGATTTACTAGGTACTTTAGCCGAAGCAACCGTCGACTGCACCTGACTCGTAGAACTTTTGGTTCCAGGCATCAGGCTCGTCGGCGTAGTTCCCGTCTTGGATTTGGTTGAATCCGTCAATAAAGTTGTAGATCCTGCAAACTTCAAATCCACAGACGTAGAACTCCCTGTCTGTTCTCCTTCACCATCACTGATTTCAATGACATCCTCTTCATCTCTCTTTTTAGCCCTATTGGCCCTTCGGGCTAACTTTCGTCTTCCTAGTCTTTTAATTTGTTCGTCTGTACGACCTTCTGCTCTGAACTTTCTGACCTCTTCGGCGGTATACATACCTGGTATACCACCGTCCATACTTGGATCTCTGGGCGCTACTTGAACTGTCGGCGTAACCTTGCTGACCGCAGGCTGGATGACCTGCGTACTAGAAGGTTGCACCGGCAATTTCGGGATATGATAAGCAGTAGGCGGCTTGGCTGGAGCTTGCACGACTGTAGGCGCTGCCAGAGGCGTTGGCTGCGCCGTAAAACCAGCCAATACTAGTTCCAGCTGCTTCTGCTGCTGATCTAATCTCGCTTTCTGCTCCGCAAGCTGCTTAGTAAAAATCTCTTTCTGTCTCTCGATTTCCTTTTCAGCTTGCTCCCTGAGCCTTGCTTCAATTTCCTCTATTGCTGGACTTGCAGCAATCGTTATCAGATTGCTTTCATCCAACATCGGCTCTGCCCTGACATCCATTCCAGAAAGTAAACTTTCTGTCTGATCTAATAATGAAGTTAATTGTGTTTCTTGATCAGGCTGTATCAACGATTCAACAGTGACCTCATTGTCCACTTCTAAATCGTCTCCTACCTGATTCAAGTCTATGGGGGTGTTGAGGTCTGCAGGTATCACCTGTAGCTGTGCTTTCGCCGCAACAGGCTCAGCCTGCATCCCCTGCACCTGATCCAAACTACTCATATCAACTCCAGGTTGTTGACTCACCGTTGTGGTTACCTCAGTGCCTGTAACCGGCACTGCTGGCTGCTTACCTATCGGCGTCACTACAACCTTATCGCCAATATGCGTAATCGTAAAACCTGGAGCATCGGACGGCAATATCGGCTCAAAAAATGGCGGCTCGTAACCTGGAACGTATTCCGGTTGATAGGCTAAGACGCTCTTTTTCTGGTTCTCCTTCGTTGCGTCCTCACTCATATCTATCGGGTATCGCAAACCTGGAACTCTAACAGCTATCTGGCGGAAGTAAAACCTCTGATAGCAGTACGGATTATCTTTGTACTGCGGACACTCCGCCAAATGCTTCCTTTTATCTTCCGGTCTTTGCTCCCATGACTTTGTCTTGGGCCAAAATCGGATCGGCAGAAATCCGAAACGATTTCCCCAACATGTAATAGAATCGCCCTTGGTTGGCGTATGTACCTCTGTTACTGGAAGACTATTCAAAAATGATAAATACTGACCGTACCTATCTCCCCTCCACAACATCTTCAAGAGTTGTTCCTTTCCCTCAGGGCTAAAGGATCTCAAATAGTTGTGGTCAAGGAGAGAGGTAAGGTACTCCTCCGCCTCCTCTCTGCAAGCTGGCCAAAACAAATGAAACGTAAGCGGAACTTTATTACACACTGACTCCAAATTCTTAAAATTGTCCTCGATCAATATTTCAGAATAAGGAGCGATATCCATACTCCAGTGTTGCCTTACATACGAGTCTTTACCGTTCGAAATTCTGACCGGTTCATACTCTTGGTAATCAACTTCCAGACATGGTATCTCCAATAACTGCTTCGTTTCTTTTCTATACCTTAGATAATTCTCGTATAAAACCATAGATACTGGTTCATCGAGTCTACTGAAACTCTTCCCTCGATTAACCATATCTACCACCTTGTTCATTATTCGAGTTCTAATCTGCTTTTCCGACAAAGCTTCTTCGAACTCTTCATCCTCACTTACCGTATCGTTACCGTCTACATTCTTACTTTTTTCTTTAACGGTATAATCAGGATGAATACCTTTAGGTATACTCACGTCTCTTCCTCTCTTCGGATTTGCCTCGTAATGAGGGAAGCTGTACTCCACATAGCCTCCAAATGAGGTGTCCATTTGGGCAGCCATACGGGCATACGCTTCCTGTCTCATTACGTGGTAAATAGCCGACGACTGCGGCTCCTCTACTTCCGGACTTCCACAAAAAGTCTGCGGAAAATTCTCTCCATGTATGATATTAAAAAACCTGTACAACCTGTACGACATTATCTGGATTTGATCCGCTTTCATCAAATCATGCGGAAAATACTGGAATCCGACCTCGACTTCCATAGCTAACTCATAGTGGAAAAACGCTAAGAAAACCAACAATGAGTAGTAGGCGTCCAGTGCTGAATACCGTATTTCAAACTGTGTCAACGTGTGCCTACAGAATCGTTCACGTTGCGCTCTCTGACGGAAATCGATTTGGAAATAACCAACGTCCGCCAGATACAGCTCCGTGAACAACCCTTTCAGCTTAAAAGTTTCCGGGCAAAGTCCCAACTTCCTGGACATTGCCAAAAATCTTCCATTCAATTGATCTCCTACCTTGGCTACGTCATAATAACGGCCATACGAAGATGTAATTCTATACTTGATCTCTGCTGTCAGATCAACATCCTGGTGATTTCTGCCTGCGCCATTAACATTCCAGACGGCAACCAGATCTGTAACCAAGTTGTATCCAACGAGAAGCATGTCCGAATCTAAGAGCTCATGAATGAGCGTCCATTCCTTCGGCATGATTGTCGTAGTATCTACAACAAAGGTGTCTCCAGTCACCGTCGAGAAGCTAATGACTCTCGCGAACTCCTTCCCTTTTGGGTTATCAACCCCAGAAGTCGCGAAAACCTTACTCACGTACTCTTGAGTAACTTTCTCGGTATCAAAACCGATAACTGGCTGTCCTCGAAATCTGCTCACCTTCAGAGTTTCGATCATCTCAGCCACCTTACCTATTTCGACCAATTTCGGTTCCGTCAGTTCCAACGGAAATCTTCCGAACGTCGTTGCAAACCATCGTTCCAATTCGCCGACTCTAACAATGCGTTTAACATTGTAGTCTAAAAAATTCAGGCGAAATGTTTACAACTTTTTAATGAAAATTTTTTCCAAAGCGGACAAACATCGGTTAAGTTCTACCTTCACCACAGATAGTAAGCACAATTAGGAAAAAGGAAAAAAGAAAACTGCAAGCAGGGGAAAATAAGGTACCACACATATATTGGGTTAGTGTTGGCAGATAGTTAAACACAAGTGCGGCCCCGACTTCTACCTTATACGGGAGTACACGCACAGACCACCTGCGTCTTCCATCAATCGACTGCTAGCCGTCTCAATCCAACGCCCAAAACGGCCTATCCAATTAATAAATTAAGAATTTCCAAGAAGAAATTTGAAAATATATTTACTAATTTACCCAAAATGTGGAAATTCGTAGAAAATTAAGATTAAGATGGAATTTGAAAATTTAAATAAATTTTTGAAATTATCTACCCCTAGTCGACTAGTTGCTACACTCCACTTCTTCCCCATCACATAGTCGAATTTATTCAACTCGCTATGTGTGTAGAGGAATGATGTAGTTTCGCAAAAAGTCCAAATTTTTGCGCTACGGGCAGCTTTGCCACACTTTTTCAAGTTGACAGAACAAATATGTTCCCACTAAACTTTTACAATTGTCTAGGCCTTCGTCTAGACACCCGTGGGCTATGACATCCTGCTTTGCCCAAATAATTTTTAGATTAACTAAGTTTAATAACTTAGGTCGCTTACCATCGACTAAAAAATACCGATTGTTTTGCCGCACCTGCGGCTGTCCGTAGGTCACGTGGGGGTCCGTGACCAAATACTGTTTCGTCCGGCGTCCATTGGGGGGCCTGGACATTCCTTCCGCTTCTTTTTCGAATTCTAATAATTCGGCGCTATCAATTTTTGCAAAATTTTTTAAAATTTTTTGATATGAGCTGAAAAATCGACAAATTTTCCGCTTTCGCTACTTTTTGTCTATTTTCACTCTAAAACTCAGCGGTTTTCCCAATTCTTCCAATATTCACAGAATTGGGGGGCAACAACTAACTATTTCCTCCGAAATTAATCGGACTCGGGGAAATTTAAAATTTTTGGCCGCGAAAAAAGTTTTAAAAATTTTAGGTTTTTGCGAAGAGTGGTCTTTTACCAAAAATTTTGAGAAATTTTTAGATTTACGCGAGGAAAATTTAAAAATACATGATAAATACGCGATAAATACATAAATAATTACAATTAAATACAATTTGTACTTAAATACACAATTCCGGACGAAAAAATATGGGGGGGTATTCATATGCACACAAAACAGCGAAAAAACAGCGCTACGCGCTACGGCAGTTTATAATTATCAATTTTTGAATCTACAGTAAACTGCGTGTCCTTAGATGACACGTCATTAGACTGCAGCCATCTGCCGGTCTCGTAGCGAAAGTGCTTTAACCTGCTCACGGATACCACCTGCTTTTTCAGCGGCTCTCTCCAGTGAGCGATTTCAAGCACATTCTCTGATAATCTCCTATTATCAGTAACAACATACGGTCCTTGCCACGGCAGACCCAGTTTTTTCTGTTTATCGACTTTCAGCAAAACCCAATCATTGACGGAATAATCATGAGCTTTTGCTTTACGGTCAAAAAACTTTTTACTGCTCTCCGCAGCCTTCCTGATATTCTCAGCAATGGTCTCATAAGTTTCTACTAAGCTTTCGGTTAGTATATGCTTATAAGCCTCATAGTTCATTGGCAGAACTATGTTTCTAGCAACACCAATACTAATGCCAAAATTTGCCTCATGACCTCTCAATAAGGCAAAAGGAGAACATCTCGTTGAGGTATGAGGTGTGGCATTGTATGCAAAAACGACAGATTGCAAATATCTGTCCCACTTATCTGAATCCTCTATAGCAACCTTTCGCAACTGCTTGATCAAGGTTTGGTTAAACCTTTCAACCATTCCATTTCCTTGTGGATGGTAGGCAGTTGTGAAAATCTTCTGACACTCCAACAATTTACAGACTGAGGTCATCAAATCAGCTGTAAAGCATGAACCGTTATCACTCAACAATTTCACCGGGGTTCCATGCCTGAACACAATATTTCGAAGAAAACTGTCCACAATGGTTACAGCAGATTGATCCGGGATCATTTCTGCTTCCACCCATTTTGTAAAGTAATCTTGGAATACTATCACATACGGTCTTTTCTCGCTCATGGGAGATATTCCCACAATGTCAACAGAGACTATGTCAAATGGTCCTCTAGGAATGATTGGATTCAATGGCGGAATTGTAGCCTTTCCTGGAGTCGCAATTTGACATATCGGACAAAAGCTGATCCAGCTCCGAACATCCTTCTCGATGCTCGGCCACCAGAACCGCTTCTTAATAATAGCAAGGGTTCTCTTAAACCCTTGATGCGTCATCATCACTGCTCCATGATACTGATGCAGGACAACTTTTTTGAGAACAGAGGGGACAACAACTTGATCCTCTGCCTCGCCAAAAGTCTCTCTATATAGTATCCCTTGATCGATATAAAAGCTACTTTGAGACTTGGTGCTACTACTAGCACCTAGTTTCTCGAAGATCACTTTTAGATCTTTATCCTTTCCTTGCAACTTTGACATCAAGGCGTTTGAGATAAGCCCTTTCGGTCTATCATCTTCAATCTCTGGGGCTTCTTCAAACTCCTTCTCCTTTGGTTCAAAAATTCTCTTCACCTCTTCTTTAGGTTTTGCTTGCCCAGGAGGATGTCCTTTTTCCTCCTGCTGCAAGTTTTTTGCCATTTGTCTAGTGACTACCGCCTCAATTTCATATTTCTCAGGCGTTCGATAATTATCAAATTCTGGAGAAATATTAAGTTGAGTTTCATCACTAACACTATACTTTGAAGCCACTGAAGCTGTGGCCATCTTCACCGGAGTGAAGACTCCTACAGCCTCATCCACTTCATCTCCTCTGAGTTCCCGAAGTTGTTTCACTAAAACTTTGTGGTTTTGGTTAAGGACTTCATCTTCAGTAAGAGATTTCACATCTTCTTTCTGAAAGATAAGCTCCCATTTTGGTGGCAACTTCTCTTTCTGCTCATCCGGTTCCTCCTTCCTAGAGAGGAAATCTGCCATGGCATTTTGTCTGCCAGGCACGTACTCCAACTTGTGATTAAACTGGCAAATGAATGCGTACCACCTCTTGAGTTTGTCATTAGTCTGTGTATTCACCCTCATTGATAATAATGGTTTGTGGTCAGTTTGAATCCTGACCTTTTGGCCCAAAAGATAATGTTTGTAAATTTTAAGGCCGTAAACCACAGCTAAGCATTCTCTTTCGGTGGCGCTACATTTCCTTTCCTCTGCCCGCAATATCCGACTATTGTAGGCAACTACCCAACGTTCCGAGTCAGTCTCTTGACATAACACTGCTCCCAATGCAATTCCACTGGCATCCGTTTGAAGAATGAATCGTGCAGATCCATCTAAAATTGGATGTCTTAAGAAAGGTACTGAGGTCAATGCTACTTTGAGCTTCTCAAAAGTTGTGTAATGTAATTCCGTCACATTCCATGTTCCCTTCTTACCTGTTAATTTGTACAAAGGTTCAGCTAGTGCTGCTAGGTCTGGTATAAATTTCTTACACCATTGTAACATACCTAGGAATCTTTGCATTTTCTTAACAGAATCCGGGAATGGGAATTCCGTTATCGCCTTGACCTTCTTAGGATCCGGAGAAATTCCATTCGCATCCAAGATGTGTCCTAAAAAGTGCACCTTCTCGGGAAGAAATTCACATTTCTCTGGCTTAAGAGTCAACTTCGCCTTCCTCAACGCTTCTAGCACCAAGTTCAAATTCTCTAAGTGTTCCTCGAACGTATTTGAGAAGATGATAATATCATCTATATACACTAGGCAAATTTTCCATACCAAATCCCCAAGGATTCTCTCCATCATCCTTTGGAATTCAGCAGGTGCATTCTTCAACCCAAACGGCATCACTTTAAACTGAAATAAGCCCTCTTGGCATATAAAAGCCGTTTTCTCCTTGCTTTCCTCCTCCATCGGGACCTGCCAATATCCCGACTTCAAATCTAGAGTCGTATAGAACTTAGCTCTTCCAAGACAATCTAAATAGTCATCCATTCTCGGGATGGGATATTTATCATCCTTGGTCACTTCGTTTATACCTCTAAAATCCACTACGGGTCTCGTAGTTCCATCTTTCTTTCCAACCAGGAACAAGGGTGCAGCCCACGGTGACTTCGAGGGCTCGATCACTCCTTGATCCAACATCTCCTTTATGTGTCGCCTTACTCCTGGCCGACTATTAATTGAAGCTCTGTAATATCTCTTTGCTACAGGTCTTGCATCTCCTGTATCTATCTTGCACGTCAGAGCTGGGGTTGTAGTAGCCGGATCACCAGGCAAGCTAAAGACATCTCTGTATTTCAACAAAGACTCTATAGCTTCCGTTTTCTTCTCTTCCGAAATTTTCGCCTTTGATATCATCTTGCATAGTGAAGTATAGAACTCTACAGAATCAGCTTTTGATAATGCAGGCATTCCTTCCTTTACCATACATGTCTGATATTCCTCTTCCTCCTTTATCTTCTTCATTTCCTTCACCTTCTTGTACGTATCATCATCTTCAATAAGCATAGATTCTGTATAGCCAATGATTTGATCTCTCTCAAACCGACATCCAGAACCTGTGGTATTGGAGATTAGTACTACAAACTCTTCTTGTGATCCGTCTACAACCGCTTTCTCCATTCTGAACTTCCTTTCAGAATCCTTTGATTCGACGATAATTCCGTTCAACGTGGCATCTCCATGTTGATCCCAAAGTTTTGCCTTCATCAAAACATCTGTTCCATATGGAATGTAGGTTTTACTACATGCAACAATTGCAACAGTTGTCTTTAGCAGACAAACTTTTGGATAAACAATTTGATTTATGCAATCAGTCGACGCCACACTGACTTTAGTTACTTCTTCCATTACCGTTTGCACAGTAGTTACAGAAGGAACTTGAACTACGTCAATCTTTCTCTCAATGCCTTGTATCGTCATGGCATTTCTTTTGAAATCAATCACCACACCTAAATCTGGGTGTGCCAAAAAGTCTGTGCCTAAGATCAGGTCCTCACCTGCATCTGGCAACACTATAGCATTGACTGGAAAACTTCCGAATTCAGTCTTCATACAAACTGGTACATACCCATAGGCATGCACAACTTTTCCATCAGCTACAGTCACTTTAAGGATACGAGGGTACACTGTATAATCAACATCTAATGCCCTTTTCAGGAGCTTAGAAGACATGACCGTACACTGAGCTCCTGTATTGATTAAAGCTCTGGTAGCCGTTTTTTTAATAACCACATTTATGTAGAAAGGAACCGTTTTCGGATAATTTTCCAACAATCTTCTCTCTACGTCCGTTGCTTTTCTTCCATATTTCACATGAGCCAAATCTCTTTCTTTCACTTTCTCTAGAGGTGTCACCTTATCCAGGTGAATAATACTTCCGAGAACCAAACTAGAAGATTTGTTTCTACTCTGCTCGCTTTCATCATCCACATCCGTACGGCTTGTCACCATTACGTTATGCGAACTAGGTTGCGACTGGTTCGAAACAAATGATCCAGACTGATCCTGGACGGTACTACCCTGAATAGCAGGTTGACTAGTTGGTGCAGGTAACATCAACTGAGGCTGTCTCTGCAACTGGATGCCTTGTTCCCTAAGTCTGCAGAATTCCCTGTATCTCTCAAACTCTGGGTCATACCCGTACATTTGATCTTCTTCGGGGAATCCTACATAATAGGCACCTCTTCCTCTTCCTCTAAATCCAAATTGAGGTCCACCTCTACCTCTAAAACTTCCTCTATATGAAGCGTTCCTATCACCACCATAATACTGATTAGACATGCCACGGTTAAATCCACCGCGTTGCTGTTGCTGACACCGGTAGGCTAATGTCTTACACTCTTCCGTAGCATGCGTATTATTCTTATGATAAATGCAGTAGGGTCTCTGCTGCTTCAACTGCTTCTGCTTTTCAGCAGACGCAGCCTTCACAGTAGTCAACTCTTTTAAGGCTTCACTCTGAGTAACTTGTAATTTATCCACCTTTTGAACCAATTGTAGCCACTCCTTTGAGAGAATAGCTAGAAAAGACTCCTTGGCCTGCTCCTCGTTAGACTTTTTGACATCACGAGGCGACGGACCAGGTATCATCTCTTCCGCATTCTCCTCACTTCTCTCCTCTTCCACTGCCTTTTGCAACTGATTTTGTGGTCTTGACTTCGTCTGGTTATACTTTTTAGTACTTCCATACGGAGCATTCCCGACAAAAGCAATTTCCGGGCACATCTCCTCCGCTACAACTTGATTCACTACAATCGGTTTATCTTTGGCTCCAAAAGTAGTAAACACATTCTTATATTTCTTATCAATTTGAGTTACGGCGTATGCAAGGTCTTGCCATGTTTTCATTGATGGCAATACGTCCTGCAACTCCGTCTGATACAACGGACTACTCTTATAAATGAAGGCATTAATAATATTCTCTTGCCTTATTTGATCACTCTGATCTGCATAGACCAGATCCACATGATTACTCAATCTCTTTAAAAATTCTAAGGCTGACTCGCCTTCTTCCTGTTTCATATTAAACAACTCTCTTTTGAGCATCGTCAAATCATAAGTCGGCGCGAGATACTTTAAAATATTCCTCCGCGCTTCTGTATAACTTGAGGATGTTCTCGCTATCCTCCTCGCCGTGTTCTGAGACAACCTTCTCAAACACTCCTTCTTCACTTTATCAGCCGTATTCTCCAGAAACTCACTTTCCAGATCAGTAAAAAATTTCAAAGCCTCCGTTGGCTTTATACTATCATGCAAAGGTCTATGTTTCAAGGCCTTTACCACATCTCTCACATCAACTTCAACACTTGAGCTAGAGTTCGAAGTAGATGAACTGCTATTATCACTATCCGAGTAATGTCTACTCCTAGCTCTAGATCTGTGAGATCTCTTTCGACTCTTTGACTTTCTCTTTCTTCTCCTCTCAGGGCTAAGGTCAGCTCTATTTGCGGTATCTCTCCAAGGAGTAGGACGAGAAAACCTATCCTCTCCCTGGGACGATTCGTCGCAAATAGTCACTTTCCTTTCCCTCGACCTCCTATTCTCTGAGTAACCGTAGGCATTCGATTGTGCTTGTTCAGCATTCCTCGAACTCTGCGGCTCCTCAGTCCAACCTCTATCTCTAGCCGAATATTTGTCTCTGTCCTCTTGAGACCTAACATAAACTTCCGAATGAACCTCTCTCTTAGGTTCACTAACTCTCTCAACTCTATTCTCAAGGTAAGAAGACTCACCTATCTTCCTCCGTTGATCATCCTCCGACTCCTTTTCCTTGACCTGCGCGCTTTCGATTACTTTGATCAATAACTCGACCTTCTTCTCCAGCGCGTTAATTCGTACATCCTTGGGATCGACTCGATCCCTCTGCTCCTCTCGCCGAATAAAATTCGCCATTTCGGGGTCGTATCGCCTCGAATATTTGTCGTCGTATAAATCGGCCGGCGCGTCCTCGTAATATTCGTCGTAATTCATGTCCACCAGGTTTGACCTCCACGCCGGTTTCGATTTCCGTCTAATCTCCTCCAGCGTTTCGGCCATCGGATGGACCAACTTCGAGGGCGACGTCGGTCTCTCCTTCTCAAAGGTCTGCTGACCTCTGACACTACCACTTACAGTAGTTTCAATCTCGGCTCTCCTAGCCATTTCAAAACCATTTCTCCTCAAATCTTCTTCAACTCTTGCCATTTCGGCAATTCCACTCTCTCTCCTTCCTTCAGTCTCAGGCGCCTGTGCTTGAACCTTTTCTACCGCTGCGTGTTCTTCAGCAGAGTCGAGATTCGAAACACTAGGTTCGTGTGACCTAGGAGGAGTCCTCAACATTTTTCCTACCGGAATACTCATCTTCTTCACTTTTCCGGTATGTGACTGCAAATAAAACCCAGGAGGTTTAGTTATTTTTCTGGTGGTTCTCCGGTTATCCGTCGTGAGAGGCGTTAAGAGTCCACCACTTGTTAGGCTCCTGTGGGGTCACAATTAAGCAACAGTTCTGACCACAGGCTAACAACAACAACAACACCAAAACTCTCCCAGACGTTTCACCAGATACTCGCCAGAACTTTCACCAAACCTCAGGCAGAACACCTTGGCACGTACCTCAGGAGCTCCTACCCAAGTCTCCAATCCTATCCTCAAAAACCCCAACCTCTACGCTCACAAAACAAAACAACTTACAGGTTCAAGTTGTATTGGGTGACGAGTGGCGACGCCAAAAACAAATAATAAACAAAATAATTATAAGTAGGCGATGGCGGCGTCGCTCCATAAAACGAATCTTTTTAACAATGATAAAAAGACAGCAAAAACGCGAAACAGTGGCAGAAATAACCTATGCAAATTTATCATTTCTTTTCGCCACTTTTCGCCGCGTCCAACCGCCTGCGCACCGACGCCGGAAGCTGAACACGTGCACCTGAGCCCACCTCAACACCTCACCATTTTTCAGCTAGTGTGAGAGGCAGAAGTTTTGAATCGGTCGGGAGTTAGAATGTAATTGGTTTACCATTTTTTACATTTGAAGTCATGTGCATATAATTTTCTATAGAAAAATTTTATTGTAGTTGATGATGCTAGAAGAAGGACAAAATGCACGATGCTGCAGAATATACTTTTTCACAGACATGGAAAATTTTTTTTGAGAAAGAATGGATATCCAATATAATGAAAGTGAATTGTTTCCAACTTTAACCCAAATCCTCAAAAATCTAGTACACTTCTTTTTCTAGCTTGGCAACTATTCAAGGAAGTATAATCTTTTTTCTGCCCCATCGGCGGGTTTTCTAATAAACTAGTACAGATCTATTCAAATCAAGAGTGAATAAACGCTACTGGGATTCTTTGATGCTGGCCTCCCAAAGGGAATGCGAAAGGGCCCTTTGAGTTTTCACAAAAAAATTTTTTTGAAAAACGAGTGACTTTTTAGAAAATATGCAAGATTTCAATACATCGTTGACTTTTTCGTAAAGTTTATGACTTTTTCTACAGAAATTTGCCGCTTTTTTCAGAAAACTTTCGTTAAAAATCGAGGATCTCCCATTGCGCAGGTTTGTAAAAAAAATGTTTGTGTGGAAAGTCAAATCGCCCCTCTTCTCGCTCCTCACGAAATTTAGTATTTTTACTACGGTATAAAGCTTTCCACACTATGAAAATCGGTATTGATCATACTTGTTCGGATGTCCCTGCGACCACCATTTCAAGGCAAGATGGGCCATAATTTTGTTGAAGAGAAAAATCGATGCTAATGAACTTACTCTGCCGGACTTGCTCTTCTTGGAATGTTTCCTCCGGCTGCCCTTTTGTTCCTGGTCGTCGTGGAGCTGTTTCCGTCTCAACGATCGATGCCGACGCGATTTTCGTACCTTTTCTTCTTCAGCGGCGTCACCCGATTCGGCCAAAATCTAAAAAAATCGACCGAAAAATGTTGAAAAATTTACAAAAAAAACCGTCCAAACAAAACTACTTGATTTATCAATCTTTCCAGTTCTTCTTGGCTGGCTCGCCACTCACGACACTGGTCGACCAAACTTTTGACCAAAATATCCGCTTGCTGGGCGTTGTCGATCGTCGCCGACGATTTTTCGCGAAGTCCTTTCGATATGACGCGCATTTTTTCGTACAAAGCGCCATTTCGACCGTTGTCGTTTTGGGCCATTTTAGTTCAGTTGAGTGGTGGATCTAGAAGAAGGTGAGTTGATCAGGATTTCGAGCTTCAAATGCGATTCCATTTTCGTAGCTAATTGGAAAATGTAGAAAATGTAATTCCACTTACTTCGAGAGAAACGAGAAAACCCGACCGATCGTCAACCTTGTTAGTACACTAATTATCTAGTTTAATAAAATTTAAAAAATGTAAATTTACAATTGAAGAAAAAATATCACCGTGTTCATTCTTTTAGAACTTGCTAACCGAAATATCACAATAGGAAAAATGGGATTTCCTATAGAAATTTGCAACTATCGTCTGCATCTCGTAACATTCCTGTAAAGTCGAAAATTATGCATTTTACTCGAAAAGTTTTTGAAAGTTAGAGTGGTCTCACAAATTTTCATTTACCAGCGACGTGTTGTAGCTGAAAATAGTCGAAATGTAAAATATTACGTATTTGCTTTCGGATTTTATTATTTATACTCAAAGTCTATTTTAAAAGAAATAAGCCTTGTGTGTCGTCAAAATCATTCACAACTAACTTATACTCTTGATATTTTTCTCCAGAATTGTTAGAAGTTAGTCGATTGAGCTCCACTTCTACATGGCATCCAGCTGAGGAAGGTAGCAAAAGACTTTCACTCAATGAAAAACTTTGTACGCCAGCGAAAGCTACATTTCTCCGGGACGATTGGGAGGCCAACATCATAAAAGTCACACTTATCCACTTTTTTGGATTGAGCTGTATCGACACCGTAAGAATGCCTTTCACGAGAAATTTTGACCATGTGATTAGGCTATTTAGGAAAACTATTAGTTTCTGTCGTCACACAAAATAAAGTTCGTCTGAGTTTGAACAAAATCAAACATTATTGATTTGCCTGAAACATAAATTTAATTTACGAGTGATCAAGTTTATTATTCCAAATTTGATCAGAATATTTTTACATGATATTGAAATTCTAATGATTATAACATTTAAGGAATTTATAGTCTGTTTTTTTCAAATATTTGTAACGCAAAAATGCTGAAAGTAAGTACGCATGCAGAATTTCGTGCCGAGATAATATCGTTATTGACTGTATGTTAGGAATCGATTAACTGGTGGCTATAAACTGTGACTAAACTCTCAACTTAACTCGATAACTCTTTTAAAAATAATTTCCGTCCGACGCGAGAAATGTCCAAAAAAAAATTTCGCGCGGCTAAAAAAAAATATTCGCTCGGCTCAGAAAAAGCTAAGCAAATGACCAGCACTGCGGCGCCATGCACTGGATTCTGAGATTTCAACTTTCCAAAGCACACCAGTTGTATCACTATCTTAATTCCCGAACTTTTCTCATTAAATGAGAACCACGTGCGAAATTTTTTTTCAAATTTCCAACTTTTTTCCTAACAAATGGCCTTCAATTTCGTCAATAACTGTAAGATAGGTGATATCACATTAGTGTAAACTCATACTGCACAACATGTGCATCGGATTACTGTATATAATTTTATTTCGTGATGCATTTTCTCAAAGATGTCTGAGTTCCCCTATATTGACATTCCTGTATATTCCTTTGAAGTGTTCTGTTTTGAACGTTCTCGCACCCAGAAACCGTTATTGACCCAAGTAAAAATCATTACCTAGTTAATTTGCACATGGGCACCTGGCCTTCATAACCCACTCGATGCACTCGAAAAACACCTTTCCCATAGGTACAGTAATCCTCCAAAATCGTATAGACACCTGTCCTGTAATAAAATGCAGAAACCCCAACCCAGACACCAGTCTCAAGTGGAACAGTAGCTGCGTTACATTACGGAAGCATATACAGATGTAGTTAATAAGAAGAAAGCACGTAGGCGTGGCTAAGCCTATAATAAATCCAAAGCACATAGACAGAGAATCTAAGCATAACAATACAGGGCGTGGTAAAGCATACTATAGTCAGGAAGCATAAAGGCGTGGTTAGGCAAGCATACAGTACATGGAAGCAGGTAAAGCAAGAAGCGACGATTGCTTGGAAGAAGAATTTTGGAAGCGGACCCCCCACAGACTAAAGGTGTGGTCAAAAGGAAGCAGTATAATAGAAAGAAGCATAGTGAACTTAGTTAGTTTTTTTTGTATTTTCTCAAATTCGTGTGTAAATGCTTGACTCGTATTTCACGTAAAATCGGGACGTTCGTTATCATCGATGATAAGCATAAAGCCATTAGCGACGTTGTTTTTTCAATTAAATCGTCGTTTATTGTCGTAGTATTTTTGTTGTGTTCTTGCCCCAAGGGTCTCGTGGACCGATTAGATTTGACAAGTGAAAGTATCCTAGAAATTTGAGTGAAACCCAACCAATTCTCTCAACTGGGTGTTACATATTTTGGTGACTGTACCCAACCGTAACCACTGGAACTCCGTGCTCCATTAGGTGCATCCTTTTCCTGGGCAATTGTAAGAAGTAATCGCAGAAATTGAAAGCATCCCCTACAGCTTAGAAACATAGTAACTCATAAACATCAAACTGGAAAGTACCCTTAATGAAACATTAAGTGACACATTTTTACAAATCAAACATGAAGCAAAAAGTGAAATTTCAAAGCAACAATCCCAACACAGATCGAAAATCACCCACCACAGGCAAGATCACTTAGGAGAAATTGTTAGAGAGCAAATAAATGAACTTTTTTCTGAACATTTTCGAACCTTATGTACACAATTGAATCAAAATATAGTAAATCCCACCCTAATCAATGACTTAAGAACAGCCAACATACGCAACAATATAGCAAACAATTTTTATGAAAAACCTACAGTATTCACAGGTGGAGTGACCCAACATTTTGGTGAATGGAGCAAACAACTAGAGCAATTCATGGTACTCTGAGGCATGAAAGATACCCATGGACAACTAAAGTTAGCATGTTTTGAAATTAATTTGGGCGGAGCAGCATGAGCAAAATTCAAAAGCTTAGCAAATTCCGAAAACCCACCCCAGACATATGAACAGTACAAAACCGCATTATGAGCATGTTTTCCAAATAATAGAGACACAGAATTGCACAAACAATTTTTATGGAAACAAAAACAAAAAAGATCAGAAACTGTAACAGAATTTTTGTTGGATCTTGAACATTTAGCAACCCTTGCTTACCCCAATTTCAATTCAGATGCACGAGAAATGATAATGAAGCCCCTTCTTGTTGAAGGCATGCAGAACAAAATTAGGGAAGCACTCAAGTACAGAAGGTTCACAACCCTAAAAGAAATGTCTAACAGGCAACTTACATAGAACAGCAAATTTTCAGAAATGATTTAAAATCAAACAACCTACCATTCATACCCCCCAAGCCCGAACCCATTTTTTCATTAACCAACAACACTGACCAGCAAGGACTTTTACACAAGTTAGAACAACAAGTAAAGGACTAATGTTGTATTTGTAAGTGGGTCAGTTCTTGATTAGTCAGGCAGGAGTGGGATCCCAGGGTTCGTCCTTAATGTATGTATTTCCCACACCCACGCTTACCCGATTAAGTTAATTAAATGTACCTAAACTGGACACTAATTACCCTACAAACTAAGGAAAGATACTTCCTTAATTTGTCCCCCCAATTAAAATAAACACAATAAAGGAAACCTTTCTTGAATTTTTACGTTGTGCAATAAAAACACTTACTTACAAACGAGGCTGGGCGAGAGCACAAAGAAATCACTCCCACACACTAGGGAGAAAAACACAAAATGACAAGGCGTGGGGAGGCAGCAAGTACAATATAGAACTAATAAGAAATGCACGTCATAAGAACAATGTTATTGCACACTAAGAGCGAGAGCCAGTGCACACGTACCGACGTGTGCTACAGTAAGACGGCTGTCAATGGTCCATGTTGCTCACTCCACTTGGTACTTGCAGGCCTCATGCACTAAATGACAAAATGACGAAAGTATAATAAAATCGGCAGAAACACACTACAACACCCCTCCCCCTTGCAGTAGATCGCCCTAAGGGATCATCAAGAAATAACCAAAACGTGCAAGGGGAAAGGGCACGGCCACTACAGGCCATCACTTGGGTGGCCGAAGGGATCTTCGGCATCACACAGCAGGGCCGACAGAATCATTGCAGTTGTTTGAGCCGATTTTGGGTGGCAAGTAGGGTGAGACCTCCCAACGTGAGTTGCAATTGGCGAGGCCCTAAGTTGAGCAACACCGCAGCTTGCGTTGTCACTCCGTCCACACTGATATACTGGAGTGCACCAGCATAAGAGGCCATGCGGATGGGAGGGTGAGGCCAGCCACTACGTTGATGGCAATAACAAAATGGGCACAACAGTCGGCGAAGGCAATGGAAGGACAAACAGCGCAAGTGGGGGCGTGTGGCAGTAGAACAAGTTGAGCCCTCTTACTGTGTGGTCCTAGCATCGGCTGGGCATGGGTTGGTGAAAACTAGTACAAAAAATAAAGCACGAATAAAGAGATTAGAAAAACAAAACAACCGGAATGAACGAGGTTAATGAAAAGGAAAGAAAACAAATGTTACTGTACAAAAGCTTTGACTCAATGGTGGCGATGATGACAGGTGTCTGACGCTGATCGGGATTGCTGGTAATTGTCACGGCGGTTGCGGTTTTCTTGGTGATAGCAGTCATTGTGATAGCCATGGGGGTGGGGGGATCATCGTGGCCATGGAAGTGAACTGAACGGGAGTGATGAGGGTAGCAGCTGTAATCGACAGTGTCCCGTCGGCGGGAAGATGAGGTAAAGGTTTGCGAGTGCAGTGGCAAAAGAGGATTTGTGCCAGGGGGCGGGAGTTGCATCGTGATCAAAGAGGGTCTGTCCAAGGACAACCCTGCTGGTGGCAACGATCTCAGTGGCATCAAGTTTCACCGGGCGGGAAAATTGTGCCAATGCAGCAGGGGCATGTGACAGTCAGTTTTGCAATGGTAGTGAAGATAGATTCTTTGGATGTCAGCGATTTTTGGGGTTGTTGAAACGGAGAATATTGCGGGTAGGCCATCCAGCTATCGATTAAGCCGACAGCCGTGTTATAAGCCTGCAAGAGACAGGACGGGTTGTCTAGGCTCCGTGCTTCGTACAAAAAGACTGTGAAGTGAGCGGTGTGGACGGCGTCGACAATGCCGAGTTCTTCAGCCCAGAGGCCGGCGACCCATCGCAAGATGAGCACAGCAATGGCGGGTGACACGGGCGGTTGCAGTTCTTGGTACACAGTATGGTAGTGATCACGGAAATATTGATATAACGCCAGCGAGGCGTTGGTGGCTCGAATGTAGACGGCCATGGTGACACGAACTCCAAGGCGGCCCAAGAAATTTATCAAGACAATTTAATGCAAAATCCGCGGTGAGAAAAATTCAACAGACGGATTGATACGAGGCGGATAACGCAGTGTCGCCAGTGCCGTGAATCCATGGTTCAGAAATTTGTGTAATTCGGCAATCTCCTGGCCTCGCTCGGCAAGCGTCGTTCGAAGCTTTGGGTGGTACCGGCCGGGGGGGCGGCTCTGGGTACCGGTCGAGTAGTGATGACCAATGATGGTTGAGTAGGCGGGATGGACTGGACCGACGTCGCGGCTGTGGGCGGCAGTGATGTGGTGTGTGTTATGGTGGTTGGGGTGGAGGACGCGGGGGCCATAGAGGGCAGTGGCGTGGCCGTAGGTGGCAATGATGCGGAAGACAACGTGGCTGGTTCCATGTCCATCAGAGGCTCGGGTGGTAATGGACCTTAAACACCGGTTTTGGTGGATTTTTCAAAGCTTCCAGATGCCAATGGGGAAGTGTGTAAGGCGATGGTGTAAAGTCGGTGAAGTTTTCGCTGGTGATGTATCCGGCGGAGACGATGTAACCAAATGGCTTACACTTAGTCCGTAGTCATTGTCTTGTCAACATCGTCACCAGGATCTAAATTAAACAAAATTGGGGAATTATGTACAACTCAGCGTAATGAGCACCGTATCACAAAAGAAAATTTCAAAGCAAACTATTGGCATCGTGAAGTGTGAGGCAAACCCGGTCCACCAGCTTCGAGTTCAAAGACTTCTTTGGCTGGTTTCAAATGCAGCATGGAAACGGTTTGCAGCCGGCCAGGTGCATCGAGTGAATTGATGGTGACGATGTTTTCAGCTACGCGGGAAACCTCTGTGATGATAAAAGGACCAATGAAATTGGGTTGGATTTTGTTCGCCTTTTGTGTGTTGGTCAAGAGAACAAGATTGTTGATGGCAGGGTCGCATGTTTGGGCTTTTCGATCGAAATATTCTTTACTAACCGCGGCGGCTGTATCAAGGTTAGCTTTGATTTTCTCGTGCATCCTTAGTTGCACTTGCGTGAGGATATGTTGGTACGCGTCATAATTGGGCGGTAACATGAGTCGGCAAGTGTAATCATAATCGAAAGTTATGCATGGTTCGTAGCCTGGTACTAGGCTAAAGGGCAAATGACGCGTGGCTGTGTGTGGCATGGCATTATAGGCAAACAGGGCGTATGGTAAGTAGCATTCCAATTATCCAGGTTGTCGGCAGTATACTTCTTGAGTTGGGCGATTAATGTTTGGTTGAAATGCTCGACTATACCATTGCACTGGGGGTGGTACGTGGTGGTTTTGACTTTCGGGTCTTGAGTAGGTCGCAAATATCCTGCATCAGCTTTGATGTGAAACATCCACCTTGATCGGAAAGAAGGACTAGTGGGCTACCATGCGTGAGGACAACGTTGTTCACGAAGCATTCCACGATGGTTGAGGCCTTTTGATCAGGGATGGGGTGTGCGGAAACCCATTTCCTAAAATAATCCTGAAAAACAATAACGTATGGACGTTTCTCACCTACCGGCGATATGTTGACAATATCAGTGGCGACGATCTCGAAAGGGTGTGTGGGTTGGATCGGTAATAGTGGTGGAGGTGGCGATGTGTGTGGCATTGTCAATTGGCAAATCTTGCATGACTTGATCCAGTCGTGGACGTTTTCCTCCATGCGGGGCCACCAAAAATGGGTTTTGATGGCTGCTAATTGGATCCTTGGTGATTCAAAATCTTTGTGCAGTGGAACTGATGAAGCGTTTGATTGACCATGGATGCGGGAACAACCAGTCGCTTTGCAATGTTGTGGCTTTGGAGAGAGGCGACAATTGCTGTGATAGTGGGATCAGCGGCCTGTGCTTGTAAGACTTCGTCGTGGGAGGCGATTGTTATGGCTTTGACCGGAGGCGGCGCATAGTTGGCGGCCAATGGCATGTGATTGGGGAGTGTGGGTTGACTGATGGTCTTTTTGTTCATTGCACGAGAGACGGCATTGACGTCCGCTTCGATATTTATGGGCGGCAAAACTGCTGCTGGGAGTATATTGGGTACCATTAAGTCGGCGTCCGATAATGCACCAGCAGGACCAAAATTTTTTCGGAAAATTTCGGCGGTTAAGTCTTCAGTATTCGGAGTCTGTGGTTTCTCGCGGTCATCTTTTCTGGACAAAAAATCAGCACAAGTGTTGTATTTACCTTTGACCTATTTGACTTTGTAATCGTAGTCTTGAAGGTTGATGGCGAAGCGCTGTAGTCGGAAGTTGCAGTGCTTTTCATCCTTGAGCCATTTGAGCCGCTTGTGATCAGTATGAACGATAACTTTTTGACCATACACATAGTGGCGGTACATCCTGGAGCTGTAGACAATGGCGAGGCATTCGCATTCTGTTGTACTGTATCGAGTTTCGGCGTTGGGGAGTATGCGACTGTTGTAGGCAATGACCCATTGATCATTGCTGTTTTCCTGGTACAAAATTGGTCCAATGGCCGTCGTACTGGCGTCGGTTTGGATGACAAATTGAGCTTTACCATCGTAGACTGGGTAGCAGAGGAAAGGTGATGACATGAGCGCTTTCTTGATGCCTTTGAAAGTGGCATGGTGTTCTTCCATAGCAATGTATTGGGCGTCTTTTCATAGGAGTCCATACAATGGACTGGACAAGGTTGCCAATTTTGGGATAAATCGCTTGCACCATTGGACTAAACCTAAAAAACTTTGCATACCTTTTTTGGTAGTTGGGAATTCGTATTTGGTGATAGCCTTGACTTTGTCCGGATCAGCAGGGATTCCATCCGCGTTAAGAAGATGTCCTTATAAATGTAGCTGTTATCATTGTTGTCATAGCTGGTATCTTCGACTCTCTACTTTTCTTTCGGAAACATTTCAAATGCCCTCAACACCCCATAACTACTGAACATGCATACAAACTGCCTTTGCACAGTGGGTGGTTACTCAACACCATCCCCCTCATTTGGTCATGCCCTCTTAGAATTATCAAACCATCATAGAGCCCAAACTCAACAAAAATATGTCATTGTTGACTTGAATACTCCAAGAACCCCTGCAATTGAACTCATAAATCAGATAGACCAATCCACACCAAAGAATCCCCCACCACCATACCCGAGAAGCATACCCCCCATATTCCCGTTACATTGAATGGGAAGCTATCCACCAAAGGCATGATTGATACTGGTGCAGTTTATCCACCTGATCGACTCCCATATTTCTGAAATCCTACAACTAGATATGAAACCCCTCCTAGTCCAAGCAAAAGCAGCAAACAATCTTCCCATCCACTTCATAGGAACAACCTTTGTAACAGTAATGACACAATCCTTACAAGAAACAATCATGGTACATGTTCAAAAAGACTGCACAGCAGATGTACTCCTCGGGAAAAATTTCCTAAGCTGATTTTCGTAATATACAATAAACAATCAAAAATCACAAGTCAAGTTCGGTGATGTCATACTCATTTGTGAAGGCCTAGAATACAGCCCCCTGTGGACCTGCAGGGGAACCTATTTGGATGAAAAATTGGAACTACCACCTCAGACTATTACTGAATTGACCATACCCCTACCTAAAACTTACCTCCATGTTGACCATATCGAATTTACCCCCAAAGACAGACAAAATTCTAAAGTTCATTTCGCTGCTTGCATCTTCCAGAATCAAAACAGTCATATCCACATTTCTGTTTTAAACACTCATGACACCCCTCAAACCCTCTATCCTGGCACATGCATCGGCTCTGTTTTGTGTTTCCTACCAAAAGAACACTCATCTACCCAACGGCCCCTTTCTACTTCAAACATACCTAACTGTTTTGATACTTTCACATGGTTAAAAGAGAATGTCAACTTAACCCCAAGCAACCTGACTGAAACAGAAAAGAATCAACTACTACGGTTCTAATCCAAATACCCCACCTATATGCCAATTCCAAAATGAATGTGGGGTACACAACACTTGTTTCCCACAGCATCGACACAAATGGTTGCAAACCCATCCGCAGACCCCTTTTCCGAACATCTCCGAAAGAAAAGCAAATCATTAAAGCAGAAGTTGAACAACTTGAGGCAGCTGGTGTAATTAGCCAGAGCGATTCCCCTTGGTGTAAAAATACAGTTCTTGTCCCCAAAAAAGATGGTTGACACTGCATATGCATCGATTTTAGAGGCCTGAATAAGGTAACCAAAAAAGACACATACCCATTACCCGGCATTGACAAAATCCTAGACACCCTGCATGGAATGAAACACTTCACATCCCTGGACCGATGGTCCAATGCATATTACTCCATTCCCATAACAGAAATTGACAGAGAGAAAACAGCCTTTAACTGCTCAGCAGGGCAATACCAATTTACTTTCCTCCCATTTGGCCTCACAAACGGCCCTGCTACATTCCAATGGCTAATGGATGTTATCCTTTCCAGATTACAATGGAACACCTGTCTCATCTACCTCAATGAGGTATTAGTTTTTGTGGAATCACCTACTCAAATGCTAGAATGCCTAGACATCATCCTCAGCCATTTTGCTAAAGCTGGATTAAAACTTAATTTACAGAAATGCAAATTTTCTCAACCCTAAGTTCAATATTTAGGCTATGTTATCTCACAACAGGGTATTTCTCCAGACCCAAACAAAGTTCAATTCATTCTTGACATCCCGACACTTAAAACCTCAAAAGAAGTCAAATCATTTCTCGGCTTGCCCTCTTACTGTTGACGATTCATTCCCAATTGATCCCAAATCTCCACTCCACTTACAGCTTGCTCAAAAAGAACTCCGAATTTTCATGAGGTCCCAAACCACAGACTGCCCTCAATAAACTCAAAGCTTTGCTAATTCATGCCCCAGTCCTGCAACACCCTGATTTTAGCAAACCCTTCATTCTGCAAACTGATCCATCACAGCTTAGAATTGGTGCAGTCCTAAGCTAGCTTGATGACAAAGGCCTTGACCGCCCCATCGCCTTCAGGAGTCGTGCATTAAAACCTGCAGAATGCAACTATCCCATAATTGAGTTAGAAACTCTTGCTGTAGTAGAATTCATTAAACATTTTTGACCATATCTATTCCATCAACATGTCATTGTTCACACACACCCTACTGCTGTTCAGGTGGTCCTCCAAAAAGAAAACCCCTCCCCCCCAATTGCCCCTTGGGGGTTAGCTCTCTCTGGAATTAAACTTGACATTCAACCCAAGAAAGGCACTGCTAACAGAAATGCTGATACTATTTCCCGTTTCCCATCCAAAACAGCAAAACCCTCCTTTGACATCGAGCAAATTGAAACCTGACCTGAAATATCTGCTATCAATGTGGTACTTGAAGCTGAGGCCTCTGAGCAGGAAGGGGAACAGAAAAATTTCACAGAATTGCAAGGCAATGATCCAACTGCCAAAGCAATACTCACCAAACTTACCTAAAGACACCCACCAACAATGATCAAATTTGCAGTCCATCACAACATCCTATTTCACATAATTGACAAGCAACCAAAATTATATATCCCCAAATCACAAATTCATGATGTGATTGCATCTCACCAGGACAGCAAGTTTGCAGGTCATTTTGCCTTGCGAAAAACATTACACCTCCTCTGACAAAAGTATTTTTGGCCAAAAATGAATATCAATGTAAAAGCATACTGCAAAACTTGTCACAAATGCCAAAATAACAAAGCTTTGCGGCACAAAGTACATGCCAGTCTTTTCCCCATTCAAACCACTGGGCCATTTGACAGAGTAGGCATTGATTGCATGAGCCCATTGCCCCAAACTGTGGATGGGAATCCGTTCATTGTTGTATTTATCGACTATTTCACCAATTATGTGGAGGCTTTTCCAACCCCCGACATCACAGCGACCACCATTACCCACCTATTCGTAACCAAAATTGTTTGCTGTCATGGTTCCCCAAAAATCATTCTCTGTGATCATGGATCAGATTTTGTTTCTGACCTTTTCACCTGAATCACTGAATTATGTAATACCCAAAAAGTTCAAACAAACATCTTACCACCCCATGGCCAATGGGGAAGTGGAACGCTGTAACCAAACCCCCGCTGCCTGTATACATATGCACATAAATTCAAAACATACTAATTGGGATGCTTATTTGCTGTTTGCAGTTTTTGCCATCAATATTCACAAAAATGATAGCACCTCCTACCCCCCATTTGTATAACTACATGGCCGACAACCCAATTTGCCATCTGACGCAGCCCTCAACTTCCTCCCCACCTCCTATATGGTTGATCTTGATGACTATGCACTTCGAGTGAAATCTCACTTCACAGATGCTCTCTCCACAGTTCAGAAAAACTTAAAAAAGCTTAGAACCAATACACAGCTCAGTACAACAAAAAAGCACACTCATCCTATACAAAAATCACTCTTGCAAACAAGGTTTAACACCCAAATTCTTGCCCTGCCACAATGGTCCTTATACAGTCATCTGGTTCTTGTACCCTAATGTCACACTGGAAATCCACTCAAAAATACAATCTTTACCATCCATGTGAATGAGATGACCCCTTTCCACCCATGGGTAACTGGTACCGAAGAAATCCCAATCACCACTATTCGTCCAAACCCCCTTGAATGAGGATGTTCAACTTCGGAAGGAGGGGAATGTAAGGTAGGTGATAACACATTAGTGTAAACTCATACTGCACAACATGTATATCGGATTACTGTATATAATTTTATTTCGTGATATATTTTCTCAAGGATGTCTGAGTTCCCCTATATTCACATTCCTGTATATTCTTTTGAAGTGTTCTGTTTTGAACGTTCTTGCACCCAGGAACCATTATTGACCCAATTAAAAATCATTACGTAGTTAATTTGTACATCGGCACATGGCCTTCATAACCCACTCGAGGCACTCAAAACACACCTTTCCCATAGGTACAGTAATCCTCCAAAATCGTAAAGACACTTGTCCTGTAATAAAATGTAGAAACCCCAACCCAGACACCAGTCTCAAGTGGAACAGTAGCCGTGTTACATTATGGAAGCATATACACACGTAGTTAATAAGAAGAAAGCACGTAGGTGTGGCTAAGCCTACAATAAATCCAAAGCACATAGACAGAGAAGCTAAGCATAACACTAAAAGGCCTGGTAAAGCATACTATAGTCAGGAAGCAATAAGGTGTGGTTAGGCAAGCATACAGTATATGGAAGCGCATAAAGCAAAAAGCCATGATTGGTTGGAAGAAGAATTTCGGAAGGGGACCCCCACGGACTAAGGGTGTGGTCAAAAGGAAGCAGTATAATAGAAAGAAGCATAGTGAAATTAGTTAGTTTTTTGTATTTTCTCAAATTCGTGTGTAAAAGCTTGACTCATATATTCATGTAAAATCAGGACGTTCGTTATCATCGATGCTAAGCATAAAGCCGTTGGTGACGTTGTTTTTTCAATTAAATCGTCGTTTATTGTCGTAGTATTTTTGTTGTGTTATCGCCCCAAGGGTCTCGTGGACCGATTAGATTGGACAAGTAGAAGTATCGTAGAAATTAGAGTGAAACCCAACCAATTCCCTCTACTGGGTGTTACATAACTTCGATTACCGAGTTTCTTCCCATAATACAGTATAGTATGCTAACACGAGGTAATTAAAGAAACAATGTGTTTCATCTTTTTTCGGTTACAAGCATTTCAAAAAAAGCAGACTATAGTATAGTGGTCAATCATTCTTTAAACCTGTTGAAAAAAATCAAGAAATACCAGTTGCTCGATCGACCTTGCAGATCTTGAACGTGGATGAAATTCTGTGAAATTCATGCTCGTGCATATTACTTTCACTTTCAAGCGTACAAGTAAGGTGCCGACTCATTATACATTTTAAGTGAGAATATTTCCAGATTTCTAAGAATCAAACCTTTGAACTGGAACCGATACGCATGGACCGGAACAACAAAATTGTTCCGGATTTCTTTGTTGCTGTCTAATCGAATCATGATTGCATTCTTTTCTTTATGTTTGTTCGCTACCAAATTGGAGATTTTCGTACTCAACAATTATTTTCGCTGCAATTCAGAGCTGAAACTGTCTTCAGTTGGCGATGTCTGCCTATTTTTAAGCGCCGATAAAATTGATTCATCTTTCTATCTTTGTGAGATTCTCGCCAAAAAGCGATGTCGATCTGCATTGAATGTGCAAGTGGTGTCAATTTGCCAATGAAGAAAAACGGTAATCATTCAGAAGTCCGCCATGAAAAGAAAGAAAAATTTGCCTTCAGGCGGGCTATTTCGCCAAAACGATACTTTTTCATTTTTGCTTCTTTTTAGGATACTTTTTTGTTTATTAAAAGCGCGTTATCCTTGTTTTTATTAACCAGAAAATTCATATTTTTGACTTGTTACGCCGGTTGAAACGTGTTTTTGTACAACTGTTATTCATGAAACCCTGCCCACTTGCATAGTAAATTAGTTGATCTAACTCCTGTCTGACATACAATACATTTCGTTGAGGTTTTGAACTAAAAAATTGCACTTCTTCCGTTTGCTACCAACCAACATTGCATATCGGAGAGCGTTCAGAGACAAAGCTGAATTTACGGATGTGAGCATAAGTTGCTCAGAGCAATCGTGCATTTCAAGGTATGATGTTTTGTGAATTGAACGTTATAGTGGACGCGACAGCTTAAATTGACAAGTTTTATGCTGATTTTGTCAAAAGTTAATTGTATGCCCTCTCCAATTGCCAAGGAGATGTGTTATCGAATTGGAAATTCTCCTGAAATCTACAGTAATGTTTATAGTAGCAGGCACTCGTTGATATACATTCGGGAAACGTTTTCTAAGCTCAAGATAGTCTTTTAGTAGCTCTCAATGAGTTCATACATCCCTAGTACATCTAACACATTTTTGACGAAGTATTTGAACACCTCGCATCGTTTTATGAAGACGGTAGTAGTTAATCAAAAAAGTTCACAATGGTTGTTTATTAGATCCAATGCGAACTCTGTTGCATCGTGAAAATTTTCGGAATGAGCGCAGTGACGCAAGCACTTTTATGTAAGAGGTCCAGCAATCTGACACAATTCAGGTTAAGTTTTAGTCGTAACGCACGGTAGTTTCAGCAATCAGTGACTTTCCTCGCTAAAAAAGTAACGTTCAACTCTTCTGGAATATACAGTATAAATAAGCCGACTAAATAATTTCTAGGTTTTCGAAAAAACCTTTGTAGATTGAGAGACTGTGAATAATACACAGATTAAATCCCATGATTGCGCAAGAAAAACTCGTCTCGGTATACTTTCACTCTAGCTGATCGTACATCGAAAATTTCAATAAGGCCCTCCTATGCGAATCTGTGAAATTGGCACCCGACTCGAAGAAATATAAAGAATTACAATCTCGGTTGTTGCACTTAACATTAGCTGAATGGGAATAAAGTTCTTAGAAAGTCGTAGTTGATGGCTCAAATTCGCTAATCCAAACGATGCAGTTCCTATACGAGTGTTGTGAGTCACTTGATAGGCCATCATAAGGCTACCTTTGGGAACTCACAGAATTGGTATGAATGCTGATTCACAACTGTTACAAAATATGAACAATTCTACTGTAACTTCTGACACTCTAAGGTGGATGCATTGAACTATGCTCTTCAAATTATGCTCTTGAGTGTGTTAATATAGTTTTCGTTAATTGAAACATAATTTTGGTCACAGATCTTCTGTTCAGGAATGCGCAGGAGCCTACTAATTTTCGAAAACAAAATTAAACCGAAACTTGATGCCGCATCAGAAAAACAGGATGAGACGCCCTAGGCCTTGAAAATCGAAAATTTCTTCTGTGGCTGTTTTTTATTTACTTTAGGCGAGCCTTGTTAGTTTTTTCTAGTTTTACATTAAAAATTTAGGTCGCCGAGAGCAGATGACACTTTCGAGCGTACCACTAAAGAAAGGTCAAGAATTTTAATTTTTTCGGAACAAAAATGCGAAACCATCTTCCACATGAAACTGAAACAATTCTCTGCTATAATTCTCAAGTTGAAGATGACGTGGGTTGTCAGGTTAGGTGTGAAAGCCATAGACTTTATACGTTTTTATTTGGTAAGATCCTCATTAGGGATTTATTTTGAGTGGATCTCTCGAAATATTAGTGCTGTGAAAGAGACAAAAGTGTACTTGGATGTGCACGCTTCATTTGGGCATGACTAATCATGAGTTTGCGATCACTGAAACCGTATTGCGTTGTAAAATTGACGATCATAAAACAACATACCTAAAGACCATGCATACGTCTTGTGAAACTTACGTGGTGAAAAAACATATTTAATGTAGGTGACTACCGATCGACTGCGATGCCTCTCACGCCACGAGTCGAGGTACGATGAAAGGCGCTTATCAAAATGGAACCTCTGTTCGCATCTATTTCTTTAGATCTTGCTCAAAATAAAATGATGTGACGTCAATAAACAGGACTATAATTTGGAATATTTTTTGTGCCTAAATCCAAATATTTCTTGCTGAAATCCGTTTTCTATTTTTTGCGTTTTGATAATCTAAATATTTCTAACCATCAGTGTGTGCTTCTTAACACCAACTGCATTATGCAAGTGAAATTTGAATTTCAACGAAATCGGAGAATCTGACGTCTAAAATTTTATTAATAACTTTTTATAGCCTGATCTGAATTTTACTAATGTCAAACTAAAGTAGGAGTTTTGATTTCGACAGTGGAATCAAGTTCTGTCTTGCAAGATCAGCTAAGCATTGATGTTCGTTTCTTGAACAGCAATTTGGAAAAGTCGAGAGAAAAACCGACCACATCAAATGGCGGTAAATTTTCATATTTCTCAGCCTATCAGACTCAAGTCCTTATATAATCTTGCATTTTCACAAGTTTCTAAATGACTTTGCTTTAGTTTAGAGTGGAATTTTTCATTCTTGAGCATGAAGCCAAGAGACAGATTTTACCAATTCTGAAAGGAAAAAAGAAAAAAACACAAACAATTTTTTTTGAAAAATTTCAGTCTTGCCTTCCTTATCTTCATAAATATTCTGAAAAATATCCCAGGCTTGAACTACATTCTACAGAAAAAATTTTTGATTACTGCACATTACGTCGTGAGGAGTCACGAAGGCACGTTTTACAAGAAAATTTCGCATTTTCTTCAGATCTTTTTACTGAATGCCCGAAATTCTGTTAAGCTTGCAAAAATTTGAATGCTAAGATTTCTGTGGATCTCGACGGTTCTGAATAAAAAAAATTGTTGGGCTTCAAATATTCGTTCTCATGGAAATTTGAATGAAAAATCTCCCAATTTTAAAATATCTCACAGATCAATTTTCGTAAGCTTTTCTCTGATGATGTAGGCAGAGAAGTGGTTTCAATAAATTTTAGTTTTTCCTACATTTGATGCCAAATGAAAATCTTCAAGAACTAACAAAGTAGGTTCGTCGAGATCTATCCAAAAAAATCCGTGTAAAATTTTGCATATCACGAGTCAAATTGTGGAAGATAAACACTATTATCTTAGCATATTATATAAAGATCAGTAGAAGGGAATTGCATATCCACAGCAGTCGATTGCTCATTTTCTGACCTTTCATTGTATGCACAAAAATAACTTTTGTTAATTTGACTAAACTTTGTACGAGACGAACAGTGTAGACTTTTTGACTTACTTTCCAAGAATGAGGAAAAACTTTCCAAATTTACGATATGCCGTCCATACATCTTATAAAGTACAGTATTTAGCCTTGAAACGCTCTAAATATTTGCATTTTTCGCCGAAAACTTTCGACATAATCGGGATTTTAGGAGTGAAAATATCTTTTTTTCCATCATATAAAGTCAGCAGTTTCCGGACATACAATTACAGTTACAGATTTTCGATTTCTCCTACAATTTTCTTCGCGCATGTGGCAAGTTTTTTCGCTAATTGAGACCAAAGATTTTCTTTCATCAAATATATAGTCTTTAGAGATAGAAAGAATCTTTTAGAATCCTGTTTTGGAGACTATGCAGCGCGTGAAATTTTTTTTTCTTTTGATACGTGTAGAATTTGGATTGTCCAAAAATGACCTTATTGTTACATATATTACAGTGCACCTGTTTTTGATGTACCAACTTTTTTCGGAATGTGATTGATTACCAAGAAACGTCATGCATACTGAATGACGCCGCTCTCATGTGGAATTTTTGGGCAGAATTTGAATCCTGCTGATCAAAATTTTGTCGCTCAAACAGTATTTTACCGTACAAAAGTGTACTCGTTTCCATTTTGGTCATTAGAATCGTTACTATATAGTTCACTCCATTATTGTGCAAGATTATATCCGTAATATATTTTTATTTAGATATTTTACTGCGTAGATAATGATCAATTACATTTTTCGATTCATAATTAGTATTATAGCCTGTTATTGTACGTGCAATGCTCAAGATTCTAGGGGTAAGAATTTCCTATCTTGTTTCAGTAACTCCGCTTCATAGGATTCCAAGTAGACGAATAAAAAAATAAATCTCTTCCAATTTGGTGACGCCAGAAAGATCAACTTTCTTTATCGATTTATGCAGTTCAAAAATTTAAATGGACATCAACTTCTTGACGTCAAAAAATAGGCATAAATTATTGTATACTGACGCTTTTTGACTGGGAGTAAAGGTTTATATTATTTTTCACAGTTGCATGATTAGCCGACAAGCTGACGTCGTGCAGACAATCTATTTCAAAGTTAATCTTTGCTACAGTAACCATGAAAAAGAACAATACTTGCTTTCTCATTGGCATTGATAAAAGAATAATGGCGAAGAACCCCTGCTTTGGATTTCAATTTTTCATCTGTGTGAAATATAGTATCAGAGAAAGATGATTTTAGTTGTAATTAGTGGAGTCGTATTTTATTTTTTCATTGTAACTAGGTCATTCGGGTCCCAGTTTTCAGAAAACTTCAGGATGTAATTTATACACCGAAATCAACAGGCATTCACAATCATTTGTAGAAAAAATACCCAATGTTGAGTGAAGAGACAAACTAGAATCTTTTTTTTCTTTAGAAGTTTTTTTTTCTGAAATTGGTCATTCTTCGGACATCAAACCACCATTTTTGTTGCTTTTTATCTTTAACAAATGTGAAATTCATCGAAGTCTAATAAATAAAAGTTTGCTGAGGGATATTTGATGTTTTTACACTACAGCATCCGTCGTCAACGAATTTTTTTATATTTTGCTGATCATAGTCCACACCGATCATTTTAAAATATATAGTCTGTTTTGCTTGAAATGTTTATGAATAAAAAATGGAAAACAGGTATTATTTTATATTGCCTGCTATATTCATTCCTGCTATACTATGCGTACCATGAGACAGGAATTTCTGAATCCTGTTCAAATAATTCTCATCAATTTAAAGCAAAAAATCCTACTGTAAAATCATTGTGTGGCTTTGACGGTAGACCGTTTCTCGCCATTTTTCAATTAACAAGCATTTTATAAAAGAATACTATAGAACTTCAAAGTCCCGTTGATTTACCAGGTGCAAAACTATGGATTATGCAATAAATTGTGCATATTCAGCATTTGCTGCTCAAGTATTTAAGCTTGATTTGATTTGCATTTGTATTGTAACTTTTTGCATACATCCAGTCAGACACTGAGAAAGAAGTTATAGGAATTATCGTCTATTTTTTAAAAATAAATGACAAAAATCAATACTTTCTTCCAAAGGGGTAACACAAAGCTTTTACAGTAAGATTGTTCGCTCAGAAATTGCCAAGTTGAGTAAGCTCACAAATTTATACTCCGTTGTGACATATGGAAGCAGAAAATCGGAAAAATATAGAATAGTACTTGCTTTCCGCTCTTATTATTTAGAAGTTTTTGAGGAAAAACTGATTGTAGATATCACTCAACAAATGCGGCGTATAAACTGAATGTTCAAAAAACGAATCACCTATAAATAACTCCATGAAATAACAATTTTTTCCTCATTATTTTTTCATCCGAATTCTAGAACTGTAAAAAATTGGTAAAGCTTCAAATTAGTTGCTTCATTTCTCAGTTAACAACTATTTTCGAATCTAAAGTGAACATTTTATTGTTTGAAATTACTTCGAGGATGGAATGTCCTTGCTTGAATTACTAAAAGTTCTGCACTGAGATAGATTTTAGGAGATAATTTCGTAAGTAGATATGTTTTTTACAACCACTCTTTCCTCTCTGTTATAACATTCAATTTTCTGTAATATAATTTCTGTGCTCATGAGGTTTTTGAAACTAATTGTTTCAGAAAAATAGCTAATCATGTTCAACATTCAAAATTTGAATACAATAAACCTCAGCCGAGATACAAGATTGAATTTTAATTTTTGATGAATTTTCTAATGAATCCTAATTAATTTTCGCCAGGAAAATAGACATACGGCATGATTTCACTTCAAGATTCTTATAAACGTGAAAAATTTGCGAGTCATCTACGATTACATAAATTGTCTTGGATTGATCTCCGAAAGATCTTCGGACTGTGTCATAATTTTGACGATGGTGAAACGGATGAGCTTTCAAAAACTACATCTCATACTTTAATTATGTATCAATGGGAAGTTATAATGATTTATACAGACTTATTTTTTGGAATATAAGTTTGAAACTGGTCAGTTTCACTTGAATGATTATTGTAAATGTAAGAATGAATTTTTTACACGTTACTCGAAAAATGAAAACATTTATGGTTCAATCATATTTCGTTGAAAATGCGCGATTCGTTTTTGATAGAACAGTGCACATCATAAAATGACTATTCATTTTCAAATGAGTCTCGAAATACCAGAAAGTCCGAAGAAATCCGTAAACAAGGGGTGACCATGCATCGCAAGCCGACATTTTTGTTTTTCAAGTTGTAGTCCTAACTGCTACATGGAATCAAATTTCGGGCATGGTTGTTTTTCTGCACCAGACAAAGACTGGAATTTTCCAGGCTCGTGTATTCCATTAACTAAATTTACCCGATTCAGAGTAAATTCGTTAATTTTCCTTATTACCTCCTTTCAATTTTTAGAAATATATCAATCATGCCGAAATTTTTTTTTCCTAAAATTTTGCACAATTATCACGTTCCCAGAAAGTCGGCCGAAAAAAACTTGAGTGCAAAAAACCTTGATAGAGACAAATTACCTGTTAACTGTCTGACTGCGTATTTTTTTCATTTTCTCGACTTACTACAAGAAAACAAGTGGAAGTAAATCAACCGCGTCTAGAAAACAAAAAATTGAAGTTATTCGGAAAATAAATTGTTTTAATTCAACCTGACCCCAAAAAATCGTTGTTGGTCTGGTTAGAATAAAGAACGAGAAAGTTTGAGAGGCGAAAGAAATGTATCAAGAATTCAAGAATTTAATAAAAGAACATTATTCTGACAAAAATATTTCGTTTTGTAACAAAAGTTGACGTCAGAAAGTCGCAAATATATGGAGAAATTGTACTAATGTTCAATAAATCCACTTGTTTTTATGAGTTATCGTGTATCCTGCTGACGTCATAGCTAACTTCTTCTAAGGCGGATTCTTTGTTATGCTATAAAACTTGCGCAAAGTGACTTTATTAATCGGACCTTTTCCAGCTTAGACAGGCGCAAAATATTCAAAAAATCGTAAAAAGTTACTGCATTCGACAGAATACTGCTCCAGAGTCAAGACAAAATGAGATATTTTTTGCCCACGCTGGCAAAAAATGTTTCTCTATAAGACTCAAGTAGTAAAATACGATTGAAATGATAAAATTTTGGCATCTTTTTTAAATTTCACATTTTCGAAAACTTAATAAAGACGCGTTTTTCTCAAGTGGAATAATACAGTGAAACTTATTGTGACACGGTAAACTTCCAAAACCTAAATTTTCGAAACTAGTAGTTATCATCTTCCGACAAAGATGAGCTACTTTTATCAAAATTATGTTAAAAAATTAGAGAATGCATAAATTAATGACGAACGCTGAAAATTATTTTTTGGAGACGGCATATGCCGAAAGTATCTTCTTTTTTACGAAAAGCCAACCTGACATCGGCAAGATGCGCAAGCAACTCAAAAATACACGAACTACAGTAAAAATCTGTGCTGTCCTTCTAAACGTGTATAATCCGTTCTAACATTACTGGCATCAGAAAAGACACGAAAAATTTCGCTCAAATCGCGTTCCGTTGTTTACTGTAATCAATTCTCTTGTGAAATTTTTCCAGAGAGAGCATTGAATATTTTAAACATTTATGGTTCTGCTTACGGTAATCAAGCTCAAACGATAAGATTGATATGTTACAGTAAGCTGTCACGCGTTTTTCAAAATTATCTCAAATGATCTTCTTTTTTCCAACAAAAAGTCATATTATTATTTCCCATAACATGGATCCGGGGAGTCAAGTCAAAATTTTAGAAAATTACAATTACTCTACCAGGCGAAATTAACCCACAAAAATTCTTGGCATCACAGAGAAAACCTTGATCATTCTTAATAATTGTTATTCATGCAATAACTGTCAATCATGGATTGTTCAGAATGTTGAGTGGATACGCACTTTGTTTTGACCTACAGTCTGACAAGAGTTGACCTTTCGTTCCTATCTAGCAAATAATGTGAGCTCTCCATAGAAAGGTAAAAAGGAAGCATAGGCAAATTCTTTGGTTTTGTGTGACATAAGCACATGAACCTGTCAATTTTGTTGTCGGTAAAGTGTGCTGATCGCGTCTCGGACGCGTCCTAGACGCATCCCGGACGCGTCCGGCGTAGGCGGTCGATTTCGCCTGGTAGTTTATGTCCTTTCCGATTGTGATATTACGCCAGCAATATAGAAGAGATACTTGATTTTAAAGAAGTAACGTCCAATGAATGCGCCAACTCCCCGATGAATGTGTCAACTCTCCCCACACATTATTTCATGACAAGGAAGTTCAGTTATAGTAAACTTCCTATCTTCATATTGCACTTGCGGATCATCCTCCCTTGGAAGCCTTTCTGCAATAATAGTGGCCATGCCGTAGTTGTGCTAGAATCTTTTTTCTTGCAGCCGAATGCCGCATAGATTTGGTGCTCGTGATTGACAGTTCGGGCAGCGTCCAACGGGTATTCCATACTTATAAACAAGCGGCTTTGCAGTTCACCAAAGACTTGACGTTCGGACTCGAAGCAGCCCATGCGGCCATCGTTCAGTACAGTTTTTTGCCGCCGGCCTTGAAATATTCATTCAAAGACGAACAGAACAACGCTTTAGTGGATAAAGCTTTGCAACAATTGGAATTTTTGGGCGATTCGACCTACACGGCTGAAGCTGTGAATATGGGTTAGTTCGTGGTGGGATTCATATGATCACAATCCAAGACAGAACCTAATCTAGTGATGTACATTGTCTACCAACAGTCGCGTGAATGGACTTGCTCCCTAACTTCTGTTGACATGGAAAATTTTAAAATTAATGTTTGCTTCCGCAGTAAGTCTGAGGTCAGCAAGAGATGCACTTTATTGCTCACCAACGACTTCCATATAGAAAACTTCTGACCACACAAAATGAAGTTTATCGCGTGGTCAATGTGATACCCAGATCATAGTTAATTTTTTATGAAGATACCCTGAGCAGGAAGATTAGAATCAGATTCTACTTTTAGTCACGTGACTAAAGCCTATTGCATATCGTCGAAAGATTGTGATTGTGGGTCGATTCTCAGATTATTTCGATTCTCCGACTGTTTCCATTCTTCGGCTGTTTCGATTGTTCGACATAATGTGAAATGCTGAAAATAGAAGTGTCGTTTTGTAGCTTTTCTCCAACTGTTTCATTTCTTCGACTGTTGCCTATTGTCCGACTTCTTCGATTGTCCGACTACATTAATGTCGCGTTTCTTCGACCATCTCGATTCGTCGACTATCTCGATTCTCCGAATATAATGTATACCACATATTTTCTTATATTTGATTCTTTTTGTTTGTTTATTTCGGTTTTTCTCCAATCACAAAGTAGCATATTCAAAAGCCATTGTCTCGCTACAGCCACCAGAATAAAAATACACGCCTCACTAAAGCCACAAATTATTCAGCGACTGTCCCACTACAGCTACTTTATTTCCTCTCATTGACATGAAGGAAAAAGACTTGTAAGCAAAATAAAGAGAAATAAAAAAACAAATAGACAAATGAAACAAATACAACTCGAGAGAAACAGAAAAAAATAAAACCACAAAAAGTAATTGAACGACAGGGCAAAACAATTGAGTAAACAAAGCAACAAAACAAAATCAAATCAGAGGAAGAAATGAAGAAAAGATATGAAGAAAACAGAAAAAAAGATAATGAAAGAAAAAACTAATAAAGAAGTAACAAAAGTAACAGACTTAAAGAAGAAGAGGAAGATAGTTAGAAAAAAACAGTGGAATAACAGATGAATGGGAAGGACAAAAAGATAAATAAAGATAGAAAGCAGACAAATTTTTTTCTAATCTTATTTCGTGTATCTTTCACTTTCTTTTTTTTATCTTCTTATTTTTTCCTTTTTATTGTTACTTTTTCTTTCGTTTTCATTTTTTCTTTTCGTCTTTCTTTTTGCTTATTTTTCTAAAAATCTTTCTCCTTCGCTTACTGGTTTGTTTACTAGTTCGTTTTCTTTCTTTGATTACTCTATTATTGTTTTCTTTTGTTTTTCTCTACTTCTTGGTTTTTCGTTATCTTTGTTTATTTGCTCATTCGTTCTCTTTCGCCCTATACATGTTTGATTTTCCTCCGTGTTAATAATGAAATGTAGAAGCTAAAGCTATCAACTAAAACAAAAAAATATTGGTGGCTAAAACGAGACAGTGGCTGTAGCGAGACATCCGCTGAATAATTGGTGGCTGTAATGGGACACCAATTTTCGTTTGGTGGCTGTAGCGTGACAGTGGCTGCAGTAGCACAGTACATATCATCAGTTCCATTCATATGTTAATTAAGTTGCGTTTTAATATATTGTGAGACAGCCTAAAATACGTTCTATCCCAACTTGGCGTCCGTCCTAACTTGGCGTCCAATGCTATATTAGAGGATAAATATAGAAATCTCAACTTGGAGTCCATCCTAACTTGGCGTCCGTCTCAACTTGGCGTCCGTCTCAACTTGGCGTCCAGTGTTGAAGGAAAAAATCCTAACTTGGCGTCTGTTCTAACTTGGCGTCCATCCCCAACTTGGCGTCCAATGCATCATAAATCAAAGTTAACTTGATTCTTCCATTTTTTCATCTTTTTGGTCTTCGAATTTATGTGCATTTGTTCTTTTTCTTTAACTTTATCACATTTTATCTTTCTTTTTCTCCTCTGAGATTCTTTATGTAAGTATTCCTATATATAATTTGTGTACTAACTGCATTAATACAATTTTATACATCAACATTTTATTAAATTACTGACCAGAGGCAAAATGAATAAAAGACAGTAATAGAGAAAACGGAAGAGATAATAGAAAGAGGAAGAAAGGAGAAACGGAAACACAGACAAAAAAATTAAACAGAAAAAGAATACAAAGAAAAGAGAACAAAAAAAAAGATGAAAATAAGATGAATGGGAAAAACTAGCCACCATACTGGAAAATCAAGTGGGGCCGCGGCCCTCTCCAACCAAGTACCATGGGAATAACCTGGGAATTAAGTAGCAAGGCAGGAGTAAAAAAATCAACCATAATTAACCAATGAACTTATTTGTCGCATTCCTTTCAGCTATGTAAACTACAGTAAACAAACTGACAAAAATATACGGAGCTCCAGATCACCTTTATCCATAGCTGCTCTGTCAGGGCAATGGGGCAGCAAAGCAGCTCAGAACTCTAGGACTATGGAGCTGAGAGTTGATCCCTAGTCTATAACGAAATTATTTTGAATTTATTGTTTAGTCATGTTCCCCCTTTCTTCATTCTGTCCTCAATTCTGTCTTGTTCAGGCCCTCCCCCTTTACATCCTCTTTCAAAGAAAAAAGTTTAGACGAATAAATAAAAAATAAATGAAAATACATTATGAGAAATGAGGTAAATGAAGAAAGAAGTAAGAAGAAAATATGAATGGATAACAAAGATTTATCGGGCCATCTTTTTGCTTCTCTCGATTCTCTTTGCTTCTCCAAAATCACCCGTATTTTAGAGAACGGCGCAATTGATCAACTATATTTAAAAATTCAAATTCAAATGAACATTTTTGCGGGACAGGAAGTCTGTTAGATTTTGAGAACATAGATAATTTATTCAGTTTTCGAAATTCTAGGAACCTACGAGTTTGCATGCAAATTGCAATGTTTCTTTGTGAAACTATGTGCTTTCTTCATTGGCAAACTGTTTCTATATATAGAAAAATATGACTAAAATTAACGTATATACTGAATAACTCTTACAAGTGTAATGATTTATGTGTATTTCTCGTAGATGCATATTTTTCAAAAATCAATTAAAGGTGAATTTGGGTTAATTTTGATCCAAAGCATATTAGTTAAGACGGACGCCAAGTTAGGACAGACGCCAAGTTAGACGTCAAGTTAGGACAGACGCCAAGTTAGGATGGATGCCAAGTTACGAGATAAAATGGACGCCAACATGGGACTAATACGCCAAGTTAAGACGGACACCAAGTTAAGACGGACGCCGAGTTAGGATGGACGCCAAGTTCGGACACAATCTAAAGATATATTATACCATAGTCGGATAATGGGAACAGTCGAAGAATTGCAACATGAAAATAAATACCACAGTCGAAGAAAGGAAACAGTCGGACAATCGCAACAGTCGAAGAATCGAGGCATACGGAGCAACGAAACAGTCGGAAAATCGCTACAGTCGGAGAATCGGAATTGTGGGAGAATCAAGATGGTCGGAGAATCGAAATAGAACGTTTCCCATCACTGTATCGTAAAAATCATATCAACATTTTACAGGGATCACATGTTTTTTCAATTAAACTTTGTTTAGTTGATTTTCGGTGGTAAAGTTTTGCAAATGTCCTTTGTTATTCAAAATTTTTATATAGGTATCGATCAATATTCGAACGGCGGTCGATCGGACGCAAAAAAAATTTTCGTCTTAATGACCGACGGCAATTCGATCAATCCATGGAAAGTGGTCATGCAGACGGCTCACCGGCTGCAAGATACGAAAGCCAACGTCTATGTTTTGGGATTGGGCGACAATTTGTACTATCCAGAATTGAACCTGTATACAGGTAGCGGCAGTCTGATTACAAGGTTAGTAGAAAATTTGATATTCAACTGAGGTCGATAGAATAAATGTAACATGCACTCAAAAAAGTGAAGACGAGAAATAAAATGAAAAGCAAGCGACAAAAGACGTATAAGAAAAATAACGTTAACAAAGAAAAATAAAGCAAATAAAAACGAAAAAGTACGACAGGTAAAAAAGCGAAAGTCCAAAAGTAAACACGCTGAAAAATAGCATTCTGACCATTGAAAAGTAGCAAGGATGAAAAAAGGAAATAAAAAAATAAAACGAAAACAAATGAACCAAAAAAGACGAATTGAAGAAATAAAACAATAAAATGAGAAAATGGCATGTGAAAATTAAATATGAAAAAACGGAAATAAAATACACGGAAACAGAAAAGCAAAAGAAAACAATAGAGGCGCAATGGAAAAACAAATATAAAATGACAAAATCGAAAGAAGAATTACATAAAGAAACGAAACAACAAAACTCAAGTTAATACAAAAAAGAGATTGACGAAAAAACCAAAAATGCTCACCTATTTGTCAAAAAATAGAAAAAAATTGAAAATATGAAACAGGAAAACTGGAATAGAGTAACAAAAACGAAAATAAAAACAACAGGGCATAAAGAAAACAAATGAAATATAAGAAAAAAGTTGAAGCATCAAAAATTCAACGAAAGAAGATAGACAGAAGAAAATAGCACAAAACAAAAGTATGAAAATATCAGAACATTTATTCATGGCGAACATATAGATATATTCGAGAGTGATAAAAAATATGAATGAAATAAAACAAAACAGAAACATACAAAATAAGTACAAAGAATTATGACAGAAATGAGGAAAAAGTGAACCCTGTAAGATTGAAGTCATAATCAAAAGGAAGTTCGTAAAATGAATTGAAAAAATAGTGCAGCAACGAAAAATAGAGGACAATAAATAAGGCCATATAAAGAACAAGAATGACTAAGAAAATCAAATAAAGCACATAAAACAGGAAAAAGCGCAGGATAGAAGAAAAACAAAAAAGGATAAAAAAATATAAAAACAATTTAAAAAAATAAAAAAGAGAAGTAAAAGGTTTCGGGCTATCGGCTTGTCTTCTGCAAACATTCCCATCTCTAGAGATAGTCTGGACAGATTCAAATCCGAGGTGATGGACATCGGGAACTGCCCGCCCAAGCCACCCGTCCCGCAGACCACTCCTTTCGCGTACCCAACCGTGACGGCCGAAATCCCGACAACCACGACTACCGAACCGCCGACCCAAGCGCCGCCTCAAATGACTAAATCTCCTGCCACCGCTCAATGTACCATCCCGCCCGGTTGGTGCCCGTGCGCCACGACGACAGCCAACATTTGGACGCCATACCCGACCGAAAGTCCGTTGGTCTCGATGCCGACGACGCCCGAGCCCCAAGTTTTTTCGCGTGAGTCGTCCGGAGAATTTAGTTAGGACTGGACTCAGCCAAGTGATCTCGATAGTTTGATATTAAAATAGTCATTTGACTGAAAGTCACGTCAATAATACATCAAGCCCTGTGACACAGCTGCTTTAGAGTTTCTAAGATCATAAAAATTCGGATTAATCTTCATCACGTTACCTGATTTCAATCGTAAAGTACAAAGTGGATAAATTACTAATTAAAGGAGAGAATCCTAGAACCAAATAAAAATCTTAAGGTCGTCGATTTCTTGGGTGCTCAAAGAATAAACACTATGGCCCGTATCTCAGAAGGTGGATTAGCCCACTCCATGGAGTAAGCGATGGATTATTTTCTGGATTATCTGCAGTTGGTATTCCAGAAGCAGGAACAAAGGGAAGAGTAGAGTAGAATAAATCGGTATGCCAGAAAGGAGAGTAGGCTAATTCACAGATTAAACAGCGGAGTAATCAGTGGTTTATCTTTTTTTGGTATGCCAGAAAGAAGAGTAGAGAAAACAGTGGACTAAAAAACGTTTTTTCTTTTCTTTTTCTAAATTTTCATCGGACAGGTGTATTCGGTGGAGTAAGACGTTCACAACAACTATGGAAGTTGTTGATTTCATCAATTTTTTGAGAAATTTGGACGAGGAAAACGAGCATGCAAACAACATTCCACGAGTTCTTTTTCGAAGATCAGATCCATTCGAAATGGATAGTGATTTCGACCTCCAACTACAATATCAATTTAATAAACCGAAAGTGTCAATTTTGATGGGAAAAAATATCACCTCGTTTTTTGTTGCACATTTCACAAGTTTTATATATGCAGATTAGCAAAAAGCAAAGCATCAAAGTGGTCTTGCAGAAAAAACCAATAAAGTCGATAAATTGGTCTTGCAGGGAAAAGTAATTAAATCGATCAACCGATGATGAACAACAGAAATCCATTGTGACAAATGTGACGACTTTCTTTCTTGTCTTTTTGTCACTAATCCACTGTTTAATCCACTGATTACGAACTCCGCCACTACTCCACTTTCTGGAATGCCAAAAAAGAAAATCCGTGGATTAGCCTAATCCGAGGAGTAGCTAGTCGGTGGATTAGCTTACTCCGGGGAGTGGCTACTCCTCGGATTAGCCTGCTCCGTGGAGTAGTCTGCTCCACCTTCTGGCATACGGGCCTATAATGTTAGAATTCCTCGAGTTGTCAGAATACAAAGATAAATAATGATCATTCCTTGTCAAGGTCTATTTTCAGTGCTAAATTATGCAGCTAAGATTAATTATCAGATCATGTCAATCTTAATGCATATACATCAAATTTCCTTCTCGATCTTTCTAAATAAGTTATAAAAAAGATACAATAATTTTTAGAATTGATCATATTCATATCCGGAACACCAAAATTCAGCATGATTACGTGACTGGATTGTAATGCTCGGTTATGAGCTGATTAAATGATCAGCAACGATTTTTGCGTGACTATAACTTAATGGGATTTGAACATCGGACTTCTAATTCTAATTGTAACTTGAGCAATTGAATTGGTCCCTCTTTGGAAAGGTTCAAGTGATTACAGTCCGAAATTGTGATGAGGAGCTCCGTTTTTTGAATATTCTTACAATAAATCGAAATATGTTTACCACGATTTACAAATGTTGTTGAATCAAAGCGAGATGATCACGGGACTATCTCATCGAATGCTAAAAATTATGCAAAATTTTCACAATTGAACTAGTGATACGATGTTTCGACTTGCAGTAATTTGACCTAATTTTACTTTAGTTTCATGAAACTGCGGAAAATCATGTCACGTCTTCACGAACTGAAATTTAGAGAAATCAAGTCGGATTAGTAAAAAAAATTATTCGAAAACTAACAAAGTTGCGCGATCTGAGTGCTCGACTTACTTGGATAAATTAGATTACTGTGAAGGAAACTTGCCACATGATCATACCGTCGTACTTTGTCTTTCAGAGAACTAGAATTTCGGGCTTCAGTCGAAATTTTCAAACCCAAAGCTTTTTTTACACAAATTTATAAAATTGAAAGAATTTATTGTGCAAAAATTGATTCAAGTCACGTGACGTAATTTCGAAGCAAATCTGAATTGATTCAAGTCACATGACGTAATTTCGAAGCAAATCAAGTCCTCGAAATGTAAGCGATATTGAGTGTATGATATCTGAATGCGATGATCAAAAGATTGACAGTCACGTAACTTAATATCAGTGCTTGAGTTGGACAAACTGATTCACTGTGAATATAATAATGCCACATGGTAACGCTGAACTCGGTTTTAAAATAAACATTTGAATTTTTAGAGCTTAATCTGATCAAATTCAAACAAATTTGTTTCTACATTTTTTGTGTTTCTATTGTTTTTTCATTTTTTTCTAAGCTTGCGCCGTCGACATTTTATTTGTTTTGGATTCGTCGGGGGTTAATCGTACGAAATTTGATCGCCAAATTCGTTTCATTTTGGATCTTTTGGATTTGTTGATCATCAGGCCGGACGCTCATTTAGTATCAGCCATAGTTTACGACGGGCATTTAAAACAAAGGATACAATTTAGTTTTACAGCTTACAAAGATATACAATCTTTGTCAAAGGCAGTTTCAGGTATAGAATTAGATTTTTGTGAGATCTGACACCAGCAGGATGCCGTAAAAGTCTACTTTACAAGAGGTGACGTTCTTGCTGTGAAGGGAAGGGTTGGAAAGCTAACGTTAAAATAACAAACAAAACAGAAATTGTTTGAAAATGAAGAGAAAGTAAACTGTTGGAAGATAGAAAATTAAACATGAAAATAAGAAGAACGGTGAATAGGAGAACACAAATAAGCAAGTATGACAATAGAATGCGCGGTGAAAGAAAAAATTAATCAAAAAGACGAAAATTACCAAAAACGAGAGAGAAGATGAACAAGAGATGCAATAGAAAGAAGAATAATAGCGAGAGCAGAAGAATAACAAAAATTAAGACAAATAAAACGAAACAGAGTAGAAGGGAAAATAGATGTAAAGTTGGAAAAATAACAAAAAAACAAGCCATAATGTAACGATCAAAAATAAAAAATTGAAAAATAAATGTTTTTAGACTTGCCTTTTTTCGGCGGAAAAGCCAACACGGGCGAAGCTTTGACGCTCGCTAAACAAGCATTACGAGATAGGCGGTCAGCGAGCGTTCCAGCCTTGGTCTTTTTGGTAAGCGACGGTTCGTCTCAGGACGACGTTGCTGTGCCGGCCGACCAACTGCGGGCCGAACCAAACACTATGGTCTACGCCTTGAGCGCTACGGACGCCACGGACAAGTAAGTCACTTCTTCGAGCGTTTGATCAAAAAATCTATTATCACATTAGACTTCAAAGGAACTACGGTGAGTTACAGTAGGCTTACGAATTCATGAAGCTTCAACTCCGACTTTTGTTTCGAAATTTGCTTTGAAATATCCATTGTGTCCCATTACACCATGTATCCCGATACTCCAAGTGTCCCGGTACTCCAATAAAGCTATAAATCTATTTTTAAAATTCCCATTAATCCATGCGTCCCATTACCTCAAGAATGCTGTAAATTGTTAAAATTGCAATAAGATTGAAATGAGTATTTTGTAGCTAATCATTTAAAAGTATTTCAATATGCGAATTCGACACTATGGTACAACAGCTCGTCTGAATATTTTATACATTGCCATTCGAAAAGGCGTGTCTCCAATACAGCGAAACCCACAACAGCGAAACTCAAAATAGCGAGACTCAAACCAGCGTTTCTCATTACAGCGAAGTCTCAATACAGCGATTCTCATTACGGCGAAGTCTCAATACAGCGATTCTCATTATAGCGAAGTCTCAATACAGCGATTCTCAGTATTGCGAAATCTCAATACGGTGATTCTCAAAAGAGCGAATCTCAATACAGTGAATACTAAAAATTTCTATGCATTAGAGTAAACGCGCACATCCTTTTAATGATAAATATGCAAATTAGGTAAATTAAAATCGCTTTTGCTAGTTGAGATAATCTATTTTTAGTTGCATTTGGCCATCTCCATCTAAATTTCACACATGCTTTTGTGCTGCAGTCGCGATATGTATACACGAACGGACCACTCCAAAATCACAAAAAAATTTCTGTGAGGAAAACATTTTTTCGAAACGTTTAAAAAAACAAAAGCAAGAAACTATCATATGGATTCTCCATTAAAGTTGTTTTGTAGGCAGCTTAATTGCATTGCAAAAAATTAAATTGATGAAATAAATAAAATAAAATGAAATAAACAAATAAGATGAAATGAATAAAATAATTAAGCAGTAAAAGCCAAATAAAAAACAAATGATAAAGACATGAAAATAATGTAGTAAAAAGTAGGTAAAAATAAAACAAAAGTACACAACCTGAAAAATTATTTAAAAAGTAGCACAAAAAGAATATTCAAAGAAATAAATCGATAAAAGAAAAAAGAAACAAGAAACATGCATGTGGATATGTTAATAATAAACACACCAGAATAAAAAGCTGTTATGTCGTGAAAACATGTGCTATAAAGCCATGTCAGAAATCTGGCGATTGGTGCCAAAATGTATGACAACCAGCATCCACCAGATCGAAAAGGAGAACCAAATGGGCCATGTGCCAAAACGTCTACCCCGCCCAATCTTAAATTTTTTAAGATAACTGTTTTCAAAATTTATTATTTTGAGAATGTGTTCTGATGCTTCGCTGTTTTGAGAATCGCTGTATTGAGACTTCACTGAATTGAGAATCGCTGTTTTGAGACTTCGCTGTTTTGAGAATCGCTGTATTGAGACTTCGCTGAATTGAGATTCATTGTTTTCAGACTTCGCTGTTTTGAGAATCGCTGTGTTGAGACTTCGCTGTTTTGAGAATCGCTGTAGAGTGTTTCGCTGAATAGGGGTGAAACCCGAAAAGGCACGTTTCAGTTCCGCCATTTCGGCACTACACTTTGGCGCCACCGTTTGGGCTCCAGCCAGTTCGGCACTGGGTCATTTGGGCGCTGGCACTAGCGTCGGTTGTTTCGGCGCCAAACTGTTCTTCTTTTCGTTTTACCTTTTTCTTCAGTGTTCTTCATTTTTTTACTTCTTATCCTTGTCTTTTTTAACTACTATTTTTCTTTTGTTTTTTGTGTTTTTGTTCATGTATTCTTTCTTTGTCTTATACTTTTCTTTGTATTTCTTTTTCTTTCGTTTTCTGTGTTTTGCTCAAGTGTTTGTTTAAGTTGTTATGTTAAAGTGTTTAAGCATCTATAAGAGAAATTTTAGAAGATTCCTATGGCATTGTTGGAGTAACGGGACACTCTTTTTTGCAAAAAAAATTACATTACTTGGAGTAAAGGCATTTGTAGCATTACTTGCAGTACCGGGACGCTTGAATCAACGGTACACTTTGGAGTAAAGACACATGGAATACAGTAATCCATGCAATTTGTGGTAGATACTTGGGTTTCACCCCAATTCAGCGAAACACACAACAACGATTCTCAAAACAGCGAATCTCAATTCAGCGATATCTCAATACAGCGATTCTCAAAACATTGAAGTCTCAATACAGCAATTCTCGAAACGGCGATGTCTCAAAACGGCAATTCTTAATTCAGCGAAGCCTCAATACAGCGATTCTCAAAACAGCGAATCTCAATTCAGCACAGTCTCAATATAGCGATAGTCAAAACAGCGAAGTCTCAAAACAGTGATTCTAATTTCAGCGAAGTCTCAATACAGCGATTCTCAAAACAGCGAAGTATCAGAACAGATTCTCAAAATAAAAAATTTTCAAAATAGTTATCTTTAGAATAGAAAAATTGAGATTGGGCGGGGTAGACATTTTGGCACATGGCCCATTTGGTCCTCCTTTTCGATCTAGTGGATGTCGGTTGTCACATATTTTAGCACCAATCGCCAGATTTCTGACATGGCTTTATAGCATATGTGTTTTCACGACATTACAGCTTTTTATTCTTGTTTGTTTATTATTAACATATCCATATGGATGTTTTTTGTTTCTTTTTTCCTTTATCGATTTATTTCTTTGAATATTCTTATTTTGTGCTACTTTGTGTATAATTTTTTCAGGTTGTATATTTTTGTTCTATTTTTTACCTACTTTTTACTACATTATTTTACTTCTCATTTTTTAATCATTCGTTTTTTGTTCTGCTTTTACCGCTTAATTATTTTATTCATTTCATCTTATTTGTTCATTTCATTTTATTTTATTCATTTCATCAATGTAATTTTTTTGCAATGCAATTAAGCTGCATACAAAACAACTTTAATGGAAAATCCTTACGATAATTTTTTGCGTTTTTTCAACGTTTCAAAAAAATGTTTTTCTCACAGAAATTTTTTTGTGATTTTGGAATGGTTCGTTCGTGCATACCTACCACAACTGCAGCACAAAAGCATGTGAAATTTAGATGGCCAAATGCAACTAAAAATAAAAATAGATCTCACCATCAAAAACGATTTTAATTTACCTAATTTGCATGTTATGTGCGTTTACTCTAATGCATAGAAATTTTTAGTATTTGCTGTTGAGATTCATTCTTTTGAGAATCGCCGTATTGAGATTTTGCTGTATTGAGAATCGCTGTATTGAGACTTCGCTGTAATAAGAATCGCTGTACTTGACTGGGGCCATGGGCCTGACGCTGAGGTGTTGGCCTTCATTTCCCTATTATTATTTGCCTAACCCGGTGAGTACTGGCTATAGAAGGAACTATAGGTACTGTAGCGCTGCTCTGGAGTTACTACTGTAGGTAAGAATAACGCCACCAGGTTAGGTGTGAACAATTAGTTCAGTCAATGTGTACGATGGACAGGGCCATCCGTGGGACGATCTAGGCATTTGGGATCCTGGTTGTGAACCAGAAGATCCCTCCTGACCCGACCTCAGGAAGGGGCCGTTGCTGATAAACGGGTGGGCACCAGGGAGGAGAACCCACTCAGGGAGAAATACCCTTAACTGCCCTAAACACTGATTATGCCCTGGAATTTACCTAGTCCGGCAGGGGGAAATTGTTACAGCAAGATCGTGTGTCAGCAGCTCGCAATAGACGGCTAGGAATAAGATGGGGGTCGGTTGACAGCAACGAAAGATTATGCGAGGGGACTGCTAAGGCTAAACGGGAGGGTGCGAGCTTGAGCTACGATCAATGACCAACATACGATTTATTCTTAAAATACTATCGACGGATGGGCAATTGACAGTAAGTCGAAGGGGTACAAAGACGATGGGGAAAAATATGCAAATAAAGTAAGTGGCATGAAGGGCAATGGAACTAATGCAGGTGAAAGTCGAACACTGATAAGAGCTAAAAGAAAGCATCAAAAATCGAAAACGAGTTGGTCCAAAAGGATGATAACACAGAGTGACACACGATTATAAGCACTTGAGCATTTACAGTAAGACTTGGGCAGAGTTGACGATGCTCAGGCCAATGCCTGCAAAGATTTCTTTACAGGGCAGTGCCTGTGTGCACATAGGCACTTGCCCAGTTCGAATACGCTCAGCACTGAGGTCGACTTAGTGCCTGTGCAAAACATATGAACGTCTTTAGCAGAAATTCCTACAGTTATTTGTTTGCGTTTGAAAGAGCGATGTTCGATTTGTTGACTCAAAGGCATGTTATGCGACCCAAAATAGCTGTGAGCAAGGAGTGCTCTTTGAGGAACTACTGCTAATGGGGCCTACTGTAGATAAAACAAATGCATGAAAAAAAACGTAGACAAAATAAAAATAACAAAATGATCAAAATAATAAAACATCAACATAAAAAGAATCACGTGATGCTGCTGATTTGATCAGCACGTGACACTTAACTGTAATGAGAATCACTGTTTTGAGACTTCGCTATTTAGAGTTTCACTGTTGTGGGTTCGCCATGGATTATTCTGTTGTTTTTCTTCAAATGCTTCTAAAAACTAAAACCGGAAAGTGATAAAGGCCCACTTATACTTGCCTTTTCCGACGGAACGGAACGGAATGCATTCAATGGAAGGTAATCGAATGAAAGGGAAATTTTCGTTCCATTCAGCTTAGTTGGAGCTTACAGTCGATCGTTTTCTGCAAAATTGCAGCTATCCTTTCTGATTTAAAATGGATCTTCAGGCTGAACGTTTCAAGCTGTTGATGATCCGTTCCGTCGGAAAAGACAAGTATAAATAAAACTTAACATCCCTCACTTTTTTCCGCTGGACTACAGGTCAAATATGAAAATACTCTCAAACTCGGGCAAACTCAACTAATCCCCAACAAGTTTTGCATAAAATTCAGTAGCAAAGGCTTCCCGTCAGTGACTATTCATTAGATCCAGAAGCATTTTTAAAAAAACTATATTTTGTTCACGTAAACGTACAAAACAGAAATATCGATTTGACCTTGAACTTGGACGAGCTCCAGACGTGGAATAAGCAGATTTGGTTTATACAGTAATTAAACTTCATATTTCATTCTAAATTCATTATTACAGTGAACTCAGCCACCATTTGAGCACAATGAGGTACGAATATGAAGCATAACTCTGTATCTAATAGTTTTCGGTTCGTGAGACCGACCCTTATAGTTTGTTTTTCTTTAAAGGATTCTAAATTATAAAAGTGGAAAGCAAGTACCATTTTAGATTTTTACAATTTTCAGCTGAACCATTCATCAAGTGAGATTGAAAATTTGTGAGCTTATTCAATCAACTTTTAACATATTTTAGAGTGAAAAATCTTACTGTGGAAGCCTTGTGAAAGCAATTTTGACTGCATAGTTGATTTTCGTCTTTTTTCAATTTAGAAGCATTTTATAAAAAACAAAGTATAGGATATTGAATAAGTCGTGAAATTTACATCAATCCATGTTACTCATGAAATGCTATAGTAATCTGTTTTGTATTAGTGTACAACCGAGACATATGGATTTGCATTTGACTTCGAGTTTTGATATCCCAATTAAATTTTCAGCATATTGTACTGCTTTCAAAAACGTGAATACGGCAGGACAACGAAAAAATTAAACGGAGTGAAAATAATAATACAATATTTCAAATGTAATGTCCATCCTCATACTGAATTCCTAACACGGTCTTCTCATTTAATCATTGTAATTTGGCACTAAATAAAAAACCATCAATTTTAGGCAAAGTTTGGTCAAGATAGCCGGAACCCCAGACCGCGTTTTCGCCGGAATGGAATCGGAGAATGTTAAAAAAGTGGGTCTGGGAAAATATTTATCCTGTTTCAAAGACGATTTGACCCCCAGACAACGGTTATTTCTCTAGAAACGTACTTTTTCTATGCAACTTTGAATTTTTTGCATCGGTGCTTTTGCGATATTTTTAATGACGAATGATCTTTACCCGGCGAATAATAATTCGATTCATTTGTGTACAGTAAAAGTAAAATTTGGGAATTCGTCTGCTTTTAAATAAAGGAAGCAGGTATAATTTAAAAATTTTTTTAAATTGAAAATTTTGTGTGAACGTGTATGAAAGAACGCTGGTGTGGAAAAGTAACGCTAGAGGAAATGCTCGAAAATCTAGAAACTAAAAATAAACATATATGCAAGTTCAGAAGCTTGACAGTAAATTAACGCAAAACAATAAAAATGAAAAAACTTACATAGGCAAGAAATAAGTTCAAAAATTAAGGAGAAAATATGACAAAACCTTAAAAAGGAAAACATGCAAGTGCGTATGATATGTCGGCACAGACAAAGGGAAAATGAGTCGTCCAAAAGAATAAAAACGAAACACTACGCAGAAAGGAATGAAAGTGAAGAAATAGACAGAAAACGGAAAATTAGCACAGGAAAACACTGTAAACACGAAAAATAGCGAAAATACACAACATGTATAATTTAAGAAGAGCATAAAAAACCAACTTTCTCACCTTTGTTGTCGAAAATTATATCCCACAAAACGTAAACATGATAACAAAATTACAAAAGATCAAATTTCGTATAGAAAACAGAGGTTCGAGTACAGTAAAATTTTTAACACGACTTTCGTCAATCTTCTTCTTGGTCGGAGTCACAACTCCCGCCGATATTTTCTGCAATCACACTTTGCCTACGACTAACGTCATAAACGTCAAATTTCTCCTCTCTGTTAGATTTTCCGTTTTGAACGATCAACAAAGTTACGTGATCGGAAAAATGTAAACTGGGCAATAATTTGGGCGTCAACATGAAATATTGAGCGCTAAATAACCGGCAACCCGATTTTTTGCTACGTTTCATAAGTTTTATCATCAAATTGAAAATTTTTCGCTCGTTTCTGGCGTCCATACCTAAAAATACAAGAAAAAGTACAAAACTTTTTGCGGGTTCATAGCGATATAAAAATCTGAAATTAGTGTAAACCTCAATATTTTTTCCCTATGATGATTCTTTTTCAAATGCTTTGATATTTTCGAATTTTTAAAATTGGAACTTACGAAAATAAGATACGAAAATAATTTTGAAAATCAGCGGTTTACTATAAGAGCAAACATGTCAGCAAGTATGCGTGAAGTATTTCAGTGAAATACTTTCACAACAAACTGAATTTTTGACTATATGATCAAGCGACCTTATCAGTTTGGTAAGTTAAGCGAGTTCCTACAAGCAACGGTAATATTCGAGCTGGAAAAACTAAAGAACTATAATTATTCGGTGAATAAAATAAAAATGAAAAAATGCATAGAAACACGAATAAAGAAAGTAACAAAAGCGTTGAAAAATTGAATATTGTAAAAAATTACAAGAAACAGCAAAAAGCGAGAAAACAAAGTACAATACAAAAACATTGACATTGAAAAAACTAAAAGTTAAAGAATCAAAAGAAGAATACTTAAAAATTATGCATGACAAATACCTTGATTAATTTCATCCACGCATCTAAACGGCATTTTGGACAATTCTTGCAAAGCTAAAAGATATAACATGGTCGAAACGGAACGTTCGCCGCCTGATTGCCTTTGGTGCGTCAATTCTCTCAATTCCTTATCTTCTCGACGAAATTTCACTCGAATTTTAATACCATATTGAGAATAGTCGGCCTATAAAACGGTAAGTAGTAGAAGTTTCACCGTACATTCAAATTTTCCCCATGATTCGAAATACATTCATTTCTACTAATTGTAAAAAATTCCTTTTTTTCCGGGTTTACTTCCAATTGCAATTTCGCTGCTTCGTATTTTCGAGAAAATAAAAATATAAAATTTTCAGGAAAGATGACGAGTGATGAAAATTGCAAAACTGATGTACTTCATTGGCGCCTTTATCCAATTCCACTTCGCCGGCGCAGGCAAAAAGTTGAAAAAATTTCGAGAAATTTTCGTTAATACGATTGATTAACGATCGCAAATCGTTCAACCAACTTTTGCGTTCTTCTCCTAGCTCATTTTCCAAATGCTCTATCTAAAAAAGAAAGGACCGAATGAAGGGATAAATTAATAAAGAGTAGGAAAGATAAATCTATACGTTTTGCATGAATTTTTGGCGATCCGTTTCAATTGCATCGTATTCGAGTTTCAGCTGATTATATCTCTCTATAGCCTGAAAATGCAAATTATTTGAAATTCGATAAAAATTGGAAGAGAAAAGTTCTAGAGGAAATTTTTAAAATCGATATAAAGTCTCTAGGATCATAGGATTCTGCAGATTTGAATTTAAGAGGAACCGAAATATAGATGCTTTTTTGAAATTTCAAAAATTTCATTTTTTAAATCAACAAACGATGAACTACAAAATTTTTTCACGTCATTATCAGCGCCGCGCGTTACAGTCAAACGAGCTTGCAAATCTTCCATTAATTCGTCGATTTCTTGAATCGTATAGGGAATAAGCTGAAAAGCTTCGGTCACGTCATCGGGCAAACGACGTTGCGATAGTAAATTTTCTTCGTCCAAATCTAAATCGCAATTTAGTAGTTCGTTCGCTTGGCGTAAAAGTTGCAAAACTTCTTGGCGTTTGACTTGTAAATCTTGTTTTACAGTATCTAGCATGCGCTGAAAGAGAAAGTTTGTTTCAACGTGAAACAAATGATCAAAAATTCACTTTCTAGAAGAAACAACATTTTTCTATAAGTCACGATCGGTCGAATGACATTACAAAAATTTTGCTTACTTTTTTATTGTCTTTATCTGCCAATTTGACGACTCTTTCTTCGTTCAACTGTCTTTGCTTGCGGGAAAGCGTGCTGATTTCGCTCAATAAAATGACATATTCACGCCACGAGTTGAAAGTTTTCTGAAGAAAATAATCAAATTTATAAATTTCATGTCATTGCGAACTACATGTAATTGGGCGGGAGAAGTGCTATGGGAAGCCCCCCAGAAATCGTCGACCATATGGCTAGCCATTGGGCGACCGCCCTCCCCCAGGATTTTCCAATCCGATGGCTAGCCATATGGTAGCCGTAGGGACCTCCATACTTTTGGTCGGAAAAATACTGAAAAATGTCAATTTTTTGACAAAAATATCAATTTTTGAACGAAAAATGGTAAAAAATTTGAATTTTATTGGCGCTTCGCGCCAAGGATAAATTTTTTTCGGTATTTTTAGGGAAAAATTACTACTTTTTGAACTATTTTTCGTACTTTTTTAGTGAAAAAATCAAACATTTCTTCCTTGAGAGACCCCTCCCCCAAAATTTTGGGAATTACTGACCCCCGGCCCCAAAAAAGTCGCCCAACCTCCCCCAGACCTCGGGGCTCCGTTACATGTATGATTGCGAATATTTACATAATTCGGTAAAAAAATCTGGAAAAAATTCCTATGACCGTCAAGCATATTTCAGGACAAACGATATGGCATGAAAAATATAACACCCCATACAGAAAATAACCTGGTTCTTAATGATACTTCGCTCTGGAAACGGTTACAATGCGGACGCACATTCTCGAGTGAAAGTTGCGTACGTGGTGAATGAACGTGGATGCCAGACCTGGGCATTGTGCTGATTTTTTTAAATCTGCTATTTGGTGCTGTTAACCAGTTAAAAAACCAAAAAATCGGACAGAAGTCAACCATTTTTCATTAATTGAGGCAAATATCAAAAATTGTATAAATTTTGGACTGAAAAGGGCAACTGAAGTTCAGAAATCATACAATAATTAACCAAACATTTTGGTTCTTCAACCAGCAAGAACTTCTGCCATAACCTAGCGCTGATAGACGTTGAATAAATAATTTAATTACCTCTTCCAAATTCGAGATTTTAATCGATAATTTCCTAATACAGTTCAAATTTCCAACAATCAGTTCGTTAATTTCTCTCTTTTTCGTTGGAATATCGACTAAAGTTCGTTGAAGATTTGCAAGACTATAATAAAATATATCATGGCGTTTTACATATTTTTTGCAAAACACTTTCTATGAAATACTTGGCTTTTTTAACGTTAATTTGTTGAGTCAAATGCGCTTTTCTGTGTTTTCGATTTTCTAATTCTGCCTAAAACATTGGAAAAATGGGAACCTTTTGCAACGTTTAAGACGGTGATCCTATAGTCGGTTGTACTTTTTGCTGTCTCAATCTTTCTTTATTTTGCTCTTCATTCCTTATTTCCGCAGATAAAGCTTCCAACTCACGTTGGCTATTATCTAACCGAGATTCTAAATCCTGAAATAACATCAGTGGCAAATTTAGAGATTTTAATCTAGATTCCCACCGCTGACAATTTACTAATTTTTGAATATTCAAAGATTCGACCGCAGAATCATCTATGGAATCCATCAATAAATTGGCTTGCCTAAACAAAAAATCGGCTATGAAAAGTTGAACTGAGTAATGAAATTCACCTCAAAACATTGTCTGTAACGCTTTTTTCGTGAGAATACTGTGAAATTCGGACGAAAATCTGAACAAATAATAAATTTTAATTTACATATTTCAAGGCCAACCTTTATTTAAGAAAATTATGAGCTTATCACATTTTATTTGACATGAAATGTTTCATACGTAAAAATTGAAAACTTAATTTCCCGTTCTTTCATATTATGCTACGCGTAGAGACTATGCGCCAATTTTTTTCATTTTTTATCGATAAGTATTCCAAAAAATTGATTTTCAAAAAAAAAGATTTTGTCAATCTTCAGAAAGAAAAGAAACAGCTATACAACGTTGATACCCTTACAAACATACACGTTTATTTTCTGTCATAAAATTTTTTATACTATTCGGCAGGCGATTGATGACGTCAGCAATATTATTTTCGACTATTTCATCTCCGACCGGAATACGATTAAGCTGAGAAGGGACAAAATTTCTATTAAACTCACATAGTAATAGTATCGTATTGGTACCAAATTTGCACATACTTGAGCAATACTGATCAAATAATCCTTCACGGTATCGGGTGCTTCGATCATTTCGGCAACATGGGCTCGAAAACCGAGTTTTCTAAGAAAGAATTTGATTCTAGAATCCTCTTAACTAGACAAGTTTTTTTAATTTCAACTATAAGAATTTCGGAAATTTTGAACAGAAATTTTCACCAAGAGTTACATATAATGAATACTCAGCTACACTTTTTCTCTACTTCATTTCATATCCCAAAGGTTCCACAGTCTGACGCGGGAGCTTTTCTGTATGAGCACAAGCCAAATAATTGATTTTCAATTCCCTCTTCGCGCATTCCAAAAATAGGTCCAAATCAGTATATTTTTCGAATACAAACATAAACCATTCGCGTCGAGGTACGGCCGCTTCAACGAACTTCGTATTGCGACGATCGGGTACAGTAACCTGCGAGATACATAACGTTGATAAAATTTTTCCATGCGACTACAGTAAACCTCACTGAAAGATAAGGCAAGTAAATTTTTCCTGAAAATCGTTCCGTATTTCGAGAATACCAAGTATACGCGGCGTGGGCGTTACGGTGAAAATTGTGCAAGTTTGACAATTTTCGATCTTGGAATCCTCCAATGACGGATAGTTCTCTGATAACATCTAAATTTTTTGAAGTAAATTATAAGAACTTAGAGAGGAGACGACAACTCTATGGAAATATGTGAAAATTTTCGAGGGCGAAAACTCAAAAATCTTATAACGAAAACCCATTAATTTGAGTCTGTCACTAAGAAATAGATTTAAGCATTATGAAAATATAGAAACTGTCGTTAGTATTCTTGAGATTTTGCAACCTGTCACGAATAACTCCCGAGCGACCCTCAAACCATATTTAACGATGTGAAATCTCACACGCTCAGGCGATATAAGGGTGATACTAATTCCCAAAATTTTCTATTCAAAATCCAAAAATGGCTTCTTACCGAGAAAAGAAACAAATATTATGAGCAAATTGGGATCGGGCTGCAAAAACACGGAATTTTCAATGAGCACTATAACCAACAACTTTTTTGTGGGATAAACGAAGATGTTTTATACTCGTCGTAAATGCGTAAAGAATATATTTACTTTGGAGTTCCATTTTGACATTGTCGTAAGGAACTCTTTTTTGCGTTCGATTTTGTTCTAATTCGTATATTTTTGATTCTTTCTGACGCAGATCATTTTGCAATTCTCGAATTCGTTTCTGCGATGAAATTGATGCATAATGGCGAGAAAAATGTTTGACAATTTTAATAATCCAAAGAGGTACAGTTTTTTAACGCCGTGCTAATAAAGTTGGTCCCGCGCGAATGAAAATTTTAGCCCCGCTAAGAAAAAGTGAAAAATTTAGGAAAGCTAGTGGTAGCCTTAATGGGCATGCCGTTAAAAACAGTGTAAAGAAGAGATATGCAGCCTACCGATTTCAAGATAAAAGCTCAAAACTGGTTTCGTTTACCCAGTGGCGGACACAGGGGCGAACGGGGGGGGGGCGGCCCCCCCCGAACTCATGTTCTAAAAATGAAAATTGTTGAGATCATGGTTCAAAAGGAATTCAAAACCGAAAAGATTCATTTTGGTCAACTTTAGAAGGTCAAAATGTCAAAATTTTCCGGCGCTTCGCGCCGATCATGGGTATAATAATAATTATATTCTGTCAGGCGTGGCCGTTAGCATATCTACTTCCACCTATTAATTAACCGTCAACAGTTTCTATCAATCGAAAGACCTCATCTCGTCTCGTTTTGTAATCAATAACAGTCAGTATTTCGCCGAAAATTGAGATTTTTTATCGATTCTCTTAATTTTTCTCTCGGCCCTTGGAATTTTTCAAACGTTTCCAACATGAACTTTCGCATTTATAGAGAATGAAGATTGAAGTCATCATTCTGGACATTAATTTTAGAGCTTCTATTCAGTGATATTTGTTGCAGAGATTCAGTTTCTAGCGTTTTAGAATATAATAACCTGAAAACTTTTCCGGCGCTTCGCGTCGGAATAAGGAACAGATTACGTTCTGTTAGTTTGATTTTAATTTATTTCTCAACGTTGTGAAGGTTCATTTTCCAGCGTTTTAGATGGTGAAAATCCAAAAATTTTTCCGGCCTTCGCGCCGGACTAAGAAATAAGTACAATTCTCTAATTGAAAATAAATGCAGTCCTTTAATCGGCTCGATTATTTGATATTTTTATTGTTGTGTCTAATCTTTCTAAATTAAAAAAATCGTTAGTATGCCGATGCAAATAATTTAACAAGAATATATAAAAATTGCAAAAAAAAATTTCCGCCCCCCCCCCCGAAAAAAATTCCTGCGTCCGCCAATGCGTTTACCTGACTCGAAAATTTAGGATAAAACAAAATTCTCACAGAAAATAGCACTTATTCACGATTTTTATTGAAAATTATAATTTCAATCTAGCCTAAGTAAAACTCAAATATTGAAACGATTATATGAAAAGACGGGATTGAAAAGACGGAATTATATGAAAAGGCGGGAAAATTCGAAAATTTTGAAGAGTTTTAAGAGTTTGCATGGTCTGGAGATTTTTCGGCCCTTTTAATTCTTATTGAGAATTTGAGCGACAAAAATCCCTTACGTCGATTTGTTCTTCTTGATTTTCGACTTCTTGATACTGACTTGTCAACGATTCGATTAGTTCTTCAACTTTCCTAATGTTGGTTTGTTGCTCTTCGTTTTCTTGATCGACTTTCTCCAATTGTATTTTTGAGTAATGAACCTGCATAGAATAGAAAAAAATGTCAAGGTTTCGGATATTACCACCACTGAAATAGAATTTGGATAAGTTTGGATAAGTAAGAATTTAAAAAAATATTTTTCGAAAACTAATAAATTTCTAAATATTGCCTATTTCAATAAATTTTTGATTAAAAACTAAATTTTCTTTGCATAAATATCTACGAGAACTTAAAACCTCCAAACTGCAGCAAGAAATCAAGAAATCTCATAGTGAAAATTTACTTCGACGCAGCTGTTCGAACTATGCTGCATCTATTAATTGCGCTTGAGTTGACTTGATTTTTTCCAATAATTTCTATTAAACTTCACTCATTCATTACTCAAATATAGTTCGCGAAAAAAAGAATTATGTTTATTCATGAAACCTAATTAATTATGGATACATTACTTTTTTCCTTAAAGCGACGAGCAAATTCTATTGTTCAAGAAAATCGTGCTTTCCACAAAAAAAATTTCGTGATTTTCGTGTAAGGCGGACCTATACGCCACCACGTGCACTCTTTATTGTTGTTATTTTTCGACAAGAAACCATGAAAACCATGTTCATCGCGATTGCATTTTCATTAGCGTTAATTTTTTCATGGATTATTTTGCTTTCGGAAATTTTTCGACAAAAGGGGATTTCATTTACTAAATTCCGTTATCAGCCGTTGTCAAGAAGGATGACGTTCACGTCATGATAGAAAATTGCTATTTGCGCGATTTTGTGGCACGAACAGCGATTTGTTCATGGCAGGCAGGCTTATGCTCAAAAGTCGATAGGTTTATCATACGACTCTTCGATTGCCTAAATAACTGGTTAGAGACTCAACTGAAATACGCGACTTTATTGATTTTGACTCGATTTATTTAATTTGATACTTTTTGAATTTCTACAAATATTAGCAACTATTTCATTCATCAACTCATTTGACCACGAAAGTCGATAATCACAAACACTTCGGAGAAAATTCCCATAAAGCTAAATATCAACCAATTTATAGTTATCTCGAATCAAAATCGCACGACTAGCAACGACGATTGATGATTTATCTAAAATTCATGTCTAAAACTTCCAGTTAAATTTTTTGTTCCTAGACATGATGATCATAATACGCTAAGTTCGATATGGTATAAGAAATTGTAACCTGCTTTCTAGAAAGTTGCTTTTTGAATAGTAAAGAAATGTTGACGACTGCGCAAGACGTTTTGAACCAGTTTCAGCACGAAGCAATGATCCGAATCAACTTTTGGGGGCTGAAAGTGAGTTTTAACGCGTTTATAATATTTCAAATTATTTCGATTTTCTGCTAAACCATGGGTCACATAGCACTGCGACTTTGTAAGCATACTCAACAATTTTTGGGCGAAAAATTCTTCAGTAAAAGCTTTGTTCGAACACTTTTAACAACAAAATTTATTTCTGTCATTTTTCAATTTAGAAAAATTTTAGGAAAAAAGACTAGTAATAGTGAAGATGCCAAAATTTTTCGGTAAACATTATCAACCAGACTACTTAACTTCAATTTTTCAGGATTTTATTTGCACTCGTTATATTTCTAACAAACAGGCAATTAAATTATGGGAAAATTTTTTATTTCCTGATTCTAAAAAGTTCTACCGTGCATTTGCTCATCAAAATCAAAACTTTTCGTGGAACTTCTTCTCATATTCATTTTTCTCAGGCGTTCCACATAATTTTGAGATATAATGCAAACATATGAAGAAACCATACGTCATTTTCGTAGAGAAATAAACTTTTGGAAGAATCAGCGGGTTTAGTTCCATTTCTTAGCCTTTTTCGTCACATAGTATTGTAAATATTGAGTCCTGTTGAAGTACATCTCTTACAATTTTCAGAATTCAAGTAACACCGTAAAATTCTTTAATTGTTTCATAGTTTTTTGATTTCTGGCATGTTCCAAATTTCACCAGACTACGGAAAAATCTTATAGTTGTTAGCTGATAACAAGTCATAAAAATTGAACTTCCTCATTCATGTCTTTCCTGTTCCCCGTCATTCTCAACATTACAGAAGTAAATACATTATCTGATTTTTCTGTAACATTCTAAGTTTCTTATATATTTGCTTACTGTAAGGCATATGATTTTTTTAGCACTCTCCATCTCAAACCAGATTGAATTTATTGAACCTGAAAGTCCTTTCTTGCCTCTGTTTCTCTATTTATCCGATGAAAAACGCGCATACAATTAGTTGATTTAAGATACAGGAAGATTAACAAAAAACTTACAAAAAACCATCTCTATCCTATTGGGAGTTTGCTTAGTGTATTAAGCAAATTAGCTGCCCTACAAAAAGTATTAATCGATTCAAACTTGAAAGCATTCTTGTGCTTGTGTGCGTACATGTCTTCTCTACAGTACGTCATTAGTTTTTTGAAAACAGAGAAAACTTTGGGATTCGCAGGATCTCTACCTTACTGTACATTATGTTAATCCGGATTATAAAATGCTGAACAGCCAGATTTTTTGTGTTAGATTCGAAATCTAATAGAATTGAATTATAGAGATTATAGACGGATTACAAAGGAACGCCAAGGAGAGGAGGTGGGATTCTTTTGCGCGCATGTTTCAGTATAAACATTCTATTACTGTTAGGAGGGGAATAATTGATCGATGTTTAAATAACGTTTAAATGACGTATATTATAATTTTTGGATATCACGTGAATGCTTACTTACCTGATCACGTTTCTCAGATATTTGATCTGTGTAAGTTTCGACGGTTCTTTGTTCATTAAGGATTCGATTTTTCTAAAAGAAGCTGTGAAAGTTGTGGTGTAAAAATTAGCCGCAGAAAAAGCATATGGAGCTAATCTCATCAATTATTGACCATTAATTATTTTGACGATATCCTTTTTAGAGTAAAATTCTTTGTGGATGAAGCTGAGCCAAACATTCAATAACTCTAATAGTGAGGTTTGTTATATTTGCGAGCATGTGAGTACTCACCAGGGTATTTTTGTGGATATTCCATTACTCTATTGAAAGTTTTGTGAAGCCATCATTGCAGTAATCCCCATCTATATCGCTCGTTACATTTTTTCGTTTTTATCATTTCTCTCATTTTGGGATTTTCTCATCTTATTTTAAAAAGTTGATTTTAGACATTCGCAGGAACAATTTTCTTAAACTTGACTGAATTTTTAGTTCATGATACGTTAATTTTGAATAGTTTTCGATTCATATTCTGGGTATTTGATTATGGTTTCGAATAATCAATTCTGAAATTTTTACGATCTTTTCTCAATTTCGTCCAAAGCCTACTGAATACAGCTGGAGAATAATCTTTAATTGGACTCAGGGGAAAGAAAGTGCTATAGGAACCCCCCACAAATCGTCGGCCATATGGCTAGCCATTGGACGACCTCAGGGATTTTACAATACTATGGCTAGTCATATTCATAATTTTAGTCGGAAAAAACATGAAAAATGTAAATTTTTGAAAAAAATGATCGAAAACGTCAATTTTCTCGGCGCTTCGAGCCATGGATACATTTTTACAGCTTTTTAAAGAAAAATTACTATTTTTTGAACCGTTTTTTCGGACTTATTTGGTAAAAAAATAGAAATTTTTCCCCTTCAGAGACCCCCCCCCAGATTTTGGGGAATTAGTGACCCCCGTCACCAAAACAGTCGTCCGACTCCCCCAGACCTCGAGGCCCCGTTACATGTATGACTCAAACTTAAATTTTGCGGTAAGGAGATCCGCTTGTACTAGCTGTGCTATCATATGCATTTTTTGTCAGACTATAGTAAGCTTGAGTAATACACAATTTAATGAAATAAACAACATAATTCTATGAATATTCTTGTTTTTTTGATCATTTTTTGCTTTATTATCCGGCTTTTCTCGTTTTCCTCTTAAAAATGATCAAATTACTCGGAAACGACAAAGTTTTTCTTTTTCTCCATCGGATAATGTTTTTTCTAGAGTAGCGACAAAAATAAGACAATTTTCGGATTAATTTCGCCGCGATTGTCAGAATAATAGGAGAAACCATTCCCCGGCTTATACATATCTATAGATATGATGACAATATATAGTATATATATATATATATATATATATATATATATATATATATATCTCGAAGCTTACTTTTTCGAGTAACGGTCTAGAATGGCGATCAATTTGCGATGAAATTTGATTTAGATTATTTTCTACGTCTTTATACTTGTCGCGAGATTCGTCGAATAGTTGCTGAAATTTTAGTTTATCATCGTTTAAGCTCACGTAAGTTTGACGTTCCCGTTCGTATTCCTAAATGATAAATGAAGCAAAAAATGTAAACGCAACAAATATACAAAACTTTAACAAAATGTACAATAAAATTAAAAGTTGTCAAACAAGATTATTTTCAATAGAAACAATTTTTTGACGAAAACAATGGTGATTTCTCAAGTGCACCTGAATATTCAATCTTAAAAAAAGTTGACTTTTCCGATATCATACATTTTTGATAGTCTGATAATGGCATAATTATTAAAACAATATTGTGATAGAAATTGCAGTTAAGCTTTTCCAATATCTTTATACAACACAATTATCTCCGATCTTATCCGAATCGACTCTGCATCAAAAGCTGAGAATTAAGATTTTTTCATAAAATGACTCTCTAAATTTAGTCAACTAATATTATGACCCTCAAATCTCTGCGAAATAGAACGCTTAAACGCCGACCGTTTCGGTACCAGTTAAATTTTTTCTTTAAAAAAGTACTTTGCTGGTATAGATTACAGAAGTTGAAAGACTTATGATTATTTTATGTTCTTATGATGTATGCAAAGTCGAATTCTGTATGAGTCATACCCCTTCGATCAAAGCAGCTTCATAAATGCAATATTTTATGTATTTATCACATCTTCTACTTTTCTTTATTATTTTTTTGTTTCATTCTTACGATGTTTTCTCTATTTACTTTCAAATGTTTCAATCCGTTCTTCTTGATTTTTATATTTGTTTTTATCCGTATTCGACTTTGTTTAAATAGTTCGTTTAATTCATTTTCGTATTTAGTTTTCTCTATTGTATGCATATTTTGTGTTCCTCCTGAACTAGCTGATTTCTCGGATTTGGATTAATCATCATTTGTCACTTGTTTGTATTTTTGAAAATGTTAACGACATTGTATCAGTTTTTACTACAGGAAGAGATTAACGATGTCATATAGGGTAGGATGATTTCATCTTGAGCCAACGAGTTCGCACCGTAAATTATAGTATTTTTGATCAAAAGTATAAACACTATTTTTGATCACAGAATACGTATATTCAAAAAATTATACTCTGTAGTAGTTCATCATGATTCTGCTCTGGGTAAGTATCAGGAAGTTCGATTCTCAAAGAATAATCATAACTGTATCAACTACGTTATCAAATCCCCTTGTTTTCCTTACCATATCAACGCACTCCGAAAAGTCTGGCGCCGAAACGGAACTGTCTTAGACCGCAGAGCAAATGTCTAGGACTAGGCAGGAGTAAAATACACATTTTTTTCGTGACCCTTCTTTTGCTCGCTGGGTTACGTCGGTTGAGGGTTCTATATGATTTGATGATGGCCTGAATACAGGCGTACAGCGTTCTGCTACATAACATTTTTTTCTCTCACTGTCTATTGAATATACACGGTGGTGTTGCTAGCTCTTGTGCCTTTTACTCATTTAATTTTCTTAGATCTTCCTCTTATTATTTCACAACGAAAACAAATGCAAATTACTATACAAGTAATATTAATACTCATTTCTTTTTTGCTCTGCAGTTGTTAAGTTTGTCGATTTCCTACACTAAAATCAGCTATGCAGTACATTCTCAAAATCTTGGACATCTTAAAGGTGTTTTCCCCAAACTGACCATCCACTCCGAGAAACACTGGTAGCAATCATTAAAAAATAATAACATCAAAAAATTACCTATTGACTCATTTTCTTCAAATTCGCATACCCAGTATGACACTTTCTAAAATTTTGTGTACCCGTAGGTCATTTTTCTCCCATTTCACTCGACCAATAAGCCATTTTAACCAGGATACTAAATTGATTTCTAAACCTAAGACCGGGGCAACGTTTTTCATTTCCTGAAGGCTATAAAATCCGCAAAAATTAGTGATTTCGCGTGAAACTCCCCACATATATCATATCTTTTTTAATTAGCGTGACACAATACTTTTAGATGGGGAAGCTAGAAACCTAGCTTTTTTGGTGAAAAAGCGTTATTCGACTTGTGAGCTCAAAATTTAGTCAATGCAAGAAAGTCCAAAGAAAACAATCAAGATTATTTTTTGCATAAGTGCAACTTTTCGCTGATATTTCATTCAATCCTTCTCTAAAATTGGAAATTACTAGCCAGCATCTCTTCTTCTTGAGCTGCTCCAACTTCTCGAGCATAGTTTTGCATCGCTTGGCGTTATCTACTTCGGGCGCCAAATGTTTCAAATTGGTTTGTATCCTTTTGGCCTTTTCTTCGTATGTCGACGCATCCGAATGCCATTTGCGTATAGTTTCAACTGAATCTTTCAATCTTTGGTGTTTTTCGTAGAGTCCCGGTTGACCGGCCTGACAAGAGAACGGAAAAATAATCCAGTCGGAATAGAGACGTTCGCTCTAATTGCGGCGGCCTATGGGGAGGAGACGGAGGAAACCTAGTCCCTTCTTTTATAGTTGAAAAAGTATTATATCGTTTGGAAAATTGGCAGTTGATTTCCTTTGAGAGGTTCTCGTAATATTTTTAGTATTACATGAACAGTTTTACGGCTTCGGTGGAAATAAGCTTATTGCGAGGACATTGATTTTTATATGTGGCTCATGGTGTTAAATGTGAGCGATTGGGGAACTATCAGGGCAGAATGTATAGAGAGATCGCAAGGAAACATAATTTTTACTCATTATGAATACTAGTTTTTCTCAAAATTTTATTTTCATTTTCTTTTCTTAAAACGCTTGCAAAATTTAGATCCTCCTTATTTTCTATTGGACCTCATACATATCACATGGATTCGAAAATTTTGAATCGAAGTCAACGTTCGATGAATTTGGGGTGAAAAGTTCTAAAGTAACATTTTTGGGCGAAAAATTTAGAACACAATGCTTCTCTTTGACTATTTCAGATTCAGATCTAACTCGAAAATTTATATTCGGGATAGAAAATTCTGTTAGCCCAAATTTTTGAGTCACATATTTCGAAAACAGTGACTTTCAGGCAAGAAAAAAAATTTTCCATCAATTTTCTACTACGGAAGACAGTTTCAAGGATGAGCTACTACAGTATAATCACGCGATTATTGAACACCACGGTGTCCAGCGGTTTTCCAGCATGAAATTTCCTAACTTTTAAAGGTTTTCCAGGCCATTTTTTCCAGAATTTTTTAGATTTTTTCAGGGAAAAAAGCATAATGCCTATACCCCCTGAGCAATGTGCTGATGTTTTCGTGCCGCCAATATACTGTAAAGCCAAACATATCGGCTAGAAATCAACTATTTTTTTAATTAAGTCAAAACAACAGAAATCAAATCAGTTTTATACCGAAAAAAGCAAGCAAAATTCAGAAATCAGACAACCAATCAGAAACTGAGATTCTTCGACCAACAAGAACTGCTGTCATTGCCCGTTACTGAACAGAGGCTGCAAGTACGTATAATGTAATAAAGCAGACATGACAATAACAAATTCTATTGAATTGATTTCAAAATATTTTTACACTTTTTTTTATTCTGAGATTTATTAACTGAACAATTTTTTCAGAAAATAAATTTTCTTCGGCGTTACAATGATAATATTTAGACAATTTACATAATTTCAGCTGCCACATTTTTTCGTTTCAGTAGCTGTCTATTTTCCTTAAAGTAATTTTGTTTCAACTCTTTGACAGCTTCTTTATGTCCACAATCCTTGTTTTTTGCACGAATCTTTTACACAATTGTGTGAAGCAACCAAATTTTTTCCCAAAGAAGGAAGATTTTTTAAACTCACGTTGCTGCACAAAAGAGTTAATTAATTATTTTTTGTGAGCAAGTTAGAATAATGAATATTTATCGTAGTGATGTTAGCATACTCATATGTACCTCAAGGAGGGTTTTAGGACCAGTCTTATTCGTACTCTACATAAATGATATTTCCCATTAATTGGAAGGCATTAATGTTAAAATTTTTACCTTGGCTGATGATGTTAAAATCTATTCAGGCAAATAATTTTATATATTTACAACATAATGCACTCAGAATCGAGTGGCCAAATGGTCAGATGAATTTCAACTAAATCTGTAATAAAATGCATTTCAGCAGTAATAATCCAAATAATGAAACAGGGTTAATAATGAACTCTTATGATGACGTATCAAAGATCCGAGTGCAATTCACTGTTACTTACATGGAAATTTCTCAAAATCAAAGAAAATGAAATTTTCTGAAATTCGTACTAATTTTGTCATGTTACAAAGAAACAAATGTTATACAACGCATCTGTCATAAGACCAGTATTCTTTAGCTGTTCTTTGATCAGAACAATAAATCTAGCTTCATTACTAGCTCTTATTGGACATCGTAATTAAAAGTCGCTTTTAAATGTTTCTTGATTTTCATCAATGATATCTTTAAAACAATCATAAAGTTGACATACATAATATAAACGTAAAAGATGAAATATTAATTACTCTTCAAAAACCGTTAAATATTAATAGATACGAAAAACTAAAACAATTAAATGTTAACCGAATACTATATTAGACTACCTCAGAACCGCACTTGCGCTAAACTCATTTTGAGGTATTGAACTTCTAAAACGCAAATATGGCTTATCATTAAATAAATCAGGCTTATCTTGCAATAAAAACAATTGCATCATAACAATGCTAATCGAAATTTCCTTAGTTTTCTAGGTTCTCCAGGTTGCTGGACACTCTGAAACATAGAATTCCAGTTTTCGGTTCAGAAATTTTGGTAAAAATGTCACAATTTGATTATTACTCACATTTCCTTTTACACCGCGTCTATGCTATTAAAATCCAGGATATTTTTGGAAGAAACGCTGTTTAGTAAAAGAAATGCAAAAACCGAACGTGATCTTCGATGATTAAAGAAGCAAAATTAGCTTTTCGAGAAGACATATTATGGATCGAAATGCTTGTTATGAAGCGACATCGTTTGCTTACTTCTCGTACTTAACCAAGGACAAAAAATTTACGTGACCAGACAATAGAGCGCAAGGGGATTAGAACGCAGGGACATTAGAATGCATTTGAAAAAACTAATTTTTTCGAACTGACATTCACTGGGCTGCAATTAACGCGAATTTTAAATTGTTTTTGGATATAAAAAAGAATATTAAGCGAGCAGTTTTATTTCAAAAGCTGAAAAAGTTCACCTGTAAATTGCGTATATTATTCTGAATGCGAGTTAAAATCTAAGGTAAATACGAAAATAACCAAATAAAACAATTTGATTCAAAGGTTCAAAGGTCAAATATTTACAATATTTTGTATTTCGCAACTTTTGTGTGAAAAATGTAGATAACCCATCTTTGTACTAACTTCTCGAACAAGCATTGATTCCACCGTTTATCTACTCACAAAGCGTTTTTACAAACGGAGACAGAAAGAGTTCCCAAGAGTTTCATCATGTCTAAAAATAGAATTCAGCTTTAAAAATGCCAGTTGTCGAAAATAAGCTCATGCTCGACTGAATTAAGATGTAAAAAAAAGAAAACTAGCAATGAGAGGGTGGACGGACTATGAGATGTATAAAACGAACAGAAGAGAAAAACAAAAGAAAATGTTAACAAAGAGAAAAAATATATATAAAGAATAAGAGACGAAAAAAGTAAGAATAGCGAAATAATAAAAAGAGAAAGATAAAGAAAAAAATTGGGAAAATGCTCCGTGGTGGAAAAATGCATTGATTTGAACTTCCGCAAAGTCTTGAAAAATTGTGACTCAGCATTTCAGAGCTGAAAAATAATTACTTTTTAACTTAATGTTTTAGTTATTTTAGTTTATTTAAGTTATTTTATTTTAATTTGTTGTGTTTTGAGTTATTTAACTCTCGGGTTTTTTATTTCGCTCCGATCTAATGTCTGTGCACTCTAATGTCCTGCGCTCTTATGTCCGCACTCTATTGTCCCGCGCTATAATCATACATGCACATAGGGGGTGGGGGGTAAAATCTCTTACCTGAGACCCTGGACACGCCCTGGCTCAAAAACAATCGTCAAACAACCCCTGAACTTTTTCCAAAACAGTTTTTTCGATGATTTTCACGCATGTTTTGTATGAAAAACATGCTTGTGTAACGTTTTTGTTGTTGTTTTTTGCTCACTATCCCCCCACCTTCTTCGACAAAAAGGCTGAGGACCGCTCCCTGGAAAATACTTGCCGTGCACGTCTGGCTATTATGTTTCGGTGCTAAAAATTTCACCTTGTAAAATACGAGTGAAATAGATTGCATTTTTTGAGACTAAGAAAGTCATTTCATGGATCATTTTCATTTTTCCTTCTCAGAATCCAAAATGGGAAATCATATATAAATAATTTATGACCATGTAAACAAACGCAGAATGACCGTTAACTTTAGAATATGATACCTGCATTTTCGAACATAACGGCAAGGCCAAGTACAGTTCTTTAGATCTAATAAACAGCTTCTATCATAGTTATAATTGTTCATTCTCTTCAAATTTTCACTGATAATTTATTATGTTTCAATACCTGTTCATTATCTATCTTAGCTCCATTTGCAACCAACTTTTTTCCCAGAAGAACGTTTTCGTTCACGCCCTTTTATTTAAGTTAACTACAGTTTCCTTCGTTTAAACTAGTGAGGATACGCTCTAACTTAAAAGTCGTGAAAAATATGGTATTTATGGATCAAGAGAATTTTCATTATTTTTAAAATTGAAAATTTATTTTCAAGGTTCGATTTTAAAGGAAAGCAGTTTTTTGCACAGCGCAAACATTTTGACGGATGTGAAAAAGCTTTCGGTGTCGGTCTTTACGCAGCATAAAGATCGGATACCATCTTTTGGAGCCGAAAATCGAGTTTTGGAGGTCTAAAGGCTGAAGATCCCAAAAATTTTTGCGCAGGATAAATTTCAACCTTTATCATGATTTCAATAAGTTTCCCGAGTGTTTGTGAATAAGTTTTAGGTAATTAAAAATATTCTGGCTCTGGAAATATCATGATTTTCATTTCCAATCCAAACTGCGAGGCTTTCATACAATTTTTTGAAAGTCAAGCTTTTCAACTTTCTGCATTATATTTATGTCCATATTGAGTATAATACCTTTGTATTATAAGATTAATTAATTAGCTAATTTTGCCATATTATTTAGTACAGAAAACAATCTCTGTGCGAAAACATTTTCAGACCTTTCTTGAACGGTGCAAAAGGTATCATGCATACAAAAACTGTAGGAAAGATATCAACGCGGTGAGCCAAAAAAAGGGTGACCAGTGCTGACTTTCATAACTTCGCAATGAATAAAGCTTTTTCAATGCGGATTGCTGCATTAAAATCTCCTGTTTTTCTTGTCTTTGTTATAAAAGCCTAATTTTAGGCTCCTAGAATTTATGATTTCTGCACAAACACAAATTTAGTAAAAGTGGCCATTTTTCAAAAAGTAAAAGTTGTGAAAAATGCAGAAGTTGTCCTATTGTGAAAAAAGTTTTGTAAAACTGTTTACTCACAATAATAGTCTAAAAATCATCCAGATTTGTAATTTACACGTAATTTAAAGTCATCTTCTTGTTTCAAAATGGGCAAAATTTCGCCAAAATCAAAAGCTTTTGTTTTGAATCTGGAAAAAGACAAAATCAAAACAAAATCAATTCTGTCATTGACCAGTTCGAAAAACTATCAAAATTATTGGTGAAACTGAAAGTATGACACACTAAAACGGCTCTCTTGTGGTTTTCAGCTGTTATGACGCCTTTGATTGGATCTATTTTACTTTTTCTGTTGAGAGTGGTCATAGTAACCACCTCAACTACGAATTGTCGCAAAAATGAGAGCCCGTTTCCCGTTGCTCGGTTGGCTCACTTAGTTAGAGGGTGCGGACGGTAGCCGCAAGGTCCCGGACCAAGCCTAACTTTTACTGAAGCCCCGAGTAACGGGAAGTGGTTGCCTCAACATTAAAATATGTTGATTATCATCAATTTTTGCTAGTTATTTTAAAAAAAAACCGACGTTTAATATTTTTCACTCTGGTCAGTCAATATTTGAGTAATCTGGATGAAACTTTGCGGTATTTATGCCACACGTTTTATCTATCGACGGCAGCAAACCGCATTGAAAAAGCTTCACTCATTCGAGGGCTATGAAAGTGAGTACCAGTCACCTTTTATTTGGCTCACCCTGTATATGAAAAGACGGCGACTTCGTAGAAAGGCACGCAACGACTAAAAATCGAGGAGGAGGCCGATGATAGCATGAAAATTTCGTAGATTGATGATAAAATAAACACCTTACTGTCCCTGTTACATGTCTGGGTGTATCATTCAATGTTTTATAGATTGGAATTTTTTTTCGGGACCTGTTAGTCTTAATTCTATGGTCATTAATTAACATGCAATAGATCGACATATTGTTGACTTTTGGAGAACCTTTTAAAATATCCCATTTATGTGCATGAATTGTTCTTTCTGTTCTATCCAGTAAAAGTTCTGGTTGTAAGTTTATGGGATTTTTTAATCAAGTCGAAATTAATGGTTATTCCACCACTTTTCACAAAATTTCAGAATATCGAGTATATAAACTCGACTCTATCGACTGAGTGGAAGAAGTTTCAGGAATCATTTGGTTTTGCAGATCAAGTGCAACGCTCAGTCGTGTGTCGGTCTGTCATCCGATGGCATTGTTATCTTTTAGACCGCATAAATAACACGTCAGACGAACTTGCACCCAAAACTCAACATACCGCCTTTTCAGTGCTTTCGAGCAATTCTTGGTTCGATTGGCGGGCGAATTCTACCACTCGATCTTGGGCCAAAAATTGGCATAAATTTTCTACTTGGATATTGTACGTTTCGAGGAATTCTAGAAGCTTAAAAACAATATCATTTAATTTTATGTGACTTTACGATAAAAATTAGTGAGATGTGAGACATAAAAAATGAAATATGAATGCAAATTACGAAAATGTACTAATGTTTCCAGCAGTGTATTTTTTGTACTTGGTCCATTTGTACTGGTGCAAACGACCTCTCAAAAACCGTTTGCACTCCAAAATTTTTCCACATAAAAAGACTACGAATGCACACACACAAAATAGTTGATCGCGAGGCACAGAACATGCACTAGTAAAATACTCCACAAAAAGCTTTTATTATGTCATACCCAACCCCCCTCCAGACCTGAAAAAATTGGCAAAAAGTGTATTTTTTGGGAAAAATTTCGACTTTTTCTGACCCCCCCCCCAACTGGTCGGACCTCTTACAGGTATGCCTAACATATCCATTGATACTGAATACTGACGGCTGTTGAGTGATGAAAAATTATTTTTGCGCTTAAATTTTCGTTTGCACTGGTACAAACGAAGCCACAATTTTCGTTTGTACTCTGGACCGTTTCGATTGTACAGTACAAAAAAAACACTGGTTTCCAGCCGGCCAACGAGTGAAGTTGATACATAAAAAATCATTTGAAAACAAAAGTTCCGATAAATTGAAGAAAAATTAGAATTGGGTACAGGATTAATTTTCGACTCTGGAAATTCATGACTAAAATAATTCTGATCTGTACTTCATGCATGCCTGCGTTTTGAATAGTGTTTTAAAAATTGCAGTTGAAAAATTTCCGCTGAACAGTAACGATTGACATAGAATAAACGGAGTTCGAGTTGGACAGAGACTTTCCTTTCTGACACACTAACTAAAGGTCGGAGCTCCAAGATCACATCTAATACTGTAAAAAATGTATTTTTGGCGCGAAGCACCGACAAAACTGACATTTTCGTTCAAAAATTATCATTTTTCAACAAAAAACGACATTTTTCAATTTTTTTCCGATCAAAAGTATGGGGGTCTTCTACGGCTGCCGTATAACAAGCCATATAATTGGGAAATCTTGAGGAGGCCACAACACCTGACCGATGATTTCTGAGGGGCTTTTCATGGCACTTCTCCACAATTACATTATGGTCATAACTCATAACAGTTCCCATGGGTTACTGGTTAGTCGGTTAAAGCATCGAATAGACTATAGCGTGCGAGACCAATCATTGAAGACACCAATCTTCAATCTGAAGTCAGATCCACTTAACCCTCGGATACCTGAGTTTTGATACATGCGTGAATTTATTCACGTTCACAAGAGGGAACAGTAAAAAACTTATCAAATCATGTTTTATACCTAGTAGACTATCTGAAGTATAGTTGAGAAATTTTCCCACGTGGCATTTAGACATTGCTTTTTTTCTGTAATGAGAGACATTGTTGACAAAAATTTTATATTCAGATGAGGGTTCGGTTAATTCAACAACTTTCGCATGAATTACAACAATTTTGGTTTATATATTAATGAGCACTATCTATATTCTAATTAACCTTAACATCACACGCTTTTTCTGTGAAACTATTGCCTCCGTACGAGATGAAAAATGCGGATGACGTTACTGATTAGCGGAGCGGATTCTGTCCATTGTACTATGAGTTAAATTTGCTTCAGCTCAGTTCTGTTACCTTTTCATAAGATTTCCAGCTTGAGTTTCAGAAAGAACAGGAGCCTCTCTGAACAGCAGGCAAAACCCTGACTGGCTGTATGAATCTACCAGGATCGTTATCGAGTCCGTTTCCTACACACATAGCTTCGGAAATCGAATTTACTATCGACAAAAAATTTTTTTCAGTATCATTACTGTTCTCGGCGCCTCTGAGAATGGAAGTTTTTTCCTGAAGAACGCATGAGGAAATTGGCACACCGTCTAAGAGGATAAACATGCAATATAAATTACCATTGGGAAAAGATGGTTCGCTCATGATGCTAGAAAAATATAGACTTATTCCGTCTAGCAGTTGTTGTTGTGACATATTATCATACCTTTAGACTATTGTCTTAGACTAGAAAATCTGGCCTAGGTGCTGACGGCTCAGAAGTTGGGGGCAGGAGAGTCGTCGGCAATAGCTCGATTCCATGGGGTAGAGTACCCCCAATCTCCACAAGTCATACCTGAGTAAAGTTTTTTTTTTGCACGTAGCTACTCGACCAAAATTTTTTTGATTAGTAAGGTTGTTTTATTATTGAAGCAAAAACCGAGTGAATATACTGGTATACAGACCTACATCCAAGATTTTTTTGTTTTCACTCAATCTACTGTGAAATTGGCATTTCTGACTTTTCGTTTCGGAGGGGCATGGCACCACAACCCCCTGCATATAGGCCTGCTGGTATACTACCAGATTGGTTAATTGTTTGGTTCGCAAATTTGTTAGTCGGTTTCCGAATTAGTTGATTATTTCAAAATTTAGGTAGCTCTCTCTTCCTCTCTCTGCTTTTTCTGCTGCCTCTGTTTTCCGCCATTCCTCTACATTTGTTTCCCAAAATGTTAATTTTCCCGAGTCACCGGCAGCCATTAATGTAGCTACCGGACCCAAAAACGGAGATACTCGGTAGCTCGGTTGGCTCGGCGTTTCTCATGTATGTCTAAAATGTGAAATTTTTTGGCGCTTTGCGCCGGTATAGTGCACAACAGGGATGTGACGGATATGCGGAGTCGATTACGTGGATATTCGCCCTATCTTCTGACTCAGGATTAGATCATTGCAATTGGTCCGGGTCCGACGAAACAAATTATCTGGATCCGGATTTGATACTGACAAAGATTGAGATCCAGTCATAATGAGAACTCTAATCACTTCAGTTTGCATTCATTTTTTAATTTTAAGCGAACAATAGCAAAATTATATTTAAGGAACAGTAAATTTCCAACTGTATTCAGACATTTTTTCTTCACGCCTCCATCTGCACCGTGCTGAAATGATGAAAAAAATTCTGCACCGAACAAATTTTTCTGTTCCAAATTAAATTAATTTTAGAAAATCACAGCAACCGTTTTTCCTCAAATCGGTTATTCTGAGGAAAAAAATCGGTTATTGTGTGAGGAAAAAATATCGGATTGAAGTTTTCATGTAGGAACAAAATTTTTGGGTGCCCAAGACTAAAAGAGTCAAAATCTCAAAATTTGCTCATGAGTACGGAAATTTTAATCAGAAAGAAAATAAAATACATCTGCATAAGTCTAATTAGATTAAAGAAATGTCAGTAGCAGCTGAATTCATACATGTCATGGGGAATTGAGGGAGGACCCCCCCAACTTGGTCGAACCCTATACATAAATGTTGTGACCTCTAACTCGAAGAAATTTGGAAAAAAGTAGCTTTTTTGGACTGTTTGGGAAAATTTTCGAACTTTGAGGCTTTTTTGAGATTTTTGGCGACTCCCAGAATTTTGGGAGGTAGCCCCATTCCAAAATTTTGGGTTAACCCCCAACTGGTCGGGCCTCTTACAAGTATAACTGAATTTCCGAGAAACCCATAGTTGTTATGATATCTACTGTTGTATTACACCGACTGTGTCGTTTATATAAGCATAATCTGACTGACCCGACTAAAATGTTTTCGTTTTCTGCGCATTTTTATGAATTACTGACTCCGAGTGCATCAGAATAATTGAGTGAGCTCCTGAAATAGATGAATAAAGCAGTTGTGACCACGATCGAAATGGTTTTAAAAATGTGGGACATTTTCGAAAAATGAGGGAAAAAAATTTAGGTATGACGCTCATGTGAAAAAATCTTTGAGGCAAAATAGTAAAGGTCAGAGCTCCTCAACGAAAGATTTTCAGGTAAGGATAAAGTGCACCTAAATGTCCTCTAAATACACCATTTCCCCCAAGATTAGGCACTAAGTGATCAATTTTTAAGACTTATTCTTAAAGCATCTACCAATGATGCTATAATGTTTCGTCTTTCAGCAATTGGTCGGCCGTTGACGTAAGAAGACTTGAAATTAATGAGCAAAAAAACATTTTTGTTGTCACAAGTTAAGCATACGTGTGCTCAAAATTTCTAATCTTCCGAATACTCTGACCTTTTTGAGTAATTACAACAACGTAAAAATAATCATGATTGGTAATCAAAACGTCTTTTTGGCAATATTTATATTCAATAATGCCAAAAAGATGCAAATTAAATTATATTTCGCCGCAAAATTTTCAAAGTTTAACTTGCTAAAACGTCATAAAATGCACTTTTTTATCGATTGCGTAGAAATACCAAAAACTTCGAGAACTTTTCGATCAAAAATTTCTGTTCTGTGTGTGAAAAAGCCTGCATTAAGGTATTGACATGAACGCAGTGATCTCTGACATGAATCTGGCATACGCTTCATGCAACCCAACTGACCACACGATTTTATAAAATGAATGTTGATTGTTTGAAAAAAAGCATTATTCGAATTTTGCATCCATCCAAAACAATGGTTCATCTGTAACACTGATATTTGGTCCAAGAGACACATGAGACTTGCAAAAGTTCTTCTGAAAAGTTCAATGACAGACACAAAAAAGTTAATTTTTCGCTATAATAAAATTTTTGACTTTTCCAGGTTCTGATGCTTCAAGTTAGATAAGATGAAGTATCAGTCGCTTGAATCGTTGAAAAAATTAGAGAAATTTTTTGCATCGACTAACAAATCCTTGATCGGCAGCGGTCGCGAAGATTCCGAGCATACGTTCGGCGTAGTACTTTGCGCTTGTGGTCTAGCCGCTGCGTTGGCTAACGCCCTCATCTTATGCATAGTTTCCAAACATTTGAAATCAAAAAATGTGCTATTCATTATCATCGCCAATTTTGCACTGATCGACGAATTCAAAGCACTATGCGGAATTTACATCGGATGGACGTATTTGACATCGGCCATCAGTAACATATCATCTCCGCTGAGATACTACAAAACTTTACAAGTGTCGCTATTCATACTGTATTTCGGAAACATATGCTCCGTTTTGAATTTGATTTTAGCAGTCATAAATGAACTGCTTTATATCAAATTACCATTACAATATCCTAAAGTGGTTAGCAAAGGGCGAGTAGTCAGCGCTGTCGTCCTTATATGGGTGGCGGGTTTAGGGTTCAGTTTGTCCAAGAGTTTGCATGGTGGTCGGGACAGTTCTACCATAATGGTCAATCTAAACTTCAGCTATGCGATCAATGATACAGTAACCCGCAAGGACATGTACAAAAGACCGACTGATGGCGCCGTCACTGATATTTACGCCCTTATCTTAGTCGCCGTCCTTATCATTTGTTTGATCATCGTTGGCGCTACTTATTTATGTCTTTATTGCACCATCAGGAGAGCAAACTTTTTTCACAAGGAAAGCGTTCGCAGTAAAGTCAGCAGAGGAAGCCTATCACTGACGAATACAGAATCGCCGGATTTGCTAGTTACGATTAATAATCACCACTCCTCGTTGCAAAGGCGTGTGTCGTCTAAGTACAAATGCGGTAGACGATCGTACGATAGTCAAACTCAGACAAATTTCTCGTGGACGACTAATCATAATGGTTCACTCTCCGAACGACCATCATTCAGGTGATAAATTCTATCATGGACCTGCGTGGGCTGAAAAAATGTGGCCCTGTCCAGTACGTAAGAACCTCTTATGTTAGTTTTTCAGCGGTTCGTATTTGTTATTATAATACATCACAATCAAATATCGGTGTGACGGGGGTTTAGACATCACCCAAAAAGTGTTTGGTCTCATCCAGATAAGTCTATGACTCCGCCCAAGTAGAGACTTTTCAAAGTAAGCGTGAAGTTTTTTATTCTAAAACGCCAACAAATTGGGTATCAATCAATAGATTTCGTTAAGATCAATGTAAGGACACGATTAGGAATGGTGTACAGTTCTATGATTGTCAATTCACCTCATACATGTAATTGGGGGGAAGTGCTATAGGAACTCCCCAGAAATCGTCGACCATATGGTTAGCCATTGGGCGATACCGAGGATTTTCCAATCCTATGGCTAGCCATATGGTAGGTGGCTAGGTGATCCCATACTTTTGATCGGAAAAATACTGGAAAATATCAATTTTTTGACGAAAAATGTCAATCTTTTAACAAAAATGGTCAAAACCGTCAATTTTCTCGGCGCTTCACGCCTTGAACACATTTTTTACGGTCTTTTTAGACAAAAACTATTATTTTTTTGAACCATATTTCGAACCTTTTTGGAAAAAATCGAACTTTTTTCCTTCAGAGACCTCTCTCCTTAAAATTTTGGGGATCACTGACCTCCGGCCCAAAAAAAGTCGCCCGATCCCCCAGACATCGGGGGCCCGTTACATGTATGATTCATCTCCTACATTTTTTTGCTAAAATTTTATTTAATCAAATTGGGATACTATTTGAAAACGTCATTCTTTATTCTCCTGGGGCTGTCTTCACGAACTGAAACTGAGGATTATCCCGACGTCGGTATAAGTGCATGGAACAGAGTTTCAGCTGAGCGCGACGTCGACTTTCTTTTTGCGGTTTCACTAAAAGGTTCGAGCCGAGGATTAACATGAGGTTTAAGCCTGAGCTCGAGATAATCTCGACCGTAAAAATAAAAACACGTAAAATGCGGCACGACATTAAAAAAATTTTGAAGACAGAAGAAGTAAGCTATAGGTAAAACATTTGTTAAAAAACTTCAAAAATAAAGAAAAAACAAGAACGACCGTTTTTGGAAAACGATGTGGAAAAAATGTAAAACATGAGTACACATGCTCATACTGCATGAAAAGGTAACGGCCCGACAGTAAACAAGAAAATGTGCTAAAAATATGGCACGAAATTAGAAATATTTGGTTTTCTTTTCCTGTAACATTTATTGATTCTTTCATCAATTGTACGTTAAAATCGAGTTGAAAAAGTAAAGATCTTATCATCGCATCATTCCAAAAATCTAACTGATTCGTCCTATCCTAAAAAATTCGTTCACGTTTAATATGTCGATTTATCCATCGATAACGTGAAAAATTCGTTATTAAAATAGACGGTAAAAAACAAAACAAAAAAGTTCAGACTTGAACCTGCTCGATAGGAAGACTAGAAGATTAACTTTTGAGTGTGGCTGAAACCGATGTCAGGATCAAGATTCAGGACTAAATGAAAAATATTAGCGGAACCCAACATCTCGAGATCGAACTTAAACCTGAGCTAGAGATGATATGGACGTAGAGATAATCTCTAGCTCACGATGATCTCGACGTTAGTGAAACCGAGGTTTAGTTTTTGTGGTCGAGATAATGTGTAACTCGGTCTTTAACTAGTGTTCAAGAAGATATATTTTTTATCTTTTTTGCAAAATAACGATAAAGATATCTTTATCTTGATATTTTCTTATCTTTATCTCTATCTTCATATTTCTCTTTTCAAAACGTTCATTTTTATATTTTTGAGGTTGTTTATCTTTCTCAAAAAGATAAGAATGCTTATTTTACAAAAGAGCGTCCAAAATTTACACTTTTACGAATTATGGCAAAATCGATTTCTTTGGTAAATCGATGATGTTGATTATAATAACGTGAAAAGTTTGTCAAAAAGAGTGTTGGAACTCATCCTATGATGCAAAACATATATTATAATACTAATAAAAATCTGAACAGAAAAAACATTAACAGACAATGATTACAGTACCATAACACGTTTCAGAAGACCGTGATCTGTCTATCTAATAGCTACAAAAACTGTTGAAATGACCAATAAGTTTTTGAGCTGAAAATCGTAACCATCGGAAAAAGCACGAATAATATTGACCATATTAAACACAACTAGAAAAGCGACCACATAATATACATTAATCTTTTGTGGTCAATATATTTGATTGCATTAAATACCAGTGGCATATGCGTAATTTTCTCATAAAATGATCACAAATATGTAAATTACGAAGAAAAAAATTTGTAATAGGACACCTTGTTTCCGTCAAAATATGCGATTTTATGGAATACACATATTTGTAAATTTAGGGAAGTTTTGGGAAAAAGTTCCGTGTTCCATTATTTTCACGGTTTTCCCCGATTCGTTTTTTTCATTTTAAAAGGCTCACGATGCTTTGATTAAAAGTTGTTGAGCTTTTCCGATTATCCTGATATTTCTAGTAGAGATGTATCGGGGACCCGGACCCGATATTCTTAAAATTTTGGACCCGGACACGGAGAAATTGTTGCAATTCTGATTCGGGTCTGATGAGTCATTCAGCTGAAAACAAATACCCATGTTGAAGAATGTGATGACACAGTAATTAACTATTGAAATATGAAAAGTAGCAGATCAACACCTTATTGCTTAGATAATTGTGAGACTGACTTAGATTCAAAATCTACAGCGACCAAGTTATATTTCACAAATAACAGTTTTTCGGCTATTCTAGATGTTTATATATATATATATATATATATATATATATATATATATATATATATATGTATATATTGGTATATATATTCGTCTTGAATATGATATATAAGTTGAAAACGAATCATACCCAAAAATATGGTATATATTGTTCGGTTTTACATACTGCATTTGAAAATTTTTTCTAATGTTGGACTTTTCATGTTTTACACTTCTTGAAGTGTCCAGAAGGAAGTAGAAAAAAGCCGAAAAAAATCATTTGAACCACTTTCTCATAGGATGCCCCAGTGTTTTTTCCATCATTTTTATAAGCACTAATGTTCAACATATTGTGCCGACTTCAATCCAACTTGTGTACTATTTTGGGAGCTGTAGCGATTGGCACACACTGCACTGTCATTCAAGTATGTTTTTTAATCTGAATAAATCCCCAACCAATAAAGTTCAGCGAAAACAGAATTCGTCATTACCTATATAATAAATTAGAAGAAAAAATGTGGCTTGAAGTCTCGGCAAATTTTTATTTATTTTGCAAATTGCTGAATGACATGCAACAAACGACGGGTCAAAAATTTTAAAAATTTTAATTAAATTTTAGAAATCGAGTCATTCCTTGATATTTATTTACAGAAAAACGCAAGAGTTATTCCAGTGCATTTTGTTGTATTTAAAAGGCACTACAATCGACTATCATTTCATTCATTTTCATCTGGCTAACCTCAAGTGGTGAGAAACGGAAATATCTCATTTTCAGATATTATTAATTTCCAACTTATCTTAGGTCAATGGAGCAGTAGGCCAAATCTCTCAGAAATCGTGCCTGAATACGTGATCGGACATTAGAGCGCGGGACAATAGAGTGCGGACATTAGAGCGCAGGGACATTAGAGCACAGGACAATACAGCGCAGGGACACTAGAGCGCAAGGACAATAGAGCGCGGGTATTAGAGCGCAGGGACATTAGAGCGCGGACATTAGAGCGCAGGACATTAGATCGCATCAAATTTTAACAAACGTTCCGTGATCTGCAATGAACACGAATTTTAAATTGTTTTTGAACATGAAAAAAGAATACTAAGCAAGCAGCTTTATTTCAAGTTTTCAAAATATGACAAAAAACTGCGTCTGTGATTCTGAATGCGGGTTAGAAATTCAAGATGAATTCGAAAATAAGAAAATGAATTAATTTTATTCAAAGGTCAAATATTTGCGATGTTATGTGTCTTTCGCAACTTTTGAAAAAATACACCATGGTGGAAAAATGCTTTGCCCTGAACTTCTTCAGACACACGAAAAAATTTGAAGAAAGCATTTTTAAGTTGAAATGTAGTTATTTTTTACATTATTTTATTTTCGGTTTTTTATTTTGCTTTGATCCAATTTTTCTGTGCTCTATTGTCCTGGCTCTAATGTCTCTATGCTCTACTGTCCATGCTCTATCGTCCTCCTCTCCAATGTCCTTGCGCTTTATTGCGCCTTACGCATTATTGTCCTGGCGCTCTACTGTCCCAGTCGCCGACGCACGAACTTTTCTTGGAGGAATTTTTATGTTTTTGTTAAATTATTTGCATCGACATACAAACGATTTTTTTCTTAAAAAAACGAAGGGAAAAAGAACGAAACAATGGGGCAACTGGCAAGAAAATAGATGATAGAGGAAAGAAGAAAAAATTCGAAAAAAGTTAATTTTGACTTCAGTATTTAATTAAGTTTAGCAGATTTCTAATAATTTGCGTTTAACCACTATCTTGATGATTTTTATTTTTAGAACATAAGTTCATAAGGCGCGGCCGCGCCCGCCCCCTGCATCCGTCACTGTATTTTTTCAAATGTCCGCGCTCTATTGTCCTGTCCTCTAATGTCTCGGTACTGTCTGAATGATGTCACACAGCATAGCATGTGGAAAAATATAACGGACCCGGACCCGATATTCTCAAAATTTTGGACCCGGAACCGGACCCGATATTCTTAATTCAACAAAACTATTGAAATTTTCGAGTTCGAAGTTATATTTGCTAGTATAGTCAAACAAATTTTCCAGGAAAACTATCCAGGAGCATAATGACATTGAATTGTACGAGGAATTTGCTGATTAAAATCAAGTCTATTATTTTTCATGCTAGCTGAGCACAAAAATAGCAGCAGTCGAATTTCCTTGAAAATTAAAGTTTCTTGTTCTAATTTTATTGATTACAGAATTTAATCGATTTTTAATTGTTTCATTGGAAATAAACTATCCTAGTTAATATTAAATGTATTTTATCTTTATCGTTTTAACTTTTTATCTTGCAAATTATCATTATCTTTTTGATTTTCCTATCTTTATCTTTTGAAAAGATAAATTTGTATTTCCATCTTTATCTTGACCTTGATCTTTATCTAGCTGAAATTTCTCATCTTTCTGAGCACTAGCTTTAACCACCTTAGTAAAACCGGCCCCTGTTGAACTGATCATTTTCTGAGGGATCAATTGGCTCTCAGAATTTTTATTATTCCGCCAAAACTTTGGCGAACTCCAATCCTCTTATGATGAACTTTGACAAATATCTCGGAACGAAAGTTCGATAAACTGCCAAAATAATGATATAGAACACTACGATACTCAATTGCAATGCGCGTGCATCCTCTCAAGACATGCCTGAATCTTTTTGAGCTGTAATTACTTCATCAGATTTCTGAGTCGGTTGAAATGATTACAGCTCAATTCCCGGCAGGTTCAATCTTCTTTGCTAATTGGCATGTCTAAAATCTAGTTGGTTGTCAAGTTAACCAACATTTATCTGGGATCCATGGATTAATACACAATGTGCCGCATTTAGAAAAAATCCTGTAGACCTTAAAAAGTCCCTCTTTGGATGAGGTCAAATAAGCATCTGGGTGAGGTCAACGTCAAACAATCGAATCCCAAACGGCTATGTGTGCAGGACTCTGAGGTAGCTTAGTCGAGATCACGCTATACTATGGTTACTTTCGGAATTTCTTCAACTAATGAATCAAGAAGGCGAAACATGGAAAGCGCCAATTCAGGAAACATTCGGCAATATGATTTCATAGCATCCTTAATCATCTTTTTCTATCTAGAGACCCGCATCCGTCTATATGCACCACGGTTATCAATAGACACAAACCACGCCGCAACTCCCGGCTACTCAAGCGTCACAAATGTATTATTGTCATTCTATCCGTTTGCGGTTTATACATCGTCTATTTGGGCATCTACTTTTTTTTACAATTATTCCACGTCATTCACATAGTCAAAGGCCTCGAGCAATCGAAATTGGCCGAACGTTACATTACAAATTTGATTTTGAGGTCAATGTTCGTCCTGCAAGCATCACTGAACCCGCTGATCTTTTTCCGCATAAAAAGTTTCCGTCAAAGCTTTTGGAAATTTTTCAGCAATATAGTTCATTGTTGTAAGAGAAGTTCGCCGTCGATGCCGAAAATGAGCCGGCCGAGTGTAGCCGATTTTAGCGTACCACCATTATCCTAATTATGAACTTATTAGTTTACAACATTGTGTGAAATAAAATACCGAGACTAATCGCAGAAGCAGGTAGGATTGCAATGGGTTTATTCGGGTTCGGGTGCGACGAGCATATCCTGCTTCAATCGGAAACGTAACTGACCTTAAATTGACTAAGATTCGAGTCAGGGTTTTCTTTTTTAGCACAGTGCTAATAAAGTTGTACCTGTGCTAATGAAAATTTCAGTCGCGCTAAGAAAAAGTAGTACAAATCAAGGAAAGTTAGTGACTGTGTTAATGGGACTCGTGCTAAAAAAAGATCCTTGGTTCGGGTACTTCAGTAAAGATAAGAAATAATTGTTTTCATAGGATAAGTAATTAGTAGAGGGCGACTTTTTGGGGCCGAGTATCACTGATTCCTTAAAATTTTGCTGGGAGGAGTATCTGAAGGAGAAAAAATTTGATTTTTTCGCCAAAAAAGGTACGAAAAGCGGGTAAAAAATAGTAATTCTGACTGAAAAAATTATAAAAAAATGCATTCATGGCGCGAAGCGCCGACAAAATTGACGTTTTTTGTTCAAAAATTGGCATTTTTCGGACCAAAAGTATGGGGGTCCCTTTCCCTATGGCTAACCATAGCATTGGCAAATCCTGTGGGTGGGTGTCGCCCAATGGCTAGCCATTCTGGGGGGGGGGTGGTCCTATAGCACTTCCCCCAGAATTACATGTACGCTTTACAGTTATGTTAGTTTCCTGCTAAATCACAAAAGTCCTGTCACAGAGACAACACTCGGCAAAATTTTTTCCAGAATATATGTTGAAATAATTACTAATTTTTAAAACTTGTGGGCGTTGACATAACGAACCAATCGATTAAATTGATTGCGCAGTTCCATAATGATCAATAATTCTTACGAGTTTAAGCTTATGTCGAGAACTCGTCTTTGATTATTGTTGGCTGAAGCCATCTTCTGAAAGCTAAGCTTTAAAATTATTATTCAAGTTGATTTGTTCGTTATACATGGCTTTTCATGTTTCCTCCGATATCACTGATTGTAATTTCACGTAGTGATCGATCGATGGACACTTTTTTCATACCGGCCGATGCCGATCCACTGTCCACAACATGTACAGAATATAAAAAAATTTTCGAAATATAAAATTTTTTCCACCAAGTTTTATTTTCAAAACAGGAAACATTTTCAGATACATCTAAGACATCTGACATACCTTCTACATGTAAGTTACAGCCTACAAGCAACATATGAGATGAGAAAACGTGGAATCAACTAAGGCTGAGGAAACTAATGATGGGTCCACCATATCCGGATAAACCCTGTTGGATCATCTTGTGCCGGTCAACCTTAAATGTTGATTGGGTGATTTGCCAGCTAGTTCATTGGCAGTTGATTGGTTCCCTGGTTGGTTTATTCCATGATTTCTTTATTTTATTTTTTATTTCTTGCATCTGGAACGCCGCCTATCTGCTACAGCCGTCAGGTACCGGGTTGCAACGAGCTGGGTTCTTATTCATGTATGGGGTCGACAATGAACCGGGCAGTATTTGAAATATCAATGGCTTACTTTTTTCCTTTTCATTTCTTTTTCCTTATTTATTTCTTTTCTACATAATGAAGCCCCAGATGGCTGGCACATCTCTATCACGAAGTCTCGTGCTCCATAGTATCACAAGACATGCACGGCAAGCATTTTTCAGGGGAGAGGGTCCATGGACCTTTTTCCCTGGGGGTAGGGGGTGGGTGAGCAAAAAAACAAAAAAAGTTCTGCAAACCTGTTTTTCATACAAAATATGCACAAAAATCATGAAAAGAGGTGTCTTGGAAAAAATTCAGGTAAGGGAGTTTGATGATTTTTTGAACCAGGTGGAGGTGGCCAGGGTCTCAGGACTTACTACCCTACCCCCCCCTATGTGCATTTTTGAGTATCACTGTTTTTCTAAGCGATCTTAGACAGCAGACATATTGGGCACCTCAAATTTCAAAGAACAAACTCACAATGTCATGTAAATAGACTGCGCTTCAACTTACATAACATGCAAGGTATACAGTGTTATTCTAAGGTTTAGCCTCACTTTGTAAAATGTTGTTCTGGTATACTAACTTTTCTATAACTCTTTTCTGCAAGTGTGGACTGAAAGCAGATAAGCTGTTTCTTTGTTTCTAGCAAACTAAAAAATCGGGTCGTACTGGTCATTTTTATTTACATTGTTTTGGTCTCCTTGTTAGATGATCAAGGAAAGTCACTCACAGCAAAAAAGGTCAGAAATTGACCATGTTCCGCGGCTAAGTTTATTGATCAGACTGATGCCCTATTATTTGATGATTAGTGAAAAGGCTGTCCGTTAAGTCTTTTTTCCAATGTGATTGTTCGTGGTTCATCAACTACCATTCTTGACACCACTAGATATAAAAAATTATATTTTTGTTGTTAGAAGACCCTTGACCGTGTTCCTTCAACAAAAAAATCAAAGCATTACGAAGAAAAATGATCACCATGAGTAGGTTCGTCACATTTTGTTTACGAATAATTTATTCACCTGTAGCTTACAGGTACAAAAATTTTGGAGAAATTTTGGTCTGCAAGTTTCGCTACACTTTTGAATGATACCTTAGACAATGCATAGTGCATAGTTTGATTAAGCGACATTCATGTCAAACAGGAAAAACTTAATCGAGAAATCGATTTACGACGCGAAAACTTCATTTTTATGCGACCAGGTACAACTACAACCATTATTCTTCCTAAATAATAGAAATAAACCACGAAAAAACCATCGGCCATCGGTTTTTTCTTAATCATCGGCCGATGCATCGATCGATCACTAATTTCACGTTGAATTATTGATAAAATTATTCAAAAAATCCTCCACCAAATACGCGAATAAAACTACAAAAAATAATATAATATTTGAAGGGTCTGGTATTTGACAGGTGATTTATTCGGCTTCGTGTACTTGACGCATTCCTAGAAGCAGGTGGTTAATTGCAGTGTTGGACATGGGTTATTACAACGGGTATATCAATTTTTCAACGTGCGCTAATGAATGTCGACTTTCGCAAAAAAACAAATGGATGCATGTATCCAAAATTAACGGGAATATCACGGCCCGGTTTCACCAAAGAAACTTAAGCTCCAGCTGAGCAGCAGCATAAGCCGTAGCTTGATTCTATATGTCATGCCATTGCCGTTAAGGTGCAGCTTAGTTTTCACGATATGATGTGAGTATGAGTTATGCTGTAGCTAAGCCAGTGTTTTTTGCACAGAGCGGAATATTTTTCGGCGAGCAAAAAAAATTTTAGGTTTTTTGCATGGTGTACTTGGAGTGCAAAAAAACCCTGGCGTGTAAAACATTCTTCGCAATTTTTTGCACAGTGCAAAAAGGGTCGCGCAAAAAAAAACACAGCTCAGCCTGAGTATCTTTTATGAAACCGACCCCAGATTCCGTCGTAAATTGATTTTGACATTTAAAACAGCTTATGAAGGTAAAAAATGAACAAGATGAGCTGCACTTATAATGTGGAGCTCACGCAACATCAATCTTTTAACGGAAATTCGATAATTGTATGTATTAGAGGTATGTTTGTGCCATTATACTTCTATTGGTCTTCGGCTAATGTGCTCGCAAATCTAAAACTATTTAATTTTTTATAAAATGCTCCGAAATTGAAAATGACAAAAATCAGCAAGGCCACCGAGTTTGCACAATGTTTATAATGGGATTTATTACTCAAAAGATTGTTTGTTGCGATTGTCAAGGTTAAACAAAATGTTTAGCAGAAAATCGTCAAAACATGAAATAGAACCGTAAAATGGGGTAATTTCGGACGACTTCAAAGTTTGAAGTGATATAAGTTTTGAATCCGTGGATGAAAAATGATATCTATTCTTCCAAAAGTCCGGTCGCCAGCTATATTTCATGTATAAAAAGCCACATGGATGCACATCATGTGCATCCATGTGTTTTTTTTAAAATACCTGGGTGTCCGAAGTTACCCGCAAGGTGGGGTATTTTCGGACAGAGGGGTATTTTACATAGGAAATCTGCTTGTTATTCGTTTTTAACTACATTTAACCCATTGTAAGCGCAAATTCGGACATTTAGCAAGTTTTTAAAAAAATTTATGGCATAAACACAAGTTAAATTTTTTTTAGAAATTTTTCTAGCTAAATTTAGTAATGGGCGGGTGAGATCAATATTTTGAGATTCGACTATATAAGGCACAAACAAAACAAAAAAAATGAATGCCTGAAAGCGAATACTTTCATAAAATTCGTAACTCATGAACACAAACTACATTACAGATTTACAGACAGCCTGTCCAAAATTATCCCCACATTTTGTAAAAATGAAATTTTGAAATTTAAAAAGTAATTACTTTTTCAAAACTTTATAAAACCCAAACATATTTTGAACTTATTTAGTTCGATATACTGTTAGTCTAAAAATTAAACATCACTTCATGAACTTTTACAATACCGATATACAAGAAAAGTTTTGACACCACCTAAAATTTCTTGAAAAATTTTTTTTCACGAAAATCAACATCCTGAAAATCAAACAAAGAATAAAACCAATAAATTTAAGTGTATTATTTGTGAAAAAAACGTACTTTCGGAGAAAAAATAATTTATCCACAGTAATTCAATATTTTTCGAGATACGAACCTGTAAATGCGAAAAAAAGTTTCGTCCGAAATTACCCCACCGTCCGGAATTACCCCACTTTACGGAACTTATTTTAAAGTTTTGTTATTTAGAATAATAAAAAAACAACTTGTCTACTTTTTTCCATCAGAACAAATCTTGTGCATAATTTTTATTGAAAAATTACGTCGAAAATCTGTTATCCTAACGATATTGTCAAGATAACATTAATGCGAAAAATTGCCTTAGTGTTGATGGCTATTAAATACCAAAGAATTACATTTATGATGTAATTCTTCGGTCAGGTTAGGTGGGGGACGTACATGCAAATAGGGGCTGTAGGCAGTGTTTTTTTGTACTTTACAAACGAAACGGTCCAGAGTACAAACAAAAATTTGGGCTTCGTTTGTACCGGTACAAACGAAAATTTTTGGACAAAAAAATTTTTTGTTGCTCAACAGCTGTCAGTATTCAGTATCAATGGACTTTGTAGGACTTGTTTGTTATGCGTCCACATCGAAAACGACAAACTAGCAGCTGTGGCATAATAATAAAAGCTTTTTGTGGAGTATTTCACTAGTGCATGTTATGTGCCTCATGATCAAGTGTTTTATGTGTCTGAATTTGTAGCCTTATGTGTCTCGTGGAAATAGCCAACGTATTCATATTTCACAGCTGCTTGTTGCATTTTATAACAATGAATCTTTTTTTCAGCAAATTTTGGAGTACAAACGATTTTTGAGAGGTCGTTTGTACCAGTACAAATGGACCGAGTACAAAAAAAACACTGGCTGTAGGGGGCGTAAATCTTCCTGCCTCAGGCCCTGAACACCCCCTTCGGCCCGTAAAAATCGTCAAACGCTCTCATCAACTTTTTTGAAGACAGTTTTTTTTATTATTTTTTGCATAATATGTATGATAAACATGTTTGTGGAGCTTTTCTCTGTTTTTTGGCTCACTCACCTCCCAACCCTCCTCCCTCGACGAAAATTCCGAGGATCCTCCGTCTGGAAAAGGAAAATTCTTGTCACGCATTTCTGGGGGGGGACGGCATCGGCCCTTGTAGGAAGGGGTTTCATGCACGGAAATGGAAATATTTTGACAATTAATGTCCTGCCGTGAATATTTTTCATCGTTCAAACCACTTGGAGCAGGAGATAAAGGATTGGTGGGAAAGCAAAAAATGGGTGGCGGTTTCTTCACGTGTGTGTAGAAGAAATCATACATGTAATTGAGGGGTAGTGCCATAGGAGACCCCAGAAATCGTCGGCCATATGGTGATCTCCCACAAGATTTGCCAATCATATGGCTAGCCATATGGTAGCCACAAAGACTTAGATACTTTTGGTAAGGAAAATCTGAAAAATTCAATGTTTTGAAAAAATGGTTCTTTTTGAACAAAAAACGGTCAAAAAAATTGATTTTCTCGGCGCGTTGCGCCATATATACATCTTTACGTATTAGACAAAAATGACTATTTTTTAAACATTTTTTGGTGAAAAAATCAACTTTTTTCCTTCAAAGACCCGCTAAAATTTTGGGAATTCGATGACTCTCCGCCCCAAAAACTCGTTTGACCCTCCCCCGAGCTTGGGGTTCCGTTACATGTATAGTAGAGAATAGGGATGTCTCAGGCACCGGCGCCATGGTATCTGGCAGCCATTTTAGCACAGGTGATTTTACTCCTTCTACAAACAGCGTGAAATACAATGATGAAATCAATTTTTAGTGATACAATGATGAAATCAAACAATCTAAAATCATGTCATGCATGAAAATAGAAATTCAAGTAGAAACAAATATATATTCAATGCAAAAGTTTCCTAATCAGCTTCAAAGTTATTATAATCAACATTTTGTGACATTGATCAACTCAATTCCGGCATCAAAACAAACGTGACCAACTGCTGACTAGTAAGTTAGTTCATTGTGCACATATAAAATTCTTTGCCAGGAATTTTGTTCTCGTTCCTCATGTTTCATTCAATATAATGAAAGTAAAAGCTTTCACTCCAGACATGCGGGGCAAGAATGTTCCAACGAAAGGAGCCTTCAGACTTTTCATAAAGGGGGGATGGGTGCACAAAAAAACAAAAAAGCTCCGCAAGCATGTTTTTCATACAAAACATGCATAAAAATCACCAAAAAAACTGTCTTCAAAAAATATCAGGGAGTCGAGTTTGACAATTTTTCGAGCCAGGGAGCGGTGTCCAGTGTCTCAGGTAGGTAGGAGGGCTTACCTCCCCCAGACCCCCCTATATGCACGTATGTTTCACTCACGGTTTCCAGAAAAAACAAATCAATTTGAAAAAAGTTTTCTAGAAGCACCTTTGGAAAGCTAAAACATTACGGCTTTCTGTTTGATCCAGAATTCCAGTGTGCATGCGATACCACGTGGGAAAAATGTCATTTTTATAATATTTTCAAATCCACTCTATGTTCAACATATTGATAATCATGTAACACTTTTGAATGAAGAGATGAAAATTCGCAGAACAGGTTTTACCTTTCAGTTATACAAAGTCGCAGTTCGTAGAAATCTAGAATAGACTAAAATTAAGTCTCTAAGGCACGGGTTAACGTTGAAAAGGTATTATGAATCAGCGCAGTATCGCAAAGGAACAGCTCTGGGCGTGAGGTCAAAAAAATTAATTGTGTCCTGTTACCCCGATCGTCCCGCTGCCTCGACTCTCCCGTTACCTCGACTAATGTTATAAAAAAATTCTGATTTGTTGTGTATAAAAACAAAAAATCCTTTAGTGCGACTGCCCTGTCTGCTCGACTATGTTGTGACGGTGAAATTTACACAAAGTATCATTTTCCCACCGACTTCCCTCAAAGAAGTACACCATCAATATTCGGTAAGAAATTCTGTCTGATTGTTTGTACTTCTTGTAAACTGGCCAGAAGGTTGTACTTGAACTTTTGCCCAGATGGAAAATTATGGTCAAGCAACGTTTATCCAGAAAAAATACAAAGGAACTGATTTTTTAAAATGCGTAAGTACGGAGTCAAATCATTTCTTTCTTTTCCAGAAAAATAAATCTGTTAGACTGGCTGATGGATCAACTACAGATTGCTATCAGTGTAGAAATTGTGATAAACTCGGGGACGAAAAAGGAAGAACAAAGGTCAAAAATAATCGGATAATTAGCAATCCTGAAATTAGTCACAAAATCTTTGTGCCCCGATGGATGCTGTCACTATTGAAACATTAACATCGTCCAGAAAGATGACGAAAGTTGTCGAAAATGGAACGAAACAAATTCGAACTTATCGACAAGGATTGACTGAAATTCCACCTCGTTGTATTGATCCTAACTTTGCAACTCAAGTCCAGTTAGCTACTCCAGTTTTTCAGTCAGTACGATCGCCGTTATACCGGTACGCTTGCACACAAGTTAAATTTTGTTGACAAATCAAGGGAATTAGTACAGACTGATAATATTTCAAAAAAATTCAAATTTATCCAACGTTAAAGTTGAATTCATATTAATACGTAGCACAGTCGGGGCATACATGTAATGGCGCCCCAGGGTCTTAGGTGTGGTTGGACGATTTTTTGAGGCCGGGGTCACGGATTCCGAAAAATTTTAGGGAAGGGGTCTCTGAAGAAAAAACAACCGTTTTTTAACCAAGAAAATCCGGAAAATGGTTCAAGAAATAGTAATTTTTGTATAAAAACCGTGAGAAAATTGAAGTTTTCGACCATTTTCTGTTCAAAAATTGACATTTGACATCATAAAAGTGACTTTTCTCAGTATTTTCCGACCAAAAGCATGGGGGTCCCTATGACTACCATACGGCAAGGCAAACCATAGGATTGTAAAATCTGGTGGGATCGCAGAACGGCTAGCCATTTGGCATACGATTTCGGGGGGTGGTTCCTTGCACTTACTCCCCATTTACATGCATGAGTCTGAGTAACGTGATAGAGCAAAAAACATTTTATTATTCATTGGTCGATGTAACGGTAGTTATACACATTAGTCGAAGTAACGGAATAGTCGAGGTAAAGGGACGGTCGAGGTAATGGGATGGGGGATGGTCGAGATAACGGCACAGTAGAGATATCGGGACACAACGAAAAATTATCCTAACCTGTCCAAGATTCACGCGATCATATTTGTACATGTAATAATAGGTGATTTGGGATCATATTCGTACATGCAGGCCTGTAGCCAGGAATTTTTTTCGGGGGGGTACACATTTTTTTCACTCAATTTACTATAAAATTGACATTTCTGACTTGAGCTTTTCTTAAAGAAAAAACCCACCTTTGCCTTTTTTAACACCTGAAACATGGGGGGCGTGGTCCCCCTGACCTCCTGCCTACAGGCCTGGTAAATGTAATAATAGGGGTCCCTAGTCAAATACCAGCTTTCTCCTCAAATAAGTCGAATGCTGAAAAAAATCAGGAAAAATTTCAGCTCAGCGGATACCCCCAACTTGCTTGGCCGGGTTGCTACAGGAATGCACGTGATTTTAGTTAAATATATGCATAATCCTTTGAAGGAAACATGAGTCTTTTAGTTTTTAGCATATTGTTCAACATATTTTCAGGTTACCTGAGTCAGAGTGTAGGGAAATACGGCACAACTCAAATTTTAGTATGTCTTACCACGCATTCTAACTTTTAGCCCAACGCATCTGTTTTAATGATCGATTTGAGTCATCTGTTGATGTCAATCAATGTTAAAAATAATCCAACTGACTACGGTCCTCATCATAATCTGGGGCACGACGATTTAGGTTCTATTTTTTCCTACGTTAACGTTGACATATGAGTGTAAGCTTTTTTATGCATAAAAATGGATAATGATGAATGAGAGAAAGGTTCATGTTAATTCGGAAAGTTAATTCTAGTGTCGCAAAGGCTCTTACGGTGCTTTCATGCCCTCAAAGTTCTGTTAGACATCGGTTTTTAGGAGAATTTGATATAATCAAGAAATAACACATACTTGCGTGAAAATGTCAAGGGTAATCCAAATAAATTTAGGTCAACCGTCTTCCGGATTACATGAACATAGTTCATTTTCACAATATATGATGGGGGCAGGGCCGTAGCTACGAATTTTTTTAGGGGGGGGGGCAGACTGAGCAAAATAAGAATTTTTCGGCGCCCAGCGCTGGGAAAATTTTCAGGTTTTAACATTCTAAAAGGCTGGAAAATGAATCTTCATGACAATGAAAATAAATTGGAATCAAACCAATGGATCATAATACCTTTCTTATTTCGATGCGTAGCGCCCAGAAAATTTTCGGATTTTTGTGTCCCAAAATGCGGGAAAATGAATGTTCGCAACAATTAATCCTGGATAGAAGCTCCAAATTTACAGTCTTAGAATGACGTTTTTATCGTTGCCAAGGGTCACGCTTCAAAACGTTTGGAAAACCCCAAATTAAGCGTGAGAATAAAATTTTAAGGAGTGATGAAAAATCTCAATTATCAGCAGAATATTGACTCTTAACTGGTAAAAAAAAATGAAGCGAGGCCTGATAGAAAATAATGATTATTAGACTCATGACCGGCGCGAAGCTCCGCAAAATTTTGTGGTTTTGACCTCCTGAAGTTCGTCAAAATGCATCTCATCTGTTTTGAACTCCAAAATTTTTTTTTTCACAATGAGAAATATGCCCAAATTTTTTTCTTCATTTCCAAATTTTTTCCTCGAAAGACCACATTTGAGGAAAAACGTTTTTCCAAGCGAGACGAGAGAAAAAATTTTGAAAAAAGACTGGTGGAAAATCTCATTTGAGGTAATTCAGTTGATTGAAACAGTTGAAAGTTATTAGTAAGTGGACGTAGATATGCTAATGGCCAGATCTGATATAAAAGAATGACTGTAAAGCCGCATTTATACTTCACGGCCACGGCGGCCGTGACCAATCACACTGCGCCACGAAAAACATATATTAAATATTGGTCACAGTTGCCGTGATCGTTGAGTATAAAAGCGGCTTTATACTCATTGACCGGCGCAAAGCGCCGGAAAATTTTGAAATTTTCCGCAGTGATGGACACGAAATCGACATATGAAAAAGTTCTGAGGGGACGGTCGCCCACGCCCCCCCCCCGAATACGGCCTTGGATGAGGGCACATATCAGATTTCATTGCTTACATTTTAGCAGTCATCTGTGGCACATTTACTGAAAGTCAGATTTGAGCTGTATGTCTGCGATGCGAAGACCTAATTATAATCGGTAAGAGTTTAACAAGTTTGAATTTTTGAGGTTCGAGAAAACGCGGCTGCAGATGAATGTAGAGACAACTTTCATATGTCAATTTCAGCATGTTATATTTGTATTCGTATCAATCGATTCGAATCTACACATGTCAGGACTAATATAAGTTGGGTATCGTGTTAGAATTTATTACGAACATAGTTCCCCGTCAGAAATGTGAAACTTTCGTCATCAGACGTGTGCTGCGAACAATCATGACACTCAACTTCTGTCAATAATTTCATTAGTGTCCGATTTTGTGAGTACAAATATAATTCAGTTTTTCGTCTTTGAGACAAAGTTTTTAGGGCAAAAAATTATTAACGTTTGCTTTAACGGCGATCTTTCAAAGAACGTGATATTTCTAACTTTCATCAGAAAATCGTGTCCTTTCTTCGTCATCCCTAAGCAATGTGAACGTCTTCACAACATTTCAAACGATGAAAGGATTGAAAAACAGATTGGTCATGATTGCATCGGCGCTCGAAATTATTTCTCATTGCTTCATTTTTTCTTTTTCCAATTACGGCTTATTCATTCGGATAATTGTTTTTCGCCTGTATCTATGCCAAAAAACAGAACCACTTCCTCATGGGTGATGGAGGTGGAAGAGCGCACGCTTCTTTTTTAATCCATCTGAACTTTCCTGAAATCTCAATTCGTTTGAGGAATGGTAAATTTTACTATGTCATAAATAATCATCGTAGCTGATATGTTTTGGTCCCCTACCTGAATTGATACAGGGATATAGAAAGATTTCGGCATGGAGTATCCAACACTCAAAGGAGCATAAAATTTAATGAAGATCAGAGCAACCGACCATAATTAGTAATTAAGGATGGTACCCTATTCGAGTCTTTCGTTTCAATCAATATGTTATTCCAGAGACTGGACCCGTTCGCTGAGTCGCGTTATGCAACAGTTGCAAAATTGCAACTATCGATTTCAGCGAGAAAAATTTTTTGAATTGGATTCACCAAACTCTACTTTTGCCATTGAAATAAAAAATGACGATATAAGGTTGTTCATTCGTTAGAGCATAAAATTACGACAGAAATTTGGAATGGACTATAAAAAACACAAATAATCCGTAAAATTTTCCAAAAAGATCGTCTACCCCTAGCTAGTTAGTTGTTAATGTTAGTGCTAATGAGACACGTGAATACACCCGAATACACCCTAAAGTCTGGTCATTAGTCCTTTTTTAATTAATCAATTTTCAGGTAAGAGCGTGCAAATTGCGCGAATTCGTCATTAGCTGACTCATGAGCATGAACAAAATACCAAAAAATTTGTAATTGAATGAAAAATAGAAGCTATTTGCCTCTTTAGTGGATGAGGATAGTAGCGAATCACTACAAACTTTTATAAGTAGATCTATGATTCTGACCTGCTCATTAATTTTGAAGTGGCGTAATCATTTTCCTCCTTAATTAGCATGCTAAAACAAGTTCTAAACTCTATGGAAAGTTCTCTCATCATGAACGCTGGGCTACAAGAAACATATTTACTTTATTATGCACAGCGGCAGTTTTTCCATTCGTTAGCACTGTGTGTGTCTTTTGCTTTAACATTTACCAAATCTTTGACTCGAGCTCTTGTGGGATCTGCTAAAACTTTTTTTGAAGTACAGAAAAACTTTCCACATTGCACTTTGAGATGCAAATCCGAACGTTTCTGTTCGGTACTCTATATGCGTAGCATCCAGCAAATGATCCACTTTCCAATTACGGGATGGGCAATGGATTTCGTTTTTGGCTCTGCATAACTTATTCGTTGTGTAGTTCCAATTATGTAGTGCAATGTTCTACGTACTAAGCGTCGCATAGACTGCAGGAATACCCATTAAGATGGGTTAGAGTCGCAGTCCTAATGTTAGCAAAGCTCGTAAGTTGCTTATCATTCCTTCTATGTTTAGCTTACTTCTAAAGAGATTAGCTAGCCACCCAAAATCGTTAAACTTTATAAAATTCCTGTTTTCTGCGTTTGTCATCTTATGTTCTTTTATAATTGCAAGCACGCTATTTCAGACGTTTCGTCATTACGCCTATTATTCGCTTGTTTGTTCTAAAATGTACAACACTATATTTTTAGGAAAAAAGCTTCGAAAAGTCTCATAAACTTTTAAATTATGCATTTAAGTCCTAATTATGTGCTTTCGAATCTGGTTTTCATATTGACTACCACTGTCAAACTGAATCCAGTTAACAATTGAGTTTGATTATGCGTTAAATGCAAACTTGTTTTGGTGGCAATTATTTGGAATTTAGTGTTTTCCGTTCACCTGGATTTCACATAAGGTATGTAATTAATAATATTAAGTTATATATTATGTATGTCAATGCAGCCGTTGCTTTCACTGAAAGACGAATGTTTTCTACATATTATATGTACTAATAAATATTTTGCAATTCATTATTTTAGAAACCAATTATCTTCTTTAAGGATATCCACCAAGCTTTACGTTTTGTAGAAGGAATTTTTGTGCACGAAACGCACAAGAAGCCGACACATGTAGGATGAGAATGATTCTTGACGTTCAGAAAACAGAGATACATCGAGCAGAAGAACGATTAGGTTAGGTTAAGAATGACTGTTTGTGAACTCACAAGTCAAAGTTCATCACGTCTCTGAATCATAAGAGGTTCTATTCGTGAGCTTATCATCAAGAGGATTGTGGCGATTAGATTTTTTTTCAGAAAAAACGAAAAGCTCTGATCTGAGTAAAACCACAGATTTTGAGAACAAATTTAGAAGAAAGTGCTTACTGAACTTTGTAAACAAGATCACTTTGAGTCATGCATATAATTAGGGGGAGTGCCATAGGAACCCCCCTCCAAGAAATCGCCGGTCGTATAGCCATTCGGCGACCCTCCAGGATTTTTTAACCCTATTGGCTAGACATATGATAGTCATAGGGACCCCCATATCTTTGTTCGGAAAAATACTGAAAAATGTCAATTTTTTAATAAAAAACGTCAATTTTCCCGGTGCTCCACGCCATGGATACATTTTTAGACAAAAATTACTATTTTTTGGACCATTATTCGGTGAAAAAATCGAATTTTTTTCCCCCTCAGAGATCAATCTCCTAAAATATTGGGGAATTCGTGACCCCCCTAGACATCAAGGCTCCGTTACATGTATGCTTTGAGCTCTTCTTCAATAAAGTTTTTAACCTTCGTAATTCTGATCTTGACTGTTTTGTATGCCCTACTGTTTTGTATGCCCTACAAGTAACAAAAGAAAACAAGCCAACGAGTTCTAAAGTTGTGGCGTTAGGCAATGCGTCCTACTCAATTAGTGTTATCAGTGTGTGTTTAAGGTATGAATAAAAAGTTACTTAATGCCAATGAAATTTAGATTCGTAAAACTACCTCCACATGCGTCTTGGCTGATAAGACATCAGCCCAATGAGCCCACGGAAAAACTTTAGATTTTGAGAAATCTTAGACACTTGATACAACGGTTGTTTTCGAATCTCATTACTGTTTGTTACGCGAAAAGTGTCTATAGTATTTGTTAATCTGATTTGAATATTTCGATTCATTAATTCATTCCAAACTATTTGCTATGCCATGTAAAACAATTAATATTTTTAATTTACAGTATACCCTAAAAACGCGTTGTGCCGTTTGTCGCTCTTTAGAACCTAAAGATTTCTCTGCAGAATTCACTTGATCAGTTTCATGCTCAGACACGCACGGAAATAATTTTCCAGATGGAGGGTCCTCAGAGTTTTCATTGAGGAGAGATGGAGGGGGGGGGGTGAGTGAGCGAAAAAAAACAAAACAAAACTCCACAAGTATGTTTATCATATATAATATGCATAAAAATAATCAAAAAGCAAGTCTTAAAAAAGTTCAGGGAGTGTGTTTGAAGATTTTTTGGGCAGGGGGAAGCGCGTAGGACCTCACGCCCCCCAAACTTTTGAAATACGATTTTTTTCTGTATACCTATAGGCAAATTTGAAAAAATTTTTGAATTTTTTTGGAAAAGTACTTAATTTTGAGCACCACCCCCCTGAAAAAAATTTCTGGATCCGCCACCGTTTATGCGTTCATGCTTCTAACTAATGAAGTGCGCCGGAAAAATGTTCATATCCGGATATCCGTGTTTTTTGCACCTTCGGATATCCGGATATTTTTAATATTATTTCCACATGGGTAAAAAGAAGTCACATAAGCAATAATACACTGGGTCAACCACAATACTACATAGGAATATTAAATAGGTGCAATGACTTTTCGTTTTATATTTACATTAACCGTGATTTTTATGAAAATATGTTACTTTTTTAGACTGCAATATCTCAGGAAGTACTGTAAGAAAAGTATAGCTCTTTAATGTTTTTTTCTTCTCGTTTTTAGTGAAGAGTGAAAAAGCTTTTAGGTGGATACATTCTAAAAAATTGATCTGCTTTTGCTACGCCTCTCTAGAATTTCCGAAGACCTAGCCACATATTGGAGTTGGATTCGGATCTTGCATTTGTTCGGTCTAGATTTTACTCTGAAATCGTTGGATCCGACAGCTCCGGTAAAAACTGACTTCTAAGAACTTGGCGACTTTTCGGTAAAAGTTACTTTTAAACCACATTTTGGACTTCAATGGTTCAATGACCTTTGCATTTCAAAGTAAACAGAAGTTAATATAATCTTTTTTATGCTTCTTAATCTAAAACGGATTGCATCAATCACCGTTAAAGTCGTTTACAAAATGCTTTTACAGTAGGATTCTCACTCTGTTTAAGATTGGTTTAGTATGCCAAACTTCATGTTAACGTATATAGCAGGGTTTTTTAGCACGGTGCTGATGACTGTAAGTGAGAAATTTTCGACAAAAGTTCGAGAAGAAAGTTAAGAATATCACAAAATTTTGGTAAAAAATCAAAAATCACCGTTTTCACGAATAGTTCCAGATACAATGAAAAGATTTAGACGTTCATCGAAACAGAATGCGAATTCAGCGATTCCTAATCCTATTACCGTCAAACTAACTACTGAATATTTACTTGTCGATCAACTAATCAAGTGCATGATGTAAGAATGAACAAATTTAATTAGAATCAGATGAGAGTCTTATTCTTTTTAAAAGTACCAATATCAAGCATAATTTCATGAGTTAATAAAGTAAAAGCATGTTATCCGAATTGACAAACTCGCACATTTGTTTGACACCAAGTATTATTTGTCAGCAAAGTGTGCTAATGAAATATTTTTTTTTTCATTAGCACTCGCGCTAAAAAACCTGCAGTGAATAGTACATGAACAGTATGTAAACTTATTTAATTTGAATCTTTTGTTGTTTTGTTGTTGAAACTTTGTGTAATAATGTAGCACCTAACTTCTCAGTAACCTTTACATCTTTTTCGAATAGTGAAAATATCCGGATGTATCCGGATATTTTCTCACATCCGAATATTCGTTTTTCAAAATATCCGTCCAGATATCCGACGCACATCACTAATCCTAACTATGTCTTGCCATATTCTGCTGAATCCATGACATTATAATTGCGCAACCACTGTCCAAAAACACTTATCAATCGATTGATTCGATTCTAATGTTATGCTGATATACACAATCTGACGATGGGAAAGCAACTAAAAACGTATTATATCTACACTTTCATACAAAAATGCGCTATGTCAGTTTTGTTGATGAAGTTTGATACAGTGTGCTTTCATGTTCCTCCCCATGCCAAACTAAAAGAATAGAAGTTTTAATCATATCAGCATTGATACACTCACGATTAGCGAACCATTCACGTGGTTCGGTTAGTCCTGAATGAAGATGGGCGCGGCTTCGAGTCCCGCACTGAGCGGTTTTTTTCTGTTATGCCACAAACACGATGTATTTGGGTAAAAAAAAATCATGGTCAATTGTTTCAGCACAAATGGAGCCCATTTTTCCTATAATAACTCGGAAGTTGTATTAGTTGGAATATAGAGCGAAACATAATTCATCAAATCCAAAAAGCTAAATCTTGATCGATCGATTATTTATCCATCTTTGCAACATTTCTGCAACGGGAGTTTCAACTTCTGACTGAGCTTTGGAGATAAGGCGTTCAGTGAACTTTCTTTCTTAAATTCATAAACCATCTACTATTTGCGGCGATAATTAACGATTAGAGTTTAAATTTAATTTTATCGGTTATTCAACGCGTGTACGTCGTGTGTGACGTCACTTGCCTAGTATCTCGCCACTCTTCATCGCCCTATTTCGCTATATTCCGAAAAATTTCCTCGTAAGAAGCCCAAAAGACTTTTTCCCCGCTTATATCAAAACCCGCAGTATCTTTGAATCTGTTTTTATTGCGTCTTCCTTGTTGTTTTTTACAATTGAGGAACGGTGTTTTTGCAAATGGTTTCATTCAAAGGAGCGGAAAACGATTCTCTATGATTAGAGAGAATGACGACAGGATAAGATTGAGCAGAAGAGATTGTTTTGACTGTCAAATATACGACGCCCTCCACCAATTTTCTTTGCTCTACGTGACGAGAGAATCTGGCATGAGGGTATTTTCAGTCTTGGACGGCGTTAATTGTCAGTCGTTAATGTGGCAAAATTACTAAATTTGTTTTCTGAAGTGAGAATTCAGCATATTTCGAAGTTGTACGAACTATCTATGCATCATAAAACCTATGTTCAACCGCTGATTAGGATCAACGACTCAACTTACTTTTGACATCCATAATCACTACATGAGCGTTGCCATGCGTTCTCCAGATATTAGCTAGCTTGGTATACAACGGCTGAGAAACGCATAAAATTCAACATTGGCGCTGCCACGATTTTAGTTATTAATCATCAATTGGTTGAATTAGCTATTTTTGATAGTTCTAATCAGTCATGTCGCCCATAAAACCTACGATTTAAAGTCTTTTCCTCTGGCAGTATTGCCATACATGTAATTGGGGGGAAGTGCCAAAAGAACTCCCACCAGAAATCGTCGGCCATATGCTTAGCCGCATGGCGACCTCACCTCAGGATTTGACGATCATACGGCTGAAATGGGCTATTCATAGGAACACTCATCCTTTAGTCGGAAAAAGCTGAAATGGGTCAATTTTTTGGTAGAAAATAGTCATTTTTGAACAAAAAAAATCAAACATATCGATTTTTTCTTCACATCATAAATATATTTTCATGACTTTTAAGATACAAGTAACTATTTTGAACCGTTTTCGGAATTTTTGGACAAATAAATCAAACTTACTTCCTTCAAGGATACGCACCAACATGTTTGACTATTGATGACCCCACTCATAAAAGTCACTTTACCAAGCAGACCTCCGAGCTCCGTTACTTTCATGAGTGTCTTCAATTATTGCCCGAAGAACTTACTTCTTCACTCAGGCAGTACCTTTTACCATATTCGTGGAAAAATGATATCTTTCTTACTGAGCGCACTATGTATAACGACCAGAAAAAATTTTATCGGTTCCCCTTCAATTCCCATTATTGTTCAACAATGAGTGCGATGTTTCCTTGAGGCAATTGAGTACGAGCAGCAGCCGACTGCATTATTAGTGTGACACTTTTATCCTAATAATATGTGACAGCAATTACACAAATGTAGTATATGCAGCTTATAAATTAGCTCGTTTCCGCTACTATAGACTATTCTGTGTGTCTGATTATTAGATCTCATTTATAGAAACTGTGAACGCTACATGTTTGACTCTAGGACGACCCGGTAGTAATAAAAAACTAATTTTGGCCTCAAAAACTTCCAAAAATGTCTCAAAATTATTTTTTCGAGTCCCAAGTCCACAAATGAGTCAGATCAGATCAGAATTGATCTTGCCGACACTTCTAGGGGATCGCCGTGGGTACTGTAATATGAAATGACCGCTATGAGACATCCTCTACCTTGTGATCATCACGTACCCTGGTTTCTGTGACTCCCTGCATGGACCGGCCGACAGGTTACCCGAATCTAGGAAAATCAATGCAGGTGTCCGATGCCCCAAATTATCCGACTTTTGATAAAAAAATCCAAAATTTAAATTTTTGATGCTACACGCCATAATGAGCCTTTTAATGGAAATTTTGGACCTGAATGCACATCACAACAGACGCCTCCCAGCTGTTACATCCCTGCTTTGAGTTTCTCTATTATAATATTCAGCTTCCCGTTTCTAGCCGTGAACACATTTTTAAATCGAACAATTACGGCGTGTTATTCCGGATGATTTTTACTTTCAAGATTTTTAGTCGACTGAAGTATTTATGATTAGTTCCGTGTTTGCTTCTTTAAGAATGCAATGAAAAATCTATAAATTTCCTGTGAATAAGCTGAACTGATCAGATGTGTAAAAGGTATACACATACATGTAATTCGAGGTGTGAAATGCTAAAAATCAGGGCAGGTGTCCGAACCTCCAATGTTACCAAAACTAGGCAAAATGTCATTTTTCCGCTAAAAATGGCTAATTTGGATGAAAAAAAGTGAAGAAGTTTAATTTTTTGACGTTTCGCACCACATGCAGCCTTTTTAGAGACAGATTAAGACTTGAACGCACATTTTGGAAACATTTTCAGCAATCTTTTACGTCAAAATTCTTTTTTATTACAGACCTCTCTCCAGAAAAAAGTTCTTTTATACACCCTAGGACGAGGGGATGGGAGTAAAAGTCCAGAAACAGGTTTCATTGCTCGTGGTCGTCTTCATATTTTATTCGGTGACTGATCAAAGTCATAAAATGGACTTATCAAACTTACTAAACTTGGACAATTTTCACGCTCAAAGTCCGAAAAAGATAGATTGCCAAGTGTCGGCAATTGTCTTCAAATTTTTAAAAGATACTATTAGAGCATAAAAATTAAGGAACTCATCCATACGGCGCAATTCCTGTCATTCTTGCTTTTTTCGGGAAGTTTTTTCAGTTGAGCCAAAATAAAATTTCAACTTATTCTCGTCAGAAACTTCTAAATTCCAAATGTCTGAATTTATTAACCAGGCTGAAAAACGTGGTGTTGTTATAGCTGCAAGTTAGCATTGAGTTCTGAATAATTCATTGATAGAACGTCGAACAGGATAGACTCTCATTTTAGTTACCAGACTACCGCTAGAGTGTGTATATGAGTGTTCTTATGAATCGTAAATTATTGACACTCTTGCATTATATTCTGTCATTCATCAAAACCAAAGTAGCCGGATAATTTCGGTTCATTTATGCATAATTATTCCACATATCCCATATTTTGGCGAGGTGAAATGACTTATTAATGACTACAGGGCGTCACAGTCGTGACCAAAAAAATAATTATCTGAATGCGCAAAAAAGAACCAAAAACTGGAAAACGGATAAGCACGTGTAAAAATTAAGAGACTATGCACCGACTGTAGAGATTTATTCAACTTCGGAAGAATGGTACTTTCCGTCTACGGATAACAATATATGCCTATTCAGTTCTAAAACTAGTATCTCAAATTCGAGGCTAGCAAGTTGGGTAGATAACTTCCACTAAACTTTTTGCCAAACGCTTGCAGCCATAAACTAATTTAAGCAATCATCACGGAATTGTCCAACTATGTATACAAAATTTTTCTATACTTATGCAAATTTCGTGCAAAGCGAGAAAAATGGTCAATTTACGCTTCATACACATATGAAACTATTAGGAAATCCTCTCTTGCTTTCTTTCTTGAATTTTCCACATATCATAAATTATACAACCAAATGATGCTAGAAGAACTTATTTATCTTTCATCGATCGTTTAAGCTTTTAGTGAGCAAAACAGATCTTTCCATCAGTCTGCTCTAAAGTCGTAAATAACGACGAGCTGTACGCTGTAATTTGGCACCACTTTTTGACAATGAGTTCCTTTTTTGCTTAAAAAGCAAATTGAAGTAAAAGAGCTCCCCTATTTGTTGAACATTTATGGTAACGTTTCGGTGAAGCGTCTGAATATGTGAGTGATCGATGTGCGTCATTTAAACTTTTAAGAATTAGGTAGAACGAGGTTTTTTATTGGAAAAAATCATTCACGAAATTCTTAGTATATTTTGAGTATCATCAGTGAGGTCAGTCAGATCAAATCATGAGATTAACAATAATAGGAAATTGTGATGGTGAACTCGTAAATTGTAGCCACAAGCCGCACATACCGTATGGTAAACAAACTATAACTCATGTTACGCAGCTCAGATGTCTGTGGTTAACCGGCCTTTTCAATGGTGGGGTGATAGGTTTCCAAAAAACTGGGGAGTAGCAGCCGTTGAAAAAAGAAAGGTATTGCTTCAAAAGTCGGGAAAATTGTTCAAAAACTCGTATTTATGAGGCTAAGCTGCGAAAAAAATTGACGCTTTTCATCATTTTTTGTCGATGACCATATTCTATCAAAAGATGGACATTTCTTAGCTTTTTCATTTTGAAGGGTGGGACCATATTCTATTAATTAAGATGGACATTTTTTAGCTTTCTGATCTAGAAAGGTGGGGAACGGACAAATTTTCATGGTCGATGATTCTGCGGATATTCCGATATTCTTTCATCAGTTATATGCGTACAAATTGCGCTAAACTCGTGCGAATTTGGAAATATCAAGACTGTGAAGTGATACTGTGCCAAGCAGACCACGATTCAATCTACTCAATACGAGAAAAGTAAGAAATGATGAGTCTCCAGTGTTGCGATTCACGCCAAAAATCGGTCAAACTTTGGCGACATTTTCAACCTGCTTAAAACATTTTCTAACGTTTTTCTTACTTTTAACAAGTTCCAGACAGCTAAGTGACTAATTGTTTGATTATAAGAGGAGGTTCCCAGAGGGACGGGGCAGATAAACCAGATTTTAAAGAATATCGTTCATAATTTCGTTAATAGAACATGTACAGAGCTCTTCTAGAATAAGACAATCATATTTGCAATAAGTTTTGCTCAATGGAAATTCTCGCCAGAGATCAGCCAACTGATTCTTATTGGATTACTGATTACGGATCTTCTTGATATTTATCAGAGACCATGCATGTAATTGGGGAAGAAATGCCATTGGAACCCCGCCGGCCAAATGGCTAGCCATTTGGTGATCCCACAGTATTTGCCAATTTTATGGCTAGCCACATAAGTAGTCATAGGGACCAGATATGTAACGGGGCGCCGAGGTCTGGGGGATCCGACAACTTTTTTGGGGTCAGGAGTGATTAATTCCCTCAACTTTTAGGGAGGGTCTCTGAAGGGAAAAAATTCGATTTTTCCACCAAAAAAGTCCGAAAGACAGTTCAAAAAATAGTACTTTTTGTCTAAAAAACGTAAAAATTCAAGGCGCGAATCGCCTCAAAAATTGACGTTTTTGACCTGAAAAATATGAATTTTTCAGCAAAAAATTTACATTTTGTGTCTTTCTGACCAGAGGTGGTCCCTATGACCACCATATGACTGAAAAATACTGGGGGTTCCTATAGCACATCCCTCGAATTACATGTATGATAGGGACCCCCATAATTTTGGTCGGAAAAACACCGAAAAATGTCAATTTTTTTAAATAAAAAGTGTCAATTTTTGGACAAAAAATGGTCAATGCCAATTTTCTCGGTGCTTCCGCAATCAGTACTTTTATTACGGTTTTTAGACAAAAATTATCACTTTTTGAACCGTTTTTCAGACTTTTTTGGTCAAAAAATCGATTGTTTTATTCAAGGGCTCCCTAAAATTTTGACGAATCGGTAAGCCCGGCACAAAAATTTCGTTTGACCCTAAAGACCTCGGGACTTCGCTACATGTATGTCAGAGACTACAGCTCTGGTGCAAGTAAAAATTACGTTTTAAGCAATTCTCAGAGGAACTAGACAGATAAGATGCAAATTATGTTATAATTATTAATTCGGCGCTAGGACTGGAAAATTTTGCGATTTTAGCTTCCTAAAAGACTGAAAAATGCATCTTTTCATCGATCCTCTAAAAAAGTACCTTGAACTTCGACGACTCCTCGATCGAAAATTTCTGTTCTGTGCAGAAAATGTGCAAAAATTTTCCGCGCGGCCAAAAAAACCAGTGCACTGCGCATAAAAAACCTGATTCCATGCATCTCGAAATCCCGTTATGATGAAAAATTAATTAAAAAAGTTGATGCTCTAGGCAACCATTCTTCCATCTTTATTTTCAACATGCATATCTTGCTGAACTTGCGGGCATCGTGATGAGGAACACATCAAGAAAAATGATCATTATTGATATCTTAGTTTAGCACGTTTCTAGATGATTACTTTACCGCAAACCAAGACCGCCTGGCTGGGACAAGCCTTGAAACAGATTTTCATTAATGCCGCCCAATCGGGGAGCGCGTTTGACGCCAATGTTTCATGACATCACATGGACATGAAATTTTGAGGATTTTCAGGTCAGTCCCACCCAAATTACTTATAATTTGAAAGACTACATTTTGATTTATCTACTCCTAAGTTTAATCAGGTATGATCAGATAAGCCCAAAGTAGTACTAAAACTGATAACGCAGCACAAATTTTAATAAGAAAATCTGGAATTTCCTTCAAGGTATTTTTTGGCAGCATTTTCGACATACTTCGAGGGTACCTTGGTATCAGGGCCGTGCGCAGGATTTTTTCATGGGGGGCGGACTAGAATTTTTCACTGAATAGCCCCAGAAAATTTTGATCTTACGCGGATATACTGTGTGCATCACCGTTTTTTCCTCGAAGATTTTTTCCACATGAGAACCGGAACCAAAATTTTTTTCCTCATTTTCCAAAAATTTTCCACATTTTTAAAAACGCTTATAATGTGACTACGGATGCTTTTTTATGCATTTTAGGAGCATACCCAAGCATTTTGTTGTATTTGTAGTCAGAAACCTGCAAAAATGAGGAAAATAATTGAGAAAATTCTGGTTATGTTAGTCAAAATGAGCTCATGAAGAATATATTGGTGTTCTATAGAATGGTCCGGCGCGGAGCGCCGGAAAAATTTTTTGATTTTCACTTTCTAAAACGCTGGAAAATGAACCTTCATAACGTTGAGAAATAAATTAAAATCAGACTGATGAAGCGTAATTTGCCTCCCAATCCGGCGCGAAGCGCCGGAAAAATGTTCGGGTTTTTGTATTCTAAAACGCTGGAAAATAAATCTCTCCAACAGATAATTCGTGAACAAATGTTTTGAAATCGCGTTCTAGAGTAATGTCTTCAATTTCCACCTTCAATAAACGCAAAAGTTCAGATTGCAAACGTTAAAAAAATTCCAATCATCGAGAGAAAAAATTGAGAGACTTGATGAAAAATCCCCATTTTGGGCGACATAATTGACTGTAAACGATTAGAAAATGAAACGAGCTAACTTGATTGATAGAAACTGTTGAGCATTAATTAGTAAGTCGAAGTAGATGTGCTAACGGCCGCGCCTGATAGAATATAGTTATAATTATACCCATGACCGGCGCTGCCGGAAAATTTTGAGATTTTGACCTTTTAAAGTCCACCAAAACGCATCTTTTCGGTTTAGAGTTACTGCCTCAATGGGGGGCCGCCCCCCCCCGCCCCCCTTGTGCACGGCCCTGCTTGGTATATTTCAGAGAACTGTTTTCAAAATCCTAATCGGTGTAAAGAATTTGCTCGTCAGCCAAGACTGAACTGAGAAACCAACGCTTCCAAATTTTGAATTTTCCTCCCGAATAGTCGAAGTCAGTTTTAGAACAAGGTGTTAGATATTAGCGATTGCTGGAATAGCATAACGTATGTAGAAAAACGATCAAACCTACTTTCTTTTTTATAGATAAATATGCTTTAAACATCAAATTATGGATCGAAATTTATTTCCATATGCTATAAAGCATTTGAACGAAGCCCTAAATCAAACGGTGGAAAATTTCACATCTATCAAGGCCAGTGATCGTTCGGCTCAATTGGCCACCTTCATTCTGTACAAGGCTATAGCATATAGAATGGTCACTGTCGAAATAGGCGAAGCTTTCGGAGTGGCCTTCCTGATCCTAGGCATTATCGCCATCTTCTTGAATGTTGTAGTTCTGCTGGTCATTACAGCGAGGCAACAATGCACCTGTTCCAATGTTTTCTATTTATTGCTGATCAATTTTGCCATCATCGACTGCATTAAAGGATTTTGCCTACTAATCAACGCTTTTCGAACTATCGAACCAGCTCAGAATGCAAATTCCGGCATGATTGCAGGATATAAATTAGATCAGATCATTACTTTGATCCTGCGATTTTGCAACCTGAAAACTGTGTTGAACTTGATCATTTTGACTTTGAATGAATTATTGTTCATCAGGTTTCCATTACGATACAACGATATTGTGACTAGGAAAACCGCTATTTGTTCGATCAGTTTCAACTGGATCATTTGTTTTATATTAACAGTTATCTCGACGTTATTTCGTGCCAAAACCCAGTATGTTTTCGTTCGATTGGATCACAATGATACTAATTTCTCCCACAATTTTACCCTGAAACGTTTAGAAGAATGGCAGCAGTCACAAGAGATGCGCATACATTACATAATATCTTTCATTTTGACAGGATTCTGCGTCGTATGTTTAATCGTAGTTACTATAAGTTACGCTTCTTTCTTCCGGGTGGTCAACAGCATAAGGATCAAAGACGCCCGTTTAGCCCAATCGGCCAATCGTCGACCGTCCGAAATAAGCATTTGCTCCAGTTTATTGCCTAACGAAAATGTTTTAAGACCTAAAACTAACCGCAAGGCAGTTCCTGGTGTCCAACAACGAGAAATCAATGCTTATGAAAATCAGGAACTGGTCATTTTGGACGATAGGCGTCTGAAACGACATCTATTGAAACGTTACAAATACGTCATAGTTTTGGGCTTGGTCATATTTGTTTACATGCTATATTTGATACCCTATTCTACGATACAAATCATACAGTACGTAACTTTGAGCCAATCCAGATCAAAGCAGCACATCAATTTGATCTCTGAACGTAAAACCCACGTGATTAGATGGGTTATGATGATATTGGTCGGCTTACATTCCGTTTTCCAACCGTTATGTTGCTTCAGGATCAAGGAATTCCGTTTAGGATTGGTCAGCTTTATAACACGTTGCGGGAAATTTTCCACGAATCGATTTACATCCGCGACTGGCCCCAAACACAGCATTTCTTCCGCGGGTCGCAGTAACAGCATACCCCCAAAAGTGAACCCCCAGCAACACTGTACTATAACACCATACAATACACCCGTTACCAGGAAGAACGACGATCAATGCAAAAATTTTCAATCCAACTTGAAACCGTCGACTGCCAAAGAAAAAAGCGCGTCATCATCGTCAGGTAAAAGAATCAGTTTCGCGGAAATCGAGCTAATTAACGGCTGCAATAGTTCGGCTTTATAGACAAAAGCGGAATGTTTGGACAGAGCGAAAACTTCCATTTTTAAAAGTCTACCTTTTTTATAAATTACCGCATTTGTCGAAGTTAAATTTTTATTTGTACGTTTTTATCTTTATTGCTTTCGATAGAAAATTTCCCATAACAACGTTTTCTTAAAACTAACGTCTCTCAAGTAAGCGAATGATCCAAAGAGTCATAAGGTGGCGAAATCATAAAAATTACAATTCTGATTATTTAAGTCTAAAAATCGTGCCTTAAGTGCTTGATATTCCTCAACGAAGAATCAAAGCACGAAATGCAAGCCTGAATGTTTAGGTAGTAAACGACTGTAAAAATCACAAAATTTTAGAAAATCAACTATAACACTGCCAGCCTGATGACATCTACGAAATACTTCACGAAGTCAGAAAAATTTTGAAAAACACAACTCGATAATATTCCCAGTCAAATTACTGAAGTGGCAGATCGTAATTTGAAGAATTACAAATAATTTCCAACAGTGCTGGACAATGGCCGAAGTTCTAACCGGTAGAAAAATCAATTTTTTGCTTTGTTGATTGATTTTCAAAATTTGGTTTTCAACTCAAAATTATACAATAATTTCTATTATGCAAGAATTTATCAGACATAATTGATTTCTAAATAACTTTTTGCATTTCCAGCAGGTTGACGATACCATCTTGCTGAATGAGAACATCAGTACATTGCTCATATCTGATCGTCTATCTGATTTGAATTGCGTTGCAAATACTAAGCATGCGTGTAAATAAAAACCTTCTCTTCTGTAAATTGATCTTACTTTTTGTCGCGCAATTTCTTTCCCGTTCAAATGATATTTCGCCGAACTTCCTGAGCGTCGCAGAAATAAATCTATAATTGGATTGGAATGGCCCGCATGTCCAACTCTGAATAGTAAACAATAATGTAGGAACTTATAGAAACAAATGAACATTTAAGAATCAAAATTTAGAAAATCAGGGAAATATTAAAGAGAAATATCGAAAAATCGATTGCCATTCATAAAATGTACTCACCCGGCAATAATGTCTCAGCAATGAAAATTCAACTTTTACAATTTTTATTGGATTGCGTCAGAGCACCCCATGAGGGGAGGGGTATGGAGGGGTATTACCCCCGTCTTAGATTTGGAAATTCATTTACTACCCCCATAAAAACAGCTCACTATAGCAAAAAATTTTGGTAGACCTCATCCTCTCGGTAGACCTCATCCTCTCCGCAGTAGGTTATAGTAATTCGAGAAAAATTGCACAATGTGTGATTGTGAGGAATTACTCACTGCTCTTTTTGACACATTTACTGAGCAAATCATAATGGGAAAGTATGCAACTTCTGTGCCATATAGCGATTTTTAGGAAAGGATATCAGCACATTAATATATACTACTTGTAGGAAATCATTATATATATAATTGGGAGACGAAATAATGACTTATGTATATGTGATTTATCAAAAAATCGCCTCTTGGGAAGAAAAACATTATGTTCTTAAAATTCTTCCTCTTCATGCTCTCCTTTCCTTTTCCCGCTTCTGCGTTCAAACTCGTAATTCATAATGTAATGGGATTAATCATACTAAAGCCGCATTCAGCATCAGGACTTTCAATTGGAAGCACTGTTCCAAGCCTAAGCAGGGATGGAATAAGCCCATACTGCTGCAGATGCTGGTTCAAATAATGTTTCCAAAAGTATGTTGTGTCCGATTCTTGAAATGTGAAGGAATCAGTTGGCTTGACAATCTTCAAAGTGTGACTATTCTGTACATATAATTAGTGCATTGAAGTTGCATGATTGGGAGCTAGAAAAGGGAGTTGAAATAGTAAATGTTTTTTGACTGTAAAAAACATAAAGTAGGGGCCTTAGTCATTTTTGTAAGTTGTATGTGGTTAGAGTACTGCAACTCCCCCCCTCCTCTGCAAAAAAGCTGGGAGCGAAAAAAAGGTCACGGCATATTTTAAGTACCACCCTTAAAATTTACGATTTTACCCCTACCTAAATTTTCGACCTTGGGGACCTCTGGATTGCGTAATAATAGAAATTTGAATAATTCTATGATGAAATTTAGAGTAGATTTGAAGAATTTTGACAATGCAGCTAGCCAGTCAAAAATATAGTTCATCTGAAAAATGATCGAAGAAAATTGAAAATCATTTAAAATAACAATAGCAATAAAATCACACTTGGGGACAGTGTTTTTTTCTGCACAGTGCACTTTTTAGGCTTCGTGCAAAACTTTTTGAGTCACGTGTTTGATCACATAATGTTCTATAATGTGTCAGTCATTGATTCTGAACTTTTAAAATCAACTGTCGAAGATTTTGGTGAAAATATTTTTTGAATTAATTTTGAAATTCATTTTATTGAGAAGGAATAAAATTTTGATCATATTGTCTACACACTTCTGATATCAATGAATTACACATTTAATTTGCTTTTTCCTATATTCACTATTATTGTATTGTAACAGGAGAAAACAGCAGTGCAGAAACCTTTTTTGTCTTTTCTGCACTGTGCAGAACGCCGGGTGCAGAAAAAATAAACGCCGCTTGAGGACATAAACGGCAGAATGGTAGAAGCCGTATATAAATAACAAGACAACTATTGTTTAAAAACGATACGCACTACCTTACGAAATGAAATTTGCATATGATCGCAAAAATCAGAAACTGAAGTATAAATAACGCAGACATAATTTAAACGAAGAAAGTACAAATAAATAATAGACATCAAAGAAATAAAAAAGATATAAAAATAAACTAACGAAACCAGCTGAACAAAAAGAGAACATCATAGAAAAATTATTAGTGTCATGAGAACGAAGGTAAATTAACACTTACAATTCAGCTTGAACGTGAGCCGAATTTTTTCCGTGTTTGATATAGTCGATCATTTGTGTTGAACGACCCAAACATTTGGGCGTGCCGCCGCAAACAAGAAAAATGGCGCACATTATCGTACTTTTCCCTAAAAATTGTAGGAATGAAAAATAATTGGAGAATTTCATTTGAAATTTTACCCGTTCCATTTGGACCAATCATCAAGTTTAAGTGCGCTTGCGGGAAAATGTCTACGTTGTCGTACGTCCTAAAAGCATACAACTTCGAATATTCATTAAATTTATACACATGTCATTATTTACAGAAAATCCTTGATAAGAATTCTTTTTATTGCACCCGCGTGAAGCTGGTCATCATTTTGAGGAATTACTGCCATGTGATATCCGAATGGGACGATAAATACCCGAACTAAAAAATAAAGACACAAAAAACAGACATTCAAATTTTACTAACACCAAACGAGAACCAGCATATCATTGAATAAATCAACATTAGTTGAATCGGGGAAAGGAATTATTTTCGATCACACCAGTCAACTCAAGCAAATACCGGTAATTGGGACTTTTTGACTATCCATAAGCATGACAGTTTCATCGACTTTCCACGAAACAGAAGCGACGTTTTTCAATGACGTAATTGGGGAGTTTTGTGAGGGAGTTCCCTTGCCGCATGGGAATAAGCATCATTATCGTCACCATCATGTTTATAAAGATATTTTCATTAAAAACTATTTGTATATCTCATTTGCATGTGATGCGTTGTCAGTGTGGTGAGAAATTCGATAATTTTGTAAATTTCACGTTGTTTCCCAAGTTTGCACTTATGAGTACGGCAGTGGCAGGCAATTATCAACTGACTAGTATGAAAACCAAATCTGGACAATGTTCCGATGTTTTTTACCGATAGAGAGTGCCACCAACTAATCAGAGCAAAAAAGTTAGCTAGAAGAAATAAACTATTTCTCATAAATTATGGCAAAACATCAAAAATCATATCAATTTCGAGGTAAAAACAGGCAACCAAATTTCAAAAATTCCGCTATGTGAAACAATTACATAATATTTTAAATTTACTGTTTTGCCAATTTTAGGCGAAGCTTCCGGAAATTTTTCAAAAAAGACAAAATAAACCTTTTTGACTATTTTGGAGAGTTGGAGGTACCAACATTTGGGTACTGGGTCCGATCAGGTTGGTCCACTAATCCCCTTACCAATGGTGGTAAAATAAATGGCACAAGATTTTTGACCAGTCAAGGACTGAATTTCATTGACTTTTGAAAATTTAGGAGCTGACGACGTCAAATTACTTACCATATAATCTGGTCTTGTCTAGCCCAAACGCAAGAAAATTTACGTCCAATAGTATATTTGTATTCCAGACGCAAATTAACAAGTTGTCACTGGTAAATGAAAGTGGGTTCTAAACTTTTCCGTTCATTTTACTTTGAGCGGCAACTGGAATGCTTATTTATGGTATTGGAAATGGAAAAATTGAGATTAGAATAGAATTGTTTATTGGTATTACATTACGGTGGCACAATTTTTCGACGGAAAATGTATGCGAATTTCAGCTTCGTCTTCATTAGAAGTAATTAATTCTAGATTAGAAATATATTTTCTTTACATCATTGTAACCCAAATCGTGCTTTTTCAGAAGGGTTTCCGAACGGAAAAAAATTTGGGTTCTCTCCTATTAGGGAAGAAAATTTTGGGGCTTCAGTATGCTTTGACTATGATTTTTCAATTTATAAGGCGTTAAATCCTGTCTAAATCAAGCTGAATTTTTCTTCAATAGTAATCTTGAGTCAACTCGTCGTAAAACGAATACAAATTAAGAACTGTCATATCAAAAACTAATTTAAGACTTTGTGATTTTTCTAATAGGTATGTCAATATTTGGAATGAGATGCCTAGTTTAACTACAAGTTCTTCCAATGTACACACATCAAAAGTTGAACTTTCCAAAATAGATTTTTCTAGTTATCTAGGGGGAGCGTGTTAGACGTTGCTCGTGCGACCTGTGCATATTATTACCGCATCCCTTACAGACTGCCCCATAGGGAGGGGTATGAGGGGGTATTAGCCCTATCTAACGTCCTAAAAATTGATCACTGGTTGCCTAATTTTGAGACAAAATGACGTATTTAGTGGACATTTAGCTGCACTATCCCCACAAATTTTCAACTTCGCCCCTGCCTGAAAAGTCTGACCTTGGGGACCTCTTATTCCTTATTATATCTTTTATATCTTCTTTCTCATTCGTTCTTTTTTGCCTTCGTGTTACTTACTTTCAGTTTTGTGCTATTATTTTTCTTGTTTACTTTTGTACTTAGTAGGGATGGGCCGGATTGACTTTTTTGGCGATAGCGGATCTGGATCCGGATCCTAAAAAATTTGGTTCAGCAGATCCAGATCTGGATCTTGGGGCACTCCGACCGGATCCGGATCTTTCAATAATTATATGCATTGTATTTAATTTGTCTAAAATTGAGTTGAAGGAATTTATATTTATTGGTGTCAATAAGTTATCGATAATTGAGGTGTTTGTTTATTGAAATAGTTCACATGTACTAATTTTCATTCATTAAATTGTATTCATGTTTAGATTAATATTGGTTTCATCAGAAAGGAAACGAATAGAAATGAAAGTTATTTTTTTCAGGAATTATGGACTCAAGTTCTTCTTCCACTAGCAGAGTGTGGGATTACTTCACAGTGTCCCCAGATGATGAACAAAAAGCAAAGTGCAATGAATGCGGAATACAGCTATCCAGAAAAGATCGCGGTACTGGATGTCAGAGAAAACATTTGGAGAGGAAACAACGGGCAATATATTAGCAGTTTGCGACTAAAGAAAAAGAGGATAATAAAAATAAAAGTAATTGTAGAACAAATTGTCACTAGTTACGTTAAAAAATTAATTTTTGTGTTTTTCTTCAAAGATAGCCAAAAAAGTGACCGATAAGAAAAATTGATCGAGGAAACGGTTTATATGATTCGGAATCAAATAGAATGCTGCGAGAAGTCAGATATTTTTATAGAATTTGTGAGGAAGTTTATATTTTTCTTCAATTTTCGCCTACGAATTTTTTCCCAAGAACGATATAAAGATTAAATTAAGCATGTCAATAAGTCGCGTCACGTAAATTTTTGATTGAAAAATTGTGCCAACCATGGCAATTTTTCTGTTCGAATAAAACACAAAAATTAAAATTTCGGTTCGGAATCCCACTGAATGAAAAGGAGAACTTGATAATTTCTATTCTCTCACCAGTCATTGACAATCCCAAAGTCTGTTGCGATAATACAAATATACTATTTGAATGGAATTCGCTCACGTTCGAGACAAATAAAAGTAGTTAACATCATACCGCGCCGAGAAAATTTTTGCGTTTTCAGACCCTAAAATTACTAAAATCAAGGAAATTCGGACTTAGACCAGTCAAAAAATTTGTGCCAATTGGCACAAACGCTCAAAAGTTTTTGTGCCAAAAACCACTTTTTGGCACAAAAAACACTGATTCGCACGTGCTTTTGTCACGTCACGTCCACATGAGCTTTTATGTATTAAGTACTCGTATTTACTCTCGTGTTTTCCACGCATTTGATGAATTTCTTTCTTTCTATTTAGGTTTTCAGTATGTTTCGAGGGTGAAAAGTCTTTTTTGTGTCATTGGCACAAATCTTTTTGGCCCTTCGTGATAATTGACACAACAATGTCTGCATGTACAAAAAAACACTGATTATAGTGTTCTTGGTCCTACTCTTTTTTTAATGTTTATAAATGATTTGTGTACCTTAAAATATCAAAGTGATCTTGTACTTCTTGCTGGCGATCTAAAAAATTTTAACAAAGCATTAAACTTCGGTCAACTCCAAAATGTTTTGAATAAGGTAATTGAGTGGTCCACGCTAAATCGATAACGTCTTACACCTTGGGAAAAATAATCTAAAACAAATTTACTCATTGGGAGATTCAACTTTACCTGAGGTTAGTCAAGTAAAAGATTTTGGAATCATAATTACTGACACTCTCTCACAAACTGCTCAGTGTGCTACCCTGGTTAAGAAAGCGTCACGGATTGCAAACCTAATACTGTGCAGCTTCACATCCAGAGATGAAAATTTATTAAGAGACTGCTTTTATCATATTGTTCGTTCTATACTTGAATATTCTAAAGTTGTATGGAATCCAAACTTACAATCGTATATCAACAAAATTGAAAATGTTCAGCGGAGATTTGAAGAAAGAAGGAAAGATAAATTTATCAAATGTGAAGAAAACACAAGAGTAAATACGAATAATACAGAAAAGCTCATGGACGCGACAGAAGCACGTGCAAATTGAGCTTTAAAAAATGACTCAGTTTAGATCGAAAGCAGGGCATATTGTTCGAACGAGTGATACCATCACGTAAGGAATTCCAAACATCAATATTTCACAAGCAAAAGTCATGTTTTAAAGCATTAGAGTTATACTTCGATTTATACAATTTAAATAAGTTGGACGCGTGATAATTGAACGGACTCAAGGTGAAAAATGAATAGGGTAGAATAACTTTAAATTTCAGAATTAAGAACATGTTAAGTCGATACATGTACGTCTAAATGTGAGGTCATCAAGGCCAGATTTGTCGAGGCGCTCCTTATAGCTTAAATCTTTATAACCGAAAAGTATTTTTGTAAACCTCCGTTGAAATTCCTCTACCGTTTTAGCATCCCCAACCAGACAAGGATTCCAGATGGTGAACCATATTCCAGTATAGGGAGAACATAGGATTTAAAAGCCCTGATTTTTAATTCATTGAAGTTAGAGTGAAAACATTTTAAAATCAAATTTGCCACCCTCGATGATTTTTTAACCACATAATTACAGTGATAGGTTGCTGACAATTTTTCATTGAACACAACACCAATATCCTTCATCTCTGAAAAAGTAGGAATCAGAAAATCATTTATATAATACTCAACTTTAAGATTGGGGTTATTACTCCCAAGATGCAAAACAGAGCATTTTTCAGAGAAATAGATAATAGCCATTTCAATGACCGTTCATAAACTTTGACAAGATCTCCTTGTAGTACTTTAGCATTTTGTGTAGCATAGAATATTTTCACATCATCAGCAAAAAGATAAATTTCACTGCTAATACCATCAAATATATCATTTATGAAAATTGAGAACTATGTTGGTACCAAAACTACCCTGAGGAACCACACTGGTGGTAACCCTAATTGGATTGGAGAAGCAATTGCCAATTTTCACCTGCTGAGTCCCATTAAATAAAAAGCCATGTAACCACCTCAATAAAAATTTAGAGATGCCATAGGAAGCTAATTTTCCGACCAGTTTTTCATGAGAAACGGTATCAATGCCTTTTGAAAATCGATATAAATTGAATCTGTTGCTACTTTTTTATCCGAATTTTTAGCCTATAGTGATTTACAACTTAAAAGCTAAAGATCAGAAGATTTTTTCTTTCTAAATCCAAATTGTCTATCATTCAGAAAATTATTTGATTCGAAATAGGCCATCAGGTCTACATTTATAATATTTTCCATAATTGCTTGCATGAGACACAACATAAAGAAACTGGTCTAAAATTTTATACGTTTGCGGTATCCTTTTTTTGAAAATAGGCATTTGATGTTTTCCAAACATTGGAAATTCTCCAGTTCTAAATGAAATTGCAAAAATTGTTCTCAAAGGTTTTGCCAAAACTAGATATAATTTTTTCAGGAAAAAGGCACACGGACTATCAGGCCTAAGAGAAAGTGTAGGCTTCAAATATTTTGGAGTCAATAGGACTCTTAGGAAATCAAATTTGATTGATAAATCTTTGTTAAACTGCTTTTGAGGATATTCAGGGATTTCCTCATTGTCCAAGATAAATACAGATCCAAAACATTGGTTAAATATTTCACATTTCATTTTATCATCAGTTATATCAGACTCACCAAGGAATGGTGTGTCGTTTACAAAAATTTTACAAAGAATTATTCCGATCTAACTACAATATATCGTATCTTGAGTGTCTAAACATCTTAAACCTTGAACATGTTGATCTCAAACGCCATCGCTTTGACCTTGTTCAGCCCTACAATATAATACGCTGTAATATTTATCTTTTCAACAATTTTTCACTTACGTTCACAATAACAATCACGCAAAAAAATCGTTCAAATCTGAGCTTTAAAAATTTCATCGTGATGTTTTCAAATATGACTTTTGTAATCTTGTTGTTAAAGCATGGAATTCTTTACATGAAGAGAGGATACGGTGTCTTCGAGTAATGTAAAAAATTTTTCAAACAAAATAAGTAAAATTAATTTTGACTTTTTTGATAAGGTGTATAACTTAATTTGCTGATAATATTTAGCCCTTACACTTTTATTTTGTATTGTATTAACATTAACTTTCGTAATTAATAAATTATCTCATCTTATAACCAGTGTTTGTGCCAATTGGCACAAGCGCATAAAAATTTTTGCGCCAATCCGTACTTTTTGTGCCAAAAACCATGTTTTGGCACAAAAATACACAGTGTGTGACAGTTCTTCGCTTGGCAATGCTTAGTCGCCAGTGCAGTCACCAGTGCGGCTAGCAAGCCAGTGTTTTTTTTTGTGCACGGACATTTGTGCCAATTGGTACAAAGGGCCAAAAAAAATTAGTGTCAATGACACAAAAAAAAATTTTTACCCTAAAAACGTAGTGAAAATCTCTAAAAAGTTTTGTGCCAAAAGTTTGATAAAAACATAACTAAAGATGCTTTCACTGCACTAATTTGCCTAAAAATCGTCCCTACTCTATTTTCTCTAATCACGTCAATGAGATAAGAAAAACTGATCTAGAAAACGGTTTGCGAATTGAAAAGAAATCGAATGTTGCGAGAATTCAAATATTTTTATGGACTTTGTCAGGAAGTTCATGGGGTAAAACACGTTACATTGGACGCTCTTTGAACTCCGATGGTCCAGCGAGATGAAAAACAAAGAGAACCATATAATTCTTTTTAAAAGTTTTAGACACACCATCGCTCTATGGGGTGGCAAAATTTTATACTACAGCTAATTTTCCCATAAGGGATGTGGGCCTTTTTCTAAACCTTGTATACATGTCCAATGATCGGGCGGGCTCCTACCTAGCATTGGACAGGAAACATTTTTTAGAAAAATGTCGACTTAACGTCTTTACAAACGATAAAGGCGACTTATAGTGACACAATTACGATAACAAAAATCAATATTAATAACATAATGCAAAAAACAAGAGATTTTACAAGAAACAATAATTATAGAGCACGTAATTTTTAAGTTTTTTATTCACTGTAATACGTATTTTGATGATTCATTTATTCATTCATTTATTCATGTAAATGTAAACTCAAGTGTCGATTATAGTACAACATGACGAGGGTATAAAAACCTTGGATCCATCGAAATTGGAGGTAAACAATCATTACAGACTAACGTATTTTTCGAGCTTTAATTAAGAATCTTTCGAACGACTTCGTTCACTTTCGTCGGACTAAGTCTTATAAGCTCTTTTAACATCAGTCATTGTTTCCTGCTTGAACAAAAAAAACACGAAAAAAACCGCAAAATAATACAAAAATAAGCTATACAATGCAAAATCACGAATTAATACAAATGTCATCTAAAACATATACCTAGCAGGAGCAAAAAACCCTTTAGATGCAAGAACAATGGCTTAAAAATGTTCTTAACTCCATAAAAATGCGAAAAATTGCTGTCCAATGTTTGGTAAAACAATGTGAGATGAAAACGTTTTCAGTCAATTCCATGCAGATATTCCGGTAAGGCACATAAGATTACCCAGAAAAAGTGGCTGTAGTGGCCATATAACGTTGGTCAAATAAATTTCTTACCATCCAAATTTTCGATATTTCTCGGGCCGAGGTTTAAAAACGACGATTATTAAAATAAAATTAAATCTATAATTCAAACACAGCATTATTCTTATAAAAGAAATGTTTCCTAACCTAACTGTCTAAACATATTCACTTGAAGAGCAATATTCATTAAGACACAACACTTCGGAAAAAATGACCAATCTTTGGATGTGTCCAATGTAGCGTGTTTTACCCTATTTTTCTTTACTTTTCGGCTACAAATTTCTTCCTTCCAAACAACTATGTAAAGATTAAATTAGGATGTTTTGTCTATAATTGCTTTCTCCTGAAAAAGCCAAATCGCAGGGCGCGTCGCGTAAATTTTTGGTTGAAAAATTGTACCAATAATGTCGATTTTTCTGTTCCAATCAAACACCAAAAATAAAACTTTCGATTCTCAATCCAACTAAATGAACAGTGAAAGTTGACAATTTCTATTCTTCCACCAATCATTGGCAATCTCAAAGTTTGTTGTGATAATACAAATATACTATTCGAATAGAATCCGCAGGCGTTCGAGACGAATGAAAGTAGTCAATATTAAACTCTGACTCGACGCGAAGCGCCGATAAAATTTTGCATTTTCAGCCCCCAAAACATACCTGTAATTGGAGGGGGGTTGGGGGAGGACGCCCCCAACTTGGCCAACCATATACCCAACCCCTCCCCCCAGGTTAGGAAAAAATTAGAAAAAATTGGCAAAAAAGTGTGTTTTTGGGAAAAATTTCGACTTTTTTCGACCCCCTCCCCAAAAATTTCGGATTAACCCCCCCAACTGGTCAGACCTCTTACAGGTATGCCCCAAAATGACTAAAAATCAAGGAAATTTCGCCTAGGACTAGTCAAAAAGTTTGTGCCAATTGGCACAATGCTCAGCTCAAAATTTATTGTGCCATTCCAAATTTTCTTATGCCAAAAACTATGTTTTGGCACAAAAAAAACACTGCTGCTATAGCGCTAGCACAACCAGGGTTTTTTTTGCACACAACAACCAAATTTTGGGCTGTGCAACGAAATTTTTGAGGCCAAGTTGCACAGTGCAACTTGAGGCCTGACTGTCCTTATAGGGTCTTCTTTCCGGAGATGCGTTGCGTTATAAAATGGAAAAAAAAGAGAATTTTCCAGCGCTTCGGGGCCGGATTTTGATTATTTTATAATTTTTCTATATTATTCCACTGCGCGGTTAGAAATTGCTATTATAGCTAATGCTTATAGCTTTTAATCATCAATATATATTATGGTTAAATGTTTGATCCTGTTTTGTTTTCTGGCGAATTTAACGAAAAGCAACATTTTTCTCGGTAAGTTTCCCAAAATTTTTCTGCGATTTTTAAAAACATTTTAACATTTGTGCGATTAAAATATTTTCAGTCCAAGTGGAAATTCTTGCTGGTTGAAGAATTGAAATTCTTGGTTGCTTTCCTCTAGTTTTTGAATTGTAGTCTGTCCGATTGAAAAATTCATCGAATTCACTGAAAAATTAAACCTTCTGTCTTGGAAATCAAAGTTGAAAACGAGCAGCAATCTATAGTCTGTTTTTTATAAAATGCTTCCAAATAGAAAAGTGACAGAAATCAGAACTGTCGTCAAAATAGTTTACATAAAATTCTTACTGTAAAATTTTTCACTCGAAAAATTGGTAAAGGTTAAGGTCAGTATATTCAAAAATTTCCAGTCCTTCATACATATATTGTTCATCAGAAAATCGCAAAAATCTGAAATACTACTTGCTTTCCACTTTCATTATTTGGAAGCATTTCAAGAAAAACAGACTATAGAATATCAAAATCACTAAAAAAAATTTCAGCGCTACGCGCCGAACAAGTTACTCGTACCAACCTTTTCATTTTCGATTTCAAAACTCAGAAAATTGGGTTTTAAAGCATAAAACAGACGCTATTCGAATAAAACACAGGAAAACTAGCTTTTGGTGGTCCTTCCGATTAACTTAAGCTGGCCTGATATTTTACCAATAATAATATTTAAAAAATTAGCCAATTACTTAGTCCACCCATTAAAAAAAATTTCAATATTTCAGTACTGACTGGGCGCCTTCCGAGCATCTGGAAAATGGCTCATGTGACTCCAGTTTTCAAGAAAGGGATCACGAGTGAACGTTTCAACTATCGGCCTGTATCTTTAACTTGAGTTTGTTGTAGGATTCTTGAAAAAATCATAAAAGCTCAAGTGACCAACTTTCTTACTGTAAATAATTGCATTTCTGATCGTCAGTTTGGTTTTGTGAAGAAAAGATCCTGTGAAACCCAGCTCTTACTGTTCCCTAAATACTTAATTGATAACATTGACAAAAAAAGGGCAGTTGATGTAATATATTTGGATTTCTCTAAAGCTTTTGACACAGTAACACATTCGAACTTTATTGCAAAAGTGGAAAAATATGGTCTAAAGGGAAATTTATTGTCATGGATTACTGATTTTCTTCATGATAGACAACAAAGAGTTAAGTTAAAGAATACCTTGTCTACTTCTCAAAATGTAACAAGTGGTGTCCCTCAGGGCAGTGTTTTGGGTCCTTTACTATTCCTTTTATATGTCAATGATATAGATAACCTACCACGATCACCTGAAGTAAGCCTGCTTTTGTTCGCTGATGATATAAAAATCTTTAGCTGTACTGAAAACAGTGGGGACCTTCAAAAATTTATAGAATCTATTGTCAGATGGTCTGAAAGATCTCAACTTACTCTCTCTACTTCTAAAAGTAAGGTAATGCATTTTGGATTAGATAACAAAATGAAGAAATACAAAATTTATGATAGAATAATTGAGGATACTGATAATTATGTTAAAGATCTTGGTATTTTTTTAACCAAAAATTTTAAATTTGATGAACATATAGGCCATATTATAAAGAATGCTTACTCCAGATTATATCTTATATTTCGTCGATTTGTAAGCAAAGAGAAATTCTTACTGACTAATGCATACAAAACGCACGTCAGACCTATTCTGGAATATGCAACTACCATCTGGTCACTAGTGATGGACCGATGGCCAAAAATTTGCCATCGGCCGATGCCGATGCATCGGTCAGGGTCACCAATGGCATCGGCCGATGGCCGATTGCCGATGCATCGGCTGTAACATGTACAAAATGCAACCTGAAGTTGCTACACTGTAATAAATTTGAAATCATTATGAATTATTCACCAAGTTCTACTGATATTTCCAACATTCAATAATTAACAACATTTCATTCATCCAATTTGTCATCAACAAAGGCATCTGTTGAACTACCTTCACTTTGATTGCTGAGTTCACTAGAAGCTTCTTCAACTTCAGCTTGTTTTTCCAGTTTGCACTATTGAATCCAATCTCAGCAATAAACTGGATCTTTTCCCACTTCTAACATCTTTTGCTTTTTAAAATGATCGTTCACTAGCTACTGACCCAATTGGAGGTGATAAAAATTTCAAGGCAAGCTAAAGAAATTTTTTTCAAAATGAAACTTATTTTCAATTGCACACTGTTTTGACTCACATTGGGTAATTCTGGTTTTGTTGCAGCATTTTTCTTCCCTTATTCTAGTAATCTACTATTCCAAAACAAAGGCTTTTGCTTGCTCAAATGTTGACGTTGCACATTTTTCGGGCTACAGCTCATCTTCAGATGAACTTGCAATGGCCAAATAGTGCCTGAAATTGATCAGTTTTATGTAAATGCTTGAATTATTTACATTATTATTAATTGTGGCTTACTGAGAAAGTTTGGAGAATGAGTTTGAAGATTCATTCAAATTTTTGAACCATATTTTAAGAAAAGCGTTGATTTTGTTGTTCTTGATCGATAACCATTATAACCAAAGCTAGTTCAGCATTGTCTTCTGCTTGAGGATCACAGAAAGCCTAAATTATTTAATTTTGATTTGTATGATCAATATGTGTTATATTTCAAATTTCAATCCATCCTTTTTAAATCGAGGATCTAGTAAAGATGCCGAAGCATGAAGTCTATTGTCTTCAATGGGTTTAAAGTGGGCTCGATTATCATTTCTATAAAAATATTGGTTCATTTCTCCCGACAATTCCTCCTTCAATGAACCCAATCCAGCAAAGTTGAAATATGGATTGAGTGGCGTAAAATTCTTAATCTACGATTCTTTAATTTATGTTTTTCAAAAAACTTTAGCCACAAAATCTGGCTTACTTTTCTTCGGCTATTTTTTCCGAAATACAGGCGTTTTTAGATTCATAGATTTTTACAGTTTCTGCAAAAGATTTTAACAAATTTACAAGCTGCCAAAACATAATTATCTAAGGTGTGGATACATTATACATGTATTAAAGTATATTCCTACCGCCGTAGCTAAAATATTCCATTCATAGCTTGTCAAATTCTTGTTATTTAGTTCATCAATGGCAACACAGGGCAAATATGCCAGACATTAAAACAACCATTTTCACAAAAAAATAATGTATTCACTAAAGTAAATGTAAAATATAATGTGAACAATCTCTTTTTTAAGCATAAGCACCAGCATTAATTGTAACAAAAGTTGACAAACAATCGGCCGATGCCGATGAAAAAAAATTAGTGTTAATTTGATTTCCAAACAGCGTATTCAGTTACAGGCTTCTTTCTACATGTACAAAGATCGACCGAGAAATCTTTGCGCGAAGAAAATTAAACACGATATTTCGTTGTTTTTTGCACAAACCTTCTTCCAAGATAGCACTTGAGTTCATTTTCTTCTGACTTAAAAGTATAGGGTTTTGAAAATGCAGCTTCTGTTCTTATTGTTTTGTTGTTTCCTACATCTTTCTTGCACTAGGCAACACATTCTTTTAGACTTTCTAAAATGCTTGAAAATCAATTTAAGGACGATAAACATACATGGTTCGAAAACAAGTATATATCATTTTACAAACTGCAAAATATGTTCATACTTTCATAAGTTTGACAAATTCAAATTGAACTTGAAGTTTATGAAAATCATCTTCATTAACGATCATGAATTCAAACTCGGCTCCATAGTCCATATATAAAATGATAGTGACAAAAATGGAAAAATTGAGATTTTTATCTACTTATTAAATAAACCAAAATTCATCTTTTCCATGCCGAACCCCCATATTTTTCCCTTTGTCAAGAATTTTTTCCCCAGAAAGTTTGATTTGTAGAAAAACAGTGAATAGACTAATTTGAAAAATTATATAATGAGATCCAGCGCGAAGCGCCGGAAAAATTTCGATGTTTTATGATTTTAGAGCCTGTAAAACCCTTCCTTTAAGTCTAACACTGAATGAAAATAACTACAATTCACTTACCACCTGTACCCCCAACTTTGGCCAACAATATACCCAACCCCCCCTCCAGTTTGGGAAAAATTAAAAAAATTTGCAAAAAAGTGTATATGTTTTTTGGCTTTTTTGGGAAAAATTTCGACTTTTTTCGACCCCCTCCCCTCAAATTTCGGATTTACCCCCCCCCCCCCCCGCAACTGGTCGGACCTCTTACAGGTATGCACCAAAACGAATGTTTTCGGTTTTGAATTCCCCAAAATTTTTACCACAATGAGAAACATTACCCAAAATTTTTTTTCCTCATTTCGAAATGTTTTTCCTCAAAAGACTCCATTTGAGGGAAAAAACGGTGTACAACATATTTCGTATGCGCGCTCTTCAGCCCTCACAGTAAATAGTAAGAGAAGTAAAGTTAAAAAAAGTCCTCCAGTTTTTGTGCAGAGGATTTCGACTCGCTACACTGATGTGGAGATGAATTGACTTTTCCACTATTCACTTCGATGTTTTATCTTGTCAATGATGTTGTAGGCAGTAGTCTGTTCTTATGATACAAAGTGAATCTACTGTAACCAAAAGTGCGAGATCTGTCACATACCTGTAATAATTGGGAGGAGGTCATACCTGTAATTGGGAGGCTGTTGGGGGGCACCCCTCCCCAACTTAGCCATCGATGTACCCAACATCACCCAACCACCCCCCTCCCAGTTTGGAAAAAATTTAAAAAATTTGGCTTTTTTTGGGAAAAATTTCGTTTTTTTCCGACCCCCTTCCCCAAATTTCGGATTTACCCCACTGTTTTTTTCCCCCAAATCGTGCTTTTTCGGGAAAAAAAATTCGGAAAGGGGAAAAAAATTTTGGGCTCTTTCCCCATTTGGGGAAGAAAATTTTGGGGATCGGATACAGAAAAGATGCATTTTGGTGCATTTTAGAAGGTCATAATCTCAAAATTTTCCGGCGCTTCGCGCCGATTATAACTTTAATAATCATTATTATGCATTACTAACCCCTGGCGCGGCTTTTAGCATGTCTACTTTCATTTATCATATAATCTATAATAGTTTTCATCATCTTGAACGTATTATCTCATGTTTTCATTGGTAATCTTCAATATTTTATCATGATAATTAATGAAGATTCGCATTTTTTCCTTTTGAGTGAGAAAGATCAATACGTCAAGTCTCTAAGCTTTTTGATGCAATTATTTCTTTTCTAACGTAAAATCAATTTAAATGCTTCATGGAAATATCCTTCGGAAATTTATACTCTGCTTACTCATATATTTTCGACCAAGTATGAGAGTTTACAAATAAATTATACTGGTTTTAAAATTTTTCAAGTAAAATTCTAGAAATTACGACTTTTGAACACGAAATTCAAATCTACTTCTTGAAATGAACGTTCGGAAAATTGATTTTCCAGCGTCGCAGAATATCAATACCCAAAAAATTTTTCCGGCGCTTCGCGCCGGAAAGATTAACATCTCTTTTAGGTTCTCACTTGTCAACATAGAGGACTTAACCATCGATTTCTCATGTAATTCAAAGTCATTATGCTTTTGGATAGTTTGCTTGAAAGTTTGTTCCAATGCTTGTAGATTAAACTTTGAACTCGAAAATTTCAATTTTTTCCTCAATTTTGATGAATTAACGGGTCTAAAAACACCAGAAGGCTTGAAAAAGCCCAAAAACACGTAAATAAAGCATCTGTGAGCATTTTTAAGCGAAAAAAACGACTTCGGGAAAATGGGGAAAAAAATTTTGATCCCTTTCCCCATTTGGGGAAAAGGCCCGGGGGAAAAAAACAATGATTTACCCCCCCCCCCCCCAATGGTCGGAGGTCTTACAGGTATGGGGGGCATGGGGGTCCCCTACCCAGTGTTTTTTTTGTGCCAAAACATGGTTTTTGGCACACAAAAAATTTGAAATGGCACAAAAAATTTTGAGCGTTTGTGACGTTTTCTCCACATGTAGAAATGCAGATGACATGTACTGTAGTTTTATTGACATTTTGAAGCCCATTATAACACAACACGTACCCACATCTAAACTAAGTAAGGCAAAAAAATATCCCAAATACCTCCAGAAGCTACTCGCTAAAAAATTAAAACTTTGGAGAAACTATAGGAAAACTAAATCAGCCCGTGACAAGTTTCTTTTCAACAGTCATTGTAAATTTTTGAAAAATCAAATCAAATCACATCAAATTGACATTGAAAAGAAACTTATTGACAGATCAGATCCCAGAAGTTTCTATAATTTTGTAAATTCCAAAATCAAATCAAATAGAGCTATTCCCCCAATTTGTATAGGTAATGGAATTATTTCTGATGAAGAGAAGATCAAAAGGCCGAACTTTTCAATAATTATTTGACATCAGTCTTTACCAATGATAATGGTTCTGTGCCTTTTTTCCCCAAAAGAACTATGTCTGAAATCTCCAATTCATCATTTTTGGTTGAGCTACTTCGTGCTGCTCTTCTTGAACTGAATCCGTCCCTTGCCTTGGGTCCTGATGGGTTATGTGCCTATTTTATGAAAAAACCATACCGGTACTTGGGGGGGTTGGGGCCCCCCCTCCCAACTTGGCCAACCCTGTACCCAAAATCATTCCCCCCCCCAGGTTGGAAAAGATTAAAAAAATTTTCAAAAAAGTGTATGTTTTTTGGCCTTTTTTGGGAAAAATTTCGACTTTTTCCTACCCCCCCCCCCCAAAAAAATTTCGGATTTACCCCCCCCCCCTAACTGGTCGGAGATCTTACAGGTATGGAAAAAACTATCCAATTGTTTGGCCGACCCACTTTCTCATATCTTTGAGGTTTCTTTTAGATCTGGGGCATTACCATCTATATGGAAAACTGCAAATGTAATCCCAGTATACAAAAAAGGTGATTCCTCATCGATTTCCAATTACCGACCAATTTCTCTTTGTTGTATTGCTTGTAAAGTCATGGAAAGCATTATTAACTCTTCTATTTTAGATTACCTTAAGAGAAACTCTCTATTATCTCCCTTTCAGTTTGGGTTTTTGCCAAAAAAGTCATGTGAAACACAGTTGCTCAAATGCAAAAATTCATGGACCAAACTTATTGATTCAGGATCTTCCATTGATTTGATTTACATTGATTTTAAGAAAGCTTTTGACTCTGTCTCCCATAGTAAGCTTGCTCTAAAGTTGAAAAAGTATGGCATCTGTGGTTTTCTTGCGAATTGGATCATCGCCTTCCTTTCAAATTGCATCAAAAAGTCGGCACTTATCCACTTTGGTCCACCTGCCGCTGCGTCAACCATTGGCGTCTACAGTAATTGAGCAGCTATCCTGTGTACATCAGTAAAAGCATTAATTTGCTTACACAATCTTGGGCTTAGGGGCGTAGCGATGCGATGCGCCCGAAGGGCACAGCGCTGCGCTGGCACCCTCGATGCCTCGGTTCACGCTGCTGGCTCCGCTTCCTTGGTGTCTCTGATCTTTGTCAATTATTGAATTGGATTGGGGATGCTCGAATGGAAATATAAACAGTAGGTTCGCATTTCTGTTCAACAGGAATCGTCAGCTGTCTTATTGTAGACGCCAGCGGCAGCAGTTGACGCCAAGGTACTAGGTGGACCAAACTGGATAAGTACCAAAAAGTCTGCATTAACAACAAATTTTCCCTAACATCAGACGTGAGCAGTGGTGTCCCCCAGGGGAGTGTTCTTGGTCCAACTCTTTTCCTCTTGTTTATAAACGACCTCCCTGATACTTTAAAATCCCATGTCTATCTTTTCGCAGATGATGTGAAAATTTTTAACACCTCCACACAATGTAAAACTCTTCAAGATGATCTTGATCAGATTTTCAATTGGTCTAAAACATGGCAACTCGAAATTTCGGCTGAAAAAAGTTCTATTCTCTATATGGGCCATGCAAATCCAAAGGTCCCCTACAATTTAGGGTTGTCTGAAATTCCAGGTGAAAACCCATACGTCAGAGACTTGGGCGTACTTATATCCCAAAACTTGAGTTTTAGAGATCACATAGCATCAATTACCAAGAAAGCCTTTAGCTTAAGTTCTTTGATAATTAGAACCTTTACTTCCCATGATACTTCTAACCTTGTACGCGCGTTTACTGTTTATGTTAGACCCCTGCTAGAATATTGTTCAACTGTTTGGAACCCTTACTATGCCTCTGACATAAATCTCATTGAAAAAGTTCAGAGAAGATTCACAAAGAGAATATGTGGTTTTGGGTCTATCCTTTCATATGATGAGCGTTTAACTAAGCTATGCCTTGATAGCTTAGAAATACGCCGACTACGTGCCGCCTTATGCATGATGTTTCAAATTATTAAAGGCCAATCCTGTCTGCAAAAATCGGACTTCTTTATTAGCAGTAATTTCGAGTCCACCCGTCGTAAAAATGACTACAAACTCAAAACAGGTGAAGCTAAAACAAATATTAGATTATACGATTTTTCCAACAGGTACATTAATATCTGGAATGAACTTTCAGCCGAAGTTCTTAGTTCTTCCAATTTACACACATTCAAAACGAAAATCTCTAAGATTGATTTTTCTGATTATCTCGGGGGAGCCCGTTAGCCTGTTACAAAATATGTAACCTGCACTTCCTATTACCGTCATTAACTTGTTTACTGTAGCGCATATTTTCGCTGCGATATTGTATTTGTCGTTTTGAAGTAGCCGTCGATTGAGTTTTCGGAACTTTTCTTCGTTTTCTTATTTCATTTTAATCGTTTGTTCTCGCGTTTTAACCTTTTTTCTTTTCTTGTGTTTTATTTCGCCTGACAGGTAATAAATCTTCTTCATTCATTCATTCATTCATTCATTCAATTGGCACAAAATTCTTGGCTGTTCAAACATTAAATTTCCTTGATTTTTAGACGATTTAGGGGCCGAAAATGCAAACAATTTTCGGCGCTTCGCGCCGAGTCAATGAATATAATTTTATCTACTCATATTTGACCCGAACGCGAATGGGTTCTCTTCGGACAGTGTATCAGCATCGTTGCAGCAAAGTTTATAGGCTGTCAATGAATGATGAGTGGAAATAAATTCTGAATTTCAGTCACATTCGGATTAAAACTGAAATTCTTACTTTTTGTGCTTGACTCATTCAAATAGAAAATGCGATATTGTTGGTGGTGGTACATTGCCCGGACCGAAAATTTACACAATTTGGACTTTATTTTCACTAGTCTTTACTTGTTCTTAAATACATAAAGATCCGTCAGTCGAAAATTGAATCAAATTTGAACTTCCTGAAAGAGTTTATTTAAATTTTCTCAGCATTCCATTTGTTTTCGAGTCGTAGTGAACTACTTACAGTTTTTTCTTATCTCACTGACATGGCTAGCTAAAAAATAGGTTGGGAACGATTTTTACAAATAATTGATGCGTTAAACGTTAACTTTTTATCGAAATTTTAGTTTAAAACTTTTCCGCAGTTTTCAGTATGTTTCTAGTAGGAAAAAAATTTTTGTGCCATTGACACAAATTTTTTTGGCCTCTTGTGCCAATTTGCACAAATGTCCGTGCACAAAAAAACGCTGCCCCCACTCCCAACTTTGTCGAACCCTATACCCGACCCGCACCAAAGTCGGAAAAAATGAGGAAAAAAAGTGGCTTTTTTGGCCTTTTTTGGAAAAATTTTCGAAATTTTTTCGACGTTTTGGGGGTTTTTCCGACCCCCTTCCCCAAAATTTTGGGTTTACCCCCCCCCCCCCAGTCAGATTTCTTACAGGTATGATCTGTCATCAATTTGATTGGTCGAAAAATTTCATACCTTCAATTTGATTGGTCGAACCCCTGCTGTTGTCTACACAGCAAAAATGACCTGCTGATCTAAAATGGTTATCAAATGCCATACTCTGATCAAAGTCACCCCATTTTATATTATAAAAAAAAATCAATAAATTTTTTCGACCAATCAAAATGATGACAGATCCCGCTTCGCAATGCTGTATAACTAAGCGTGCGATCGCTAATTTGCGGCGGCCAGCGGTATTTTTTTTTGCTTTACAGCAACCAAATTTCGGGCTGTGCAACCAAATTTTTTCTGCCAAGTTGCAAAAGTGCTTTCTGTCCGGAGATGCATTTTTATGTGTTCTAAAATGAAAAAAAGTGAAAATTTTCCTGCGCTTGGTGCCGAGTTTCAATTCATTTATAATTTTTTATATTATTCTAATGCGCGGTTAGAAAATGTCATTTTATCCAGGTTTTTTTGCACAAGCCAGGTTGCAATGTGCAACCTGGAGAAAAATTTTGGTTGCACAGATAGATTTTAGGTTTCTCACTCTAAAATCAATAAATTAGCTCAATTTAATCGGAAAAAATACGAAAAGCTTTTTTCTGTATTTCATTCGAATCGCGTCAGATTTAGACTTTCAGAACCCAATTTTCTGAGTTTTGAAGAAAAAATGAAAACGTTGGTATGAGTAACTTGTTCGGCGCGTAGCGCCGATAATTTTTTTGGGATTTTGATATCCTAGATTGCTGGATAATGAATTTTTTCAACTTTTATTCCCAAGCAAGAAGATTTGATTTTTCAGGGAATACAATGAATTTTCAGTCGGGAAGACTACAATTCAAAAACTAGAGGAAAGCAAACAGGAACTTCAATTCTTCAACCAGCAAGAATTTCGAGTTGGACTCAAAATGTCCTAATCACACAAATGCCAGACTGTTCTTAAAAATCGCAAAAAAATTTTGGTAATATAACGGAGAAAAATCTTGCTTTTCGTTCGCCACAAACAACACAGGATCAAACATTCATCTGTAAATGTTGATAATTAAAAGCTATAAGTATTAGCTAAAATGACATTTTCGAATCGCGCTCTGGAATGATATAGAAAAGTTATTAAATAATTAAAATCCGACGCGGAGCGCCGGAAAATTTTCACTATTTTCCATTTTATAACGCATAAAAATGCATCTCCGGACAGGACTCAATTTAACCTAATCATAACGGCCGTCAGGCTCCAGGTTGCACTGTGCAATTTGACACAAAAAATTTGGTTGCACAGCCCGAAATTTGGTTGTGCAAAAAAACCCTGATTCTAGCTAATGCTTATAAGTTTTAATAATCAATTTATTTATGGATAAAAATTTAATCCTGTGTTGTTTTTTCACAAATTTGACTTGGTTATTTTCCAAAATTCTTTTTTTTTGCGATCTTTAAAAAAATTTGACTTTTGTATGAATAAAACATATTGAGTTCAAGTAGAAATTCTTGTTGGTTGAAGAATACAAATTCTTGGTCGCTTGCCTAGTTTTTGAATTGTAGATTGCCCTACTGACAATTAATTGAATTCAATTAAACTTTCTGTCTAGGAAATATGTAAAAGTTGAGAAGATTCAAAAGCCTCAACAGCGCTGCGCCCTAGGGGCGCAGCTGCTGTACCCTAAGCCTAAGGAAAATTTTAAATTAAAAATAAATGTCTAGTCACCAAGGTTTTTTTTTGACCTACGAGTCACAAGCCAAGTGGCTTGTTGACCTAAAATTTTACAAGCCATTCCAAATTTTTACGCATGAATAAATTCCAATGCCACGTTATTTTTTAAAGAAATGTATATATTGAGCATCACGCCAATCGATCAAAAAAGAGATGTCATTCAACATTTATTCAATAACATTTTAGAGCCGTATTCATTAAAATTCGGGAAACATTTGAAATTTTTGAGTTTGATCGATGTCTAATTTACAAGCATTGTGGAACAAATTTTCCAGCAAACTATCCAAGAACATAATGACTTTGAATTACGTGAGAAATTGACGATTAAGTCCTCTATGGTGACAAGTGAGAGCCCAAAAAAGCCATTAATTTTTCCTGCGTGAAACGCCGGAAAAATTTTTTGGGTATTGGCATTTTGCGATGCTGGAAAATCAATTTTTCAAACACTTATTTGAAGAATTAGATTCGAATTTTGTGTTCAAAAGCCGTAATTTCTAGAATTTTATATTTGAAAAATTTTAAAACCATCAATTTATTCACAAACTCTCATGAACTTGGCCGATAAGATATGAGTAAGAAGAGTAGAAATTTCCAAAAACTACTTCCATGAAGCTTATGATTGATTTTACATTGAGAAAGGAATAATCGCTTCAAAAAGTTTACTGACTTGACGTATTGATCTTCCTCAAAAATGTGTCAAGGAAAAAATGTGAATCTTCATTAAATATCAAGATGAAATATTGAAGAAAAAAATAGAATTAAAACATGATGTTTAAGATGATTAAAACTATTAAAGATTAAATGATAAGTAAAAGTAGACATGTTAGAAGCGGCGTCTGAGCTAGGAAATAAATAATAATGCTTATTCAAGTTATAACCGGCGCAAAGCGCCGGAAAATTTTGACATTATGACCTTCTAAAATGCATCTTTTCTGTATTCGATGTGATCAAACACATGACTCAAAAAATTCTGACAAGCCAGTTTGGCTTGTTGGACTAAAATTCTACAAGCCATTTTGTCGGTCCAACAAGCCATGGCTTGTAAAATGCTAAAAAAACTATGCTACTCACTAATCACAGAAATCGATGAAAATCGAAATTATTAAAATACTAACCTCAAATTAGATTTCCAAATTCGTCGACTTTCGACAATAAAGGGTAATATTCCCAACATGGTCGGAAAATTTGCATTATATATGTAAAAGTCTGAAAATAGTTATATGTGAATCTTATGGCAAAATACCTTGCAGAGTTTGAACCGGCCGTTCAAATTTCGTCATTTTTTGTTTCCGCGCTTCCATTTTGCCTGTAATAATTAAAAAATAACTATTTATGGTATAAACGGTAGGTAAATGCATTTCAGGCGCTTGGCGCCCGAAATGAATTCTACCTCAAGTTACTTTTACTTATACCATCGTTTTCATTTTCTCTCCAAAACACAGAAAATTGAGTTTCAAAAGCCCAAAACCGACGCCAATCGAATGAAATAAAGAAAACTAGCTTTTCATGATTTTTCCGATAAAATTAAGCGAATTTATTGATATTAAAGTCAATCACAGTTTTGTTTTCCTCAATCGACCATTTTTGGGGAATTTATTTCGAAATTGAGGAAAATTTTTTTGTGTTAGACATCACTTTGAGGAAAAACTTATTGATGCTCAAGTCGGGGTTTTTTTTTGTTCATGACCCATTTGCACAACGGCAGCCAATATTTCATTTGTATAATTTGTACATAGCAAAAATAGGTATAATAAAGCAACCGGTGTTCCTCTACGTCATGACCAACTAATATCCAAATCACTGTAATTTTCAAGTTTTATTTACAACTACGAAAAACATTCATTGAAATTGAGCAAAAAATTGAAATTTACGAGTGTCAAGTCTGATTTACAAGCATTGTTGAGCAAATTTTCTAGAAAACTATCTAATAGCATAATCAATTTGCATTAGGTGATAAATCGAGAGTTAAGTCCTCTATGATGACAAGTGAAAGCCCAAAAAAGATGTTAATTTTTCCGGCGCGACGCACCGGAAATATTTTTTGTGTATTTACATTCGGTGACGCTGGAAAATCAATTTTCCAAACATTTTTTTCAAGAATTAGATTCGAATTTTGTGTTCAAACGTCGTAATTTTTAGAATTTTATCATCTGAAAAATTATAAAACCAGTAATTTATTCGTTAACTCTCATGAACTTGGCCGAAAAGATATGAGTGGAAAAGTAGAAATTTCCGAAAACTACTTCCATGAAGCTTCCGAATGGATTTTACGTTGAGAAAGGAATAATCGCTTAGAAAAGTTTACCGACTTGACGTATTGATCTTTCTCAAAACTTTTTCAAGGAAAAACTGTGAATCTTCATTAAATATCAACAAAAAATATTAAAGATTACCAGGTAAAACATGAGATAATACGTTTGAGATGATGAAAACTACATATTATACATCAAATGATAGGTGAGGGTAGACATTCTGAAAGCCGCGTCTGAGCTAGGTAATACATACATATTAATGATTATTAAAGTTATAAGAAAATTTTGAGATTATGAACTTCTAAAATGCACTAAAATCATACATGTAACGGAGCCCCGAGGTCTGGGGGGTTGGGCGACTTCTTTGGGGTCGGGGTCAGTAAGTCCCAAAATTTTGGGGGGAGGGGTCTCTCAAGAAAAAAAATTTGATTTTTTCACGAAAAAAGTCCGAAAAATAGTTCAAAAAATAGTAATTTTTCCCTAAAAAGACCGAAAAAATGTATCCATGGCGCGAAGCGCCAAGAAAATTCACATTTTTTACCATTTTTCGTTCAAAAATTGACATTTTTTGTCAAAAAATTCATATTTTTCAGTATTTTTCCGACCAAAAGTATGGGGCTCCCTACGGCTACCATATGGCTAGCCATTGGATTGGAAAATCCTAGGGGGCGGTCGCCTAATGGCTAGCCATATGGTTGACGATTTCTGGGGGGGGTTCCCATAGCACTTCCCCCCCTCCAATTACATGTAGACTAAAATGCATATTTTCTGTACATGCCTTATCCCCAAAATTTTCTTGCCTAAATGGGGAAAGAGTCGTTTGTACAATGTAACAAATGACTACCCCAATTTTGTTTGCCCCCAAAAATTTTTATTTGCCTCCGGCACTGACTCAAGTTCACATTTTTATGTCAGATTGTCAGCCGTGATTATTTTTCTAGAAAATCCCTTGGATTCAGATCAGTGTTTTTTTGTGCCAAAACATAGTTTTTGGCACAAAAAAATTGGAATGGCACGAAAAATTTTGAGCATTTGTGCCAATCGGCACAAATTTTTTGACTGGTCTACGGCTAAATGTCATTGATTTTTTTGTCATTTTGGTGTCAAAAAGTATCAACTACTTTTATTTGTCTCGAACGCGAGAAAATTCCATTCAAATAGTATATTTGTATTATCGCAACAGCCTTTGAAATTGTCAATGACTGATGAATGAATAGAAATTCTTCTCTATTCATTCAGTTGGATTTGGAACCGAAATTTTTATTTTTGATGTTTGATTCGAACAAACAAATGGACATTGTTGACACAATTTTTCAACTAAAATTTATACGACTGATAGACATCACATCCTTAATTCAATCTTTACGTCGTTGTTAGGAAGAAATTCGTATCCTAAAATTGAAGAAAAATGTAAACTTTGTGACAAATTTTATAGAAATATCGGAATTCTCGCAGCCATCTATTTTTTCATTATTCACTCGTTTTGTTTTCATTGGCATACTCAAATAAAACATTATTATTATTATTAGATTTTTTCCCGAATCATATAAAACATTTTCTCGGTCAGTTTTTCTTATCTCACTGACGTGGTTAGATAAAATAGAGAAGGTAGGGTTTTTATGCAAATTAAAGCGGTAAAAGTGTCCTTAGTTATGTTTTTATCAAACTTTTGGCGAAAACTTTTTAAAGGTTTTCATTATGTTTTTAGGATGAAAAAAACTTTGTGCCATTGGCACAAATTTTTTGGCCCTTTGTGTCAATTGGAACAAATGTCCGTGCACAAAAAAAAACACTGACTCCGATTATTTCTTCAGAAAATCCTTTTATTGATATATTATTTTCCAACAACGATCGCATTGCTCCCGTATTTCTCAGTTCCACGCCATAAATTATGGCAACTTCACGAAAATTAACAGACTTTTTATACATTAACCAGAAGAAGAGAAATGCTGAGAATCTCAGTAGTCATGAAAATGTACATTCTGAAAATTTTGACGATCGAATGGAAGTTAGAACATCTGCTCAAGCCGAATCCGATGTTCATGATGACAATGAGTTTGCCAAAACAGTTGTTGATGTAGAAGCTTGTAATTTACAGAATTCTGCAATTAATTCAGATGCCGAACTGTTAACTGATCACAATGATGATGAAGAAATGCTGCTGGGTGATGCACAAAAAGACTGCGCAACACAACAACAAAAAACGGTCGTTTCGAATCCATTGCAACCTAAATTCACTTCGCTAGAAAATTCATCAAATAATTAAGTCAAATGTACAATCTGTGAACAAAACAAGTGAATTATTCTCTTGCTTGGCTCTTGTAAAGTTACGTAAATATTTATTTATAAGCAGGTCAACTTTCTGAAAAAAACTGTCGGTTTTTTGGTAGAATAAGATGCAATCTGCAACCAAAATTTTTCCCCATGTTGCACGTTGCAACCTGGTCTGTGCACAAAAATCCCTGATTGCGGCGACTACAAGACGAAGCACCATTTTCTCCTCGAACATTTTTTCCGCATGAGGACCATAGCCGAGGTTTTTTTCCTCATTTTCTAACAATTTTCCACATTTTTGAAAACTTTTATAATGTGGCCACGGATGCTTTTTTTCTGCATTTTAGGCTCAAGCAGAAAACAATGCACATTAACTATAACTGGACCAATGTTGTATTACGAATCACAACACACATGCATAGTAACACGTTAATTTTTATAAAATCATGTACTTGCTAAGTCGTAGAGAAATTTAAGATTTTTGGAAATGAAAGCCTTCTGAATTCAATTTCATTTCATTTATTTTACATTTTTCTTTATATTACTGTATGTTCATGAAAATGAGTCACAGCATGGGCAAATTTCATCAGAAAAACGATTAAAAGCTATATTTTTTATATTTTATTCGATTCGCATCAGTCTTAGATTTTTCAAACTGAATTTAATCAGTTGTGAAGGAAAATAATTGAAAGGCTGGCAAGGCTGTCTTGTTCAGCGCGTAGCGCCGAAAAATTTTGATTTTGAGGCGTCTAAAAATGCATTTTTTCAGCGTATTCTACTGCAACTATTGATGTTCATGATCTTTTCGCCATTTGGCAAACGATTTCAAAGATTTTTTCGCCGTTTTAGCGGAATCATTTTTTTCGCTCAAAAATGTTGACAAATGCTTCATATATCTTTTTGAGCTTGTTTGAACATTCTAATATATTTGGAGTTAGTAATTTACCAGTCATAATTATTGTTTTCAAATGATCTAAAGAATAAAAAAGCGAGATATTGGATATCGGTTATTAATTTAGATCAAACATGTATCCATAATATATTGATGATTGGAAGCTATACACGTGAGCTAATCGATATTTTCTATCCGCGAACTATGAATAACATCAATACTTACAAATTATTTGAAAAATTGTAGTCAAAATTCTGCGAAGAATTACATCCTCCGCTAAAAACATCATTGAAAGTTTAAAATCTATAATCTCATTTGGATGAAATTAATGAAAAACACTGAAATAAGTCAACATCGTCAAGATAAAAGAAGGCTGAAAATCATCGTTTAGCTTTCTCTGCTTAGGTTTTCTTTGACAGGACCAGCTTACAACCTGACAAAATTCCATTTTATCCGCTCAGGCAGACTGACCGTACGGAGGTATGAACCATACTCACCATTTTTTCTCTTTTTTTAAAAATTTTTTTCATTTATGAAAACGTTAATATTGTGCCAACAAGTGCTTATGTATTTTATGAGCTTACTCAAATACTATGTTGTCCCTGGCATCAATAGTTCATAAAAATGACCAGGAAGTTAAACACCATTTAATCAGGTTATTTTGTGATGATAAGCGACACAATTGGTATTATTTATGTCGTATGCACAAATCCACGTGGTCGTGGCGTCAGAAAAGTCTCGGTGTGGGCTCGAAACCTCGTGCGTATGCATACAAAGTGACACATTACCCACTGCACTAACCGAGTCATGTGGATTGTTCAGATTCCAAACAAAAGTCAGCTGCTGCTAACAGTTATGTGATTAGAATTATAAAATTTAGTATACGGCGCAGGGCCGCAAAAATTTGTCAATTTTTATATTCTAATACGCTGGTAAATGAATTTCCTCAATAATTATTCCTCAATAGAAGCTTCAAACTTTCATTCTAGATGATTTCATCGTTTCTGAATGCAAAAACTTCCACAACGTTTAGAAAGTTTTGAGCCGGAAAATACATTGGGATGCTTAATGAAAAATCTCAATTTTCGTCAAAATCCGAACAAAAGACCGAAGGTTAATCATTAAAAACGTGAAGTACTTTGGTTGATAAAACTGTCGAAAAGTAATTGTCAAGTAGAAGTGGATATGTTAACGGCTGCGCCTAATAGAAAATAATGACTATGAAACCCACCAAAATGCATCTTATTGGTCCTCCCAAATTTTTTTCCGCGATATAAACCATGCTCAAGAAATTTTTGAGATTCCCAATTTTTCTCCCCAAGTTACCTCATTTGAGAAAAACCGCGGCTCCACCAATGTGATGAAATCACTCAAATCTACATATATTTTTAGGTTTTCTATAAAACTCAGCATTTTAGCAAACTTGTAAGACCTTTGATAGTAAAAAAGGCAGTCAAAGTCATTCTTAAGAAGAGGGAATAGCCGACTTTCCAAAGTTTTGGAGGAGGGGGTCAGCAAGTGTTAATTGTCGGCCTGAGCACTATTTAAATGCGACGCACAGAAAAAATTCGCTTATTGATCAATTTTTACTCCTAAATCGTTGTAGATCGCGTGCATGAAGCCTGACGTTATATTTCAGTCGAAGTCTTTTTCAAAAGTTTTTTTTTTAAATACTGATCTATAAAATTTGTGCCGATGGCACAAAATCCCCCCTCCGTAAAGACATTCGAAAATCGAAAATTTGTTCGAAATTGATTCTCCAGTCGATTTCTGGACAGTTCATAAATTTGACTTGCTATACTAAATATTTTTTCTAAGATTTCGGTGTTAATTTTGGGGCGACGTGCTCACTGTTTTTCTTCTCCAAATGTTGGAACGTAATGTTGAAAAAATGAAATGTCCGAGAAGAGAGTAGTCTAAGCAATTATTTTGAGAACGTTATCGCTGTTGTGTTGTTTTTCATGACATTTAAATTTAACGTACATTCGACCGGGATTGATTTTTATAACGCTACATTTATGGATACTCAAGACATGTAAGTCTTGTCTATATCTCGAAATATAATTCTTGGTCCTCTTATTTATTGATACCGATATTATACATATTTATTTTCTTAGATATTTGGAACCAAATCAGGATGGTGCCTCTTACGCCCTAAATAGCACCCACATCGAAATTAAAACTTGTCAGAAATACGAAACTCTACTAGATAGCAGTAAAGTAAGTTATCGTTTTAAAAGTATTTTATATAATAGTTCTTCTTAGCTTCTATATTGCTGTTTCTACACTTCTAAAGGTCAAAAGTACAAAATTAGTCGACTATGGTTGGGAAATCAAAGCTTACAAAGGCAATTTGATAGCTGTACATCGCGACGGCGATTTCTTAGCTTATATTTTGCATTCTACCAGTAATATTTTCTACTTTATTCCTCCGAATAATTTTCTCCACATATCATATTCTATTTGTATAGATAGAAGCGGCTGCGCAGTCCGTATTTTCCATCGCTTGACTAAATATCGCGCTTTAATAAAAAATTTCGAAGGACAAGCGACGGATTTAGCCTGGGCATTCACATCTAAACCCTTGTATTTGGGTATAATGGACGAAGGGGGAAATTTATTTGTACACAATATTGCCGTTGAAAACGATGAAATTAAAACGTAATTTTGAAAGAAATATTTCAAGAGTCGTTGCCTGATTGTAATGTTCGTTTTTTGGAAAAATTTTCTGTATGTTTAGTGAAAAGCTTTCATTTGATTCCGTTGTTTAAAATTTTTCTGCGCGTCACGTGATTATCGTACTTTCAGTACGCTTTATTTCCACATGACGAGATCTTTTCGCGAACCGGATGTCAATTATCGTTTAACCTTTTGCCCCTTCGTGTCAGACGATTCTACTTATGCCAATTCGGCCACAAGTTGCCCGTCCGATGTCGATAGCTTTACCCGAAAATCGTTCACCAATAACAATCTCGAAAACAAAGTTTTGTAAGTCCTTTTTTGAAAAGTATTTTTTTCCGCTCAGTGGTCGGCATTGTTTTTCAGCTCGAATTCTGAAGCTTCTACCAACTTATCGAACGAAAGTTTACATTCTGCGTATAGCGCTCCGTCGTCATCACCTTTAAGATCGTTTGGTCTATTGTCGGTATCGTACGGACGTAAAGTAGACGTCATCGATTTAGAATCCTTGGTAGAAAATCACGGACGAGTTGTCGATATTGAAAATTGTCAACACGGTTTGGCCAGATTCGAATCTAACGGGGTATAAAATTGCATACAATACATGGTCAAATTTTTACGGAAACTGTGAATAGAAACTTTGTTAAACCAATTTTTATTGAAAGAAAAAATTTCAGTTCGACACGACAGTGTTCCTTTAACTCAAACAGAAAAATTTGAGCTTCAACACTTCACTATTTTTATTCTAATCGTTCGTTTTTAACTTTTAGGAAGTTCTGGCAATGGCCCTATCACCCGATGCTACAGCTTTGGCCGTTGCCAATTCCGTCGGCGAAGTCGTTTTCTATCTTATGGAATCGTTCAGCGAATTTCGAAAAGCACATTTGTGGACGCCCCACGGTAATCGTCCTGTTTCTGCTATTTATTTCTTAGACGATGTTACGTTGATGAACAAGGAGTGAGCGTTCTCGATACTTTCATTGGAATATCCGATACCTCATCATTTGTCTTATAGTTCGCATTTTTGGAAATTCACTCTCACGGTCTCGGATAATAATAGGGAATTGAAATTGTACGATTGCGAAAATTGGTCTTGCATCAGTACACTGAAGTAAATTAATTATTAAGTTTGTGACGCTTAATTCACATAGAGTGCGAAGCTTCGAGTAACCACTCCGATATATTTGTTTCCATAGTTTTATTTATTTTGATTTCGTAAAAAATATTGAAACCCATTCGTTTTAATTAAATTTTTAACAACATATGGCGTAATGATCAATATCAGTTTCCGTGTTTTACAGCAATGATATACTTCTAGAATCGGTGCATATGAAGATTTTGACATTTCGAGTCATAAACCATTAGTCCTGGCAATGGATTGGACCGCTAATTACTTATTTTTGTCTGATATTGATAGAAAAGTAAGTCGGCATAACCTTAGAACTCTTTTTTATCGAAAAAAATGAACCTTCAAGAAAATTCTAATGTAATTATTGTAAATAGCTCCTTTAATGAACAGTCTTATTTTCAAGTCATTGTACATTATACAAATCGGCGTTACCGACTCGGCCGTCCGATTTTTGTCGTTCTCTGAATTCCCGTTAGTTCAACCAGCTTTGAGTTTGGCTGTCGTTGAAGCTTCTAAAAAGAAATTTCGACCTTTCTCGCCAGGCAGTTATCACGATTTAGGTAAAGAAAGACGAAAATTGTCTTTTTTTTATTCGCAAAATTTATTCGTTTTATTTTGGAATGAAGACAGAGTAGCGGGTGACATAGACGAAAACGACGGCAAAGTTGCCGGTGTTCGGGCCATTTTATACGCCGTTAATCCGAAGTAAGCAAGCATTTCTTTGAGTAGCATGTGTATATATAGAATGTCCACAAACAGAATTTAATCATTTCTATCAAGTAGTTAATCAAGTATAATGATTCCATTGTGAAAATTATTATTCGGTAAATAGTCGCTTCAAATAAGTTTACAATACTGTATTAATACATTTTGTAGTAGTCCAAGTGCACACTTTCCTACATGAGACTATGCAGCGCCAATTTTCGAATGCTAACCCGTCATGTTTTGAGTTTGTTTGCGCAACAAACTCGGCTATCATGCATATAGTATCCATCTCACTCCAAGCTGGTCTTCTCGCCAATGTTACCCGAATTTTTCTAATAATGATAAGGTCTCTACTGCAATTGGAAATTCGTTATCAGCCCAGTGTTTTGGAAGGTGGCGATAGTCATTTCGACAGTACGCCATCGTTTAAATTGGATCGTAAGACTTTTTCTTCTTCATAATCCTACGTTATCAGATTGTTCTTGGCCAATTTTTTTCTATTTTTGCAGCTTTCCGCGATCATTTGTCGGATTTGAGCTCAGAGTCGAACGTTGTAGTTGCTTCCGAAACTGATGAATTAGCGAAATTTTTTCATAGACGTTCTAAAGATATGGAAGAAGTGTAGGTTCGATAATCAGGATTTATTTTTGAAATTCTCTAAAATTTAAATTTTAACCGTTCTTCTTCTCAGAGTCACCTATTGGAGTACTAATCCGGAAATGATTTAGCCAATTTTTATCTTTGTATCAATATTTCAAAAATTTTAAAGACTTGATGAGACAATTTCTGTTCCAAAGTTAGTGAAGTCATTTAGGTATTTGTATCTGTTTACGAAAAGTTTCGGTTTGAGACGGAAGGATTTCGGAACTCAAAATAGTCATTCATAATTATATATAATATAACTTTCGGCGGCGTCTTTTCTTCTCTATTCAATGTGTCCGAAGAGCTCACTTTTTCGTTTCTTGTGGAATTCGTAGGTACTTATATTTAATGCTGTTGTGATCTACTTATACTATTCTAGTTATGCTTCATTTTTTGTCGTCATTTAGATCACCCCCATCCGGATCCACGACGCCAGTGGGCATCTCGCCAGATATGCCAGAACCTAGTCGAGATATCCCAAGTCTGGCGGCCGAAAGGCACGCGAGTAAAAGTCCTAACAGTCAAGAAGTGAGCTGCTTGTTTTTGCTTCGAAAACTTGAAATTCCTAGAGTCTTTCATTTTACGACGTCGATGAAAACACAAGTCAACTAAGTGGAATCAATCTGTGAAAGCACCTCCAAAAGATATTTCTTTGTTTTGAGGTTCACGAAATATTATCAAATAATATTATTGGCGCTGAAATCGAATTCGAAAATAAATTAAACTACAACGACGATGGGAGCATCATCTCACACTCTAAATATGATGCTGACGAAAATGTGGTCGAAGTAGAGGAACAAGCTCTTCTTGAAGTAAAAATTTAACTCAACATCTAATGATCAAGTTCAATAGGCTTTCTTAAATCTTCGCTCTTGCTTTTGAAGGAAATTTATCTTTTTGCTTTTCAACGTAAAACTTTAATTATAGAATCAAATAACAGACGTTGTTTCGTCGAGCATCGCGCAAGGTTGTCTTGACGTAGGGAATTCTAGGCTCAATGACACACTTCTGATCGGTGCTGTTTCTAAAGTGAGTTCCCATAAATTTATATTCTGACCCGATGTTATTATAAACACTTGTGTGTAAAAACCTGTTTTGACAGATGTTTCTTATAAAATAAATAAAACTAAACTCTCATTTTTGATATTTTTGTGGTAAATTTATTTTTGTCTGAATGAAATAGTCTTTCTACTACAGAAAATTCATACGCTCATGATGATCAATTGGAAACACTTTTTATCTCGGAACACATTGTTTTTACATAACTAATGTCTACAAATAATTCCTCTATAGATACGCGACCAAGTCGATCGAATCTTGTCAAAGCAAGAAAACGAACTATTACTGTTGAAAAATGAACTAATACTGCTCAAAGGAGCTTTCATGGATCAAAATGATGTTTTGAAAAAAGTCGCCATGCTCACGTACTCATTGGAGCACCAAAGTAACGCTATTTTCTCTAACAAAGACATGGTTATTTTCATTTCCGTCTTTTTTGTTTCAGTGAAGCTTAATGAAGAGACGCTAAGGGATTGTAAATCAACTTTTCAAACTTTCAAGGGCGACGCCTTTCAACAAAGTTTGGATCAAAGTTTACGAGAAAGTGTACAAAGAAGCGTCCAATCGTGTTTTAAAGAAGACGTTCATGGCGCTATTGCCGACGGTATGTTTTTTACTTTTTGGATAGATGCACTACTTACATTTGTCATTTATTTGTAACTTGTAGTTTGTTAGAGGACTTATTCGAAATATGTGCAGTCTCTATACTAAGAAAATTTTGTACCTGGCCGGTTAATTTGTAAATTCAAAGCAAATTAATTTGTTAATACAATTGACAAAAGTTATAAAAATTTCAATTTGGTGATTTTTAGATAATTTTTTTCTGATTTTACATTTTCCAGTTTGTAGAATAGCATCATTTAAAATTTACTCGTGTTTATTCTTCTATCAAAAGAATCGTTTAACGGAATAAAAATTCTATTAGGTTTCAATAATTTGAGTTCCACCATCCGTCGTTCATTCGAAACCGAATTAACTAATTTGATTGCTATAATCGACGCAAATTTGCGTGATTCCATACACAAAATTGTAAAATCGAAGCCGATCGTCGACGCCTTAGGTCAAGCTTGCGGTCATGCCGTGGCCGAACAAGCACAGGCTACTTATAAGCATACGTTCCAAAGCATGATTGCTCCGTCGTTCGAAACTGCGTCCAAAGCTATTTTTAACCAAATTAACGAAATTTTTCGCGGTGGTACTGCAGAATGTACGTGAATGTTACAATGTAGAAATTTGCGTAATAACTTTGTTTGATCAATTAGGGATCAAAAAACTAGAAGTTTCTCATGAATTTGCACTTAGCTGCCAACATTATGACCTTTTTCCCAGAAAATTAGTTTTTCAACGGATCCAACCACATAATTCAGTTGGTTTTCGACTTGGTCATCATTTTGATTCCTCAATATAGATCTGGATCAGCTACAGAAACAATTGAATGCTTTTCGTACCAATGAAGAAGAAATGAAAACAAATCTCAACGCGCATTTGTGCTCTTTATCCGAGCAATTAAAAATCAATTTCGACAAACAAATTGATCGTTGGGCCCAAACGATTCAAGCGAACATCGATAAAAGCATTCAACAAAATTTGAGCAAGCAATTAGACGATCGATTAATGTATGTAGTAAAAAATGCTGTCAAAGATGAATTGAAAAAAGCTTTGAACGAAAATCAGAACCAAATTAACGATGTTGTTTTAAGGGCTTTAAGGTAGTCATCTTTAATAGAATGCCAAATAGCTTTCTCATTTTTGAAAATACAAAGTAATATTTCAGGTCACAATCGGCTACACCTTCGATTCCAACTTCCCCACAGCAAAGTGACCGAAATACGCTTTTGAAGGAAATCAGCTTGTATTTGCAGCAAAATAACTACGCATCGGCTTTCCAGTCAGTAAGTTTAACAGTGTGGTTCAAAAAATAGCCGCGCAGTCCTCAGCCACCCATGCTAGAGTATTCGGATATCGTTCACTGACTAGTCTATCAGATATAGTTCTTGCGCCAAAATTTCATACATAACTACAGAGGCAATGCCTGAGCTGTATTCTTACTCGCAGTAAACCATAGCTTTCTTGTGTCAATTTTTACTTTTTCATTGGAAAACTAATCGGCAGAATTCAACTGTTGTTATGTGGACCTTAATGTAAACTTAAATGGAGTAGCATTTAGTTCATGTGGTGCAATCGTTCATTTTCAGAATTCGCAAACAATTAATTGTTTGGAGGGATCGTAATATATCAGAGTTGTTTTGCAAATTATTGTTTTATCAAGCGCATTTTATTGACAACTAGATCCAGTGGTATTTTCCTTCAATTTCATCATTTTTCAGAAATCTATCAATAAGCAAATGATGAAATTGCAAGTTTTAAAGGTTTCACGTCGAGTCATGCCCAGACATGCACGGCAAGAATTTTTCAGGGGGGAGGGTCCGTGGACTTCTTTCCAGGGCGTGGGTAAGCAAAAAAACCAAAAAAAGTTCTGCGTGCTGTTTTTCATACAAAATATGCACAAAAATCATCAAAAAACCTGTCTTGGAAAAAGTTCAGGGGGTGTTTGACGACTTTTTGGTCAGGGGGTGGCCAGGGCCTCAGGTATGGGGGTTTACCCCTCCTCCCCCCCATGTGCATGTATGGTCGTGCCTCTTAATTCTTAGTCTGTGGGTTCTGAAACCAAATAAAATTATGGCATGTAGTGTGCTACTGCAGTAATTTTGTTATCCGACGAAATAGAATTGAACCTCGAACCAGGGTTTTTTAGCACGGTGCTAATAAAACCAGAGCCGTGCTAATTGAAATTTTTGGACGTTTGCACGCGTGCTAATTACTGAAAGGGATAAATTTTTGAAAAAAGTATGAGAAAAAAGTTTTTGAAAAATCATAAATCGCCGCTTACATAAATAACAACTTCGTCAGTATCTTCATTCTTTTCATCTTTTTTGCATAGTGAGTGACTCTGGCTCAAATCTGAATTCGGTTCGGCTCTAAGCTTTTGGACATTACTTAGGTAATTCGGAAACAGCTGTTTTGACATATGTCGAAGTTTAGGCAAATCAGTAATAGTAAGTGGAGTGATGTGCGTCGGATATCTGGACAGATATTTGGAAAAACGGGTATCCGGATGTAAAAAAAGGGAAAAGGTTCAACTTCAAAAAGCAAATAAAGCTTACTGAGAAGTTGGGTGCTACATTATTACACAAAGTTTCAAAAACAAAACAACAAAAGGTTCAAATTATATAAGTGTCATATACTATTCAGCAGGGTTTTTTAGCACGAGTCCCATTAGCATTCGAGCTAATGGAAAAATATTTCGTTAGCACAGTTAACACTGTTGACAAATGTTACATTGTTGGTGTCAAACTAATGTGCGAGTTTGTCAATTCTGATAACATTTTTATTGTATTAACTCATGAAATCATGCTTGATATTGGTACTTTTAAAAGGAATAAGACTCTCATTTGATTCTAATTAAATCAGCTCATTCTTACCTTATGCACTTGATTAGTTGACCGACAAGTAAATATTCAGTTGGTTTGACAGTAATACTTTTAGGAATCGCTAAATTGGCATTCTGTTTCGATAAACGTTTTCATCTTTTCATTGTATCTGGAACTACACTCCAACTTCAATACTTGGTTGTCGATTGATTTTCTCAGAAAACGTACAATTATGTCATTGTTATATTATGCATGATTAGTTGACCGGCAAGTAAGTATTTAGTATAGTTAGTTTGACAGTAACACTTTTAGGAATCGCCAAATTCACATTCTGTTTGGATAAAAGTTTACATGTTTTCATTGTATCTGGAACTGCGCTTCAACTTCAATACAGGTTCTCGATTGATTTTTTCGAAAGTTTACAATTATATTTGCTACTCAGTATTACTGATTTGCCTAAACTTCAGCATATGTCAAAACATCTGTTTTCAAATTACTCAAGTAGTTTCGAAGAGTTTAGAGCCGAAGCGGATTCAGATTCGAGCCAAAGTCATTCAGTATGCAAAAGTGACGAAGAGAGTGACGATATTGACGAAGTTCTTCTTTGTGAAAACGGCGATTTCTGATTTTTCACCACAATTTTGTGATATTCTTATCTTTCTTCTCGAACTTTTTTCAAAAATTTCTCCCTTTCAGTTATTAGCACGCGTGCTAACGTCCGAAAATTTCCATTAGCATCACTTTGGTTTCATTAGCACCGTGCTGCAAGAGCCCTGCTACTCATTTCAGATATGAATTAATAATGAACATTCTCAACACTACTTTTCCTACAATACTTTTTGATATATTGCAGTTTAAAAAAGTAACATATGACACATATATTGTAGTTGACCCATTGTATTATTACTTAATATGTGACTTCTTTTTACCTCTATACAAACAACTTTTAAATATCCATGTCCGGATATCCGAAGATGCAAAAAAACACGAATATCTGGATATTGAAATTTTTCTGGCGCACGTCATTGGTTAGTAGCAAATATAATGTACGTTTTCTGAAAAAATCAATGAGAACCTCTATTGAAATTCAAGTGCAGTTCCAGATACGATGAAAACATGTAAACTTTTATCCAAACAGAACGCGAATTTGACGATTCCTAAAAGTATTACTGTCCAACTGACTACTGAATACTTAGTTGTCGGTCAACTAATCTAGTGCATTATGTAAGAATGAGCTGATTTATTTAGAATCAGATGAGCCTCTTATTTCTTTTAAAAGTACCAATATCACAAGCATGATTTCATGAGTTAATACGATAAAAGCATGTTTTCAGAATTGACAAACTCACACATTAGTTTGACACCAGCAAAGTAACATTTGTCAACTGTGCTAATGAAGTATTTTTTTCATTAGCACGAATGCTAATGGGAGTCATGCTAAAAAACCCTGCCTCGAATCTACTCAAGTTTTCAACTTCAGCACTTACAGGCGGTTCTTCTTTCGAATCCTGTATTCATTAACAAATGCTCCTTCACTATAATCCATTCTCAGTGCATAAATTAACTGAAAATTATCATCACGTTTCAATATTCAGTTCAGACGAATGATCGGTTAGAAAAATTTTCAAAACTTACGGCGTTATCATCGGTGAAAATGAACTGAAATTTTTACTTTCCATATCCAAAATGTTCATTATAATTTTACTGATATTTATGGGACTTTTGACTTGTTGTACTTATTTGGTCTTATTTCTGATGATGGAACTGGTATCAAAATGCCTGAAAACGTGTTTTCTCAGTCGAATTACAATGCCATAAAAAAATATTTGATTATGAATATGATTGTGCATGAAATGTGATGAATATGCTTCTTCTCTCTCTCTCTCTAGGCTCTTAATGCGCTCGATTTAAGTCTGGTTACGTATGTTTGCAATCAAATATCACCCACAGATTTATTTTCTATAAATCCATGTCCCTTGTCTCAACCGGTTATTTTGTCGCTAATTCAACAATTATCAAACGAAATGAGTTCACAAGCCGATCTAAAGCTAAAGTGAGTATTATTGTTTGGATCACTTTGTGCGGATAAGTGCAGAAGTAATTACCAAAATCTCAGTCGCGCGGAGAGTTATTTTTTTGTCGATCAAAAAATATAAATTGTTGACGATTTATTTTGATAGCTTTTTTCTTCTTGCTAAAATTCAGGATCAAGAGCAGCCCTATCCAGGACAATTTCTTGATTTATTTTTCTTTAATACATATTTTTTGTATCGTCTATAATCGAATAGTTTCAGAAGTTTCAGAAGTTTTTATTGTTATATTCTGAACGTGCTTCATTCATTCATTCTTTGCATCTTAAGATTCTTTTCTGACATTTGTATAACTAACATCAGTGTAGACGCATAGTTGAATAGCACAATGAAAAATAATTCTTATTAGATTTTTATTAGACAGCCTTCTTATTAGATTATGAGTTGATTTGTGTGGCGTATGTAATAATTAGGAGTCTCTGGATCACAAGGATTCCGAAATAATGATTTCAAATTTGCTTATTTTCATAAACTTCTGTTCTTCACTTGAGTTTACAATAGGTTCTCATTTCATTTTTTTAAAGTAGTGGCGTATACAGGGTGAGCCAAAAAAAGGCGACCGGTACTGACTTTCACAGCTTTCAAATGAGTGAAGCTTTTTTAATGCGGTTTCCTGCGGTCGATAGAAAGTTTCATCAGATTGCTCGAATATTGACTGACTAGAATCAAAAATACTGAACGTCGGTTTTTTGCAAATAAATTTTGAAAAATTGACAAAAATTGACTAAATCAACATCGAAACAAGAAGTTAATGACTTTAAATTACATGTAACTTACAAATTTGGTGACTTTTAAAGTATTATTGTGTGTCAAAAGCTTTACAAAATTTTTCTCACAATAGGACAACTTTTACTTTGATTGCACAATTTTCACTTTTTGAAAAATGACCACTTTTACTAAATTTCTGTTTGTACAGTAACCATAAATGCTAGGAGCATAAAATTTGGCCTTTATAGCAAAGGTAAACAGGGCATTCTAATGCAACAATTCGCATTAAAAATGTTTTATCCGTTCAAAAGTTATGGAAGTCAGCACCGGTCGCCTTTTTTTGGCTCACCCTGTATTCGTTTTTGCTGTATTTTTTCCTAAAATTTGCGAAACAAATTTTTTACTGGTAAGTGCATAATTTACACATTTTCCGCTAGTTTTCAAAATCTTACATTTCATTTTTAGGTATCTGACCGAGGCGGTTACTTCGATCGATATTCGCAGCATCCAGTCGCCCAATCACCAGCAAAATGTTAATCGCGTTATTTGTCAGCTAGAACGAAATTTGGAAAGTTTCGCTTCAACGCCTGCTTCTGGACCATTTTCTCGACAGATTAAGATTCTAATGATGGCCGCTCAATCGTTAACCAAATAACGATAAGGATTGTAGAACATGTATTTTTATTATGGAAGAATAATTAGAAAATTCACTTGATTTTTCGTTATTGGCATTTTTACCTTTCTCAAAGTAGTAAGTCATTTTTGATCGGAAAGTTCTCGATGCTTCGATCTACAGTTATCTATTCCTCTCTTGAGGTCCAAAAAGTAACTCTCAAATTTTTGGCATGTCTGGTCCCAATAATTAGACGTGCATTCTGCAGTCCTGCTCCTAAAGAATAATTTTTTGTGATGTGTCATTTTTTGTCTATTACTTGTTGTCTCTTACTGTAAATATGAGTGTTCCTTCATGGCCAACATACGAGGTAATTTTTATTCATATTGCTCTTTTTCGACTTATATTAAAAGTTTTGTCTATCCTTTTTTTATATAATTTTCAGTATAAGATATCTGTCACATTTGTATATCTGAGATATTCTTTGAATCAAAGAAAAACTGATTTTTCTATTTACATGATTTTTTTTTTATTTACAGAAATATATTGCTCGGAAAAGAAATGGTCAAATTGACCGATCGTCAAAAATCGATAATCGATGAATTGGAAAGAATTGGGGCGTTTATGTTTGGCCAGTTTGCATTGAAGAATGGACTATTGTCGCCCGTTTACGTAGACATGAGGGTTATTATATCTTATCCGTCTCTGATGGTGAGTTTTGTCATCTATGCATCTTAATTTTTCTCCGACTTATCCGTTTATCTCCAGCGAAAAATATCCGAAGAAATTTATCACAAAATTCAAGATGATCAGCTTTCAGTGGATTGTGTGTGCGGCGTACCTTACGCTGCTTTACCTGTTGCTACGGTAAATATTTTCATCTATAAATTTACTTCGTCAGATCAATGTAACACTTTTTATTTTTTTACCAGTGCGTCAGCATAGATCATGATATACCTATGGTGATCATCCGAAAAGAGACCAAAACTTACGGTACGGGTAAAAGGATTGAAGGCAAGATCGCCAAGAACGAAAAGTGTTTAGTTATCGAAGATACAGTAACCACGGGAGCCAGTATAATGGATATTACAAAAGTTAGTGAAAATTTTCGGCTTCATTTGTCAAATACAAATTTAATATTCTTAACTGATACTAAGATTCTAATTTATTGCATGCTTTTCCAGTTAAACTGCTTTTTACGTTTCCAACAATTATCAATTCAGTAAAATTGTTACTGTACTTTCTCGCAGGTTCTCAGAGATCATGATCTAATTGTCGAAGACATTGTCGTCATTCTAGATAGAAATCAAGGCGCCTGTGAAACTTTAAAAAGTCATAATTTGAAGCTCAGGAGGTATGTTGATTAACAGTATACAATTCCTGCGTATTAATTATCGTGTTCAGCAAAGTTGTTGAAAAACGCTTAACTCTAAAGAGATAATTGAGTTGGAAAATTTTAAATATTTCAGAATTTGGTTATTGATTCAAGCCATGTCTTGAATATGATCATGAAAAAATTTACGACTTTTTACAAATTCTCGATGTTTTAGCTTGACATTCCTCTTCTAAATGTCCTCTTTTCAGCCTATTTTCATTGACTGATGTTCTCGATTATTTACTGGAAAGAGAAAAAATCGATCAAATTTCATTCGATAAAGTCAAGAATTTTCTGCTAGCCAACGATCATGAAACGAAAAATAGCGTTAATGGATCTAATAGAGCCCTAAAAGTAAGTGTGTTTAAGATTTAAAGTATGTCTATTTATAATCGGATTTTTTTCCGTCCTAATGAATTACCTCATTTTATACCTTTTAATCACAAACTGTAATTGAATTTCGGCTCATTCTTGAAGCGTCTTAAAATCGCATTCGAACCCTTGATAATTTCTCCAAATTTCACAGGTCACTCTTGAAAATCGACTAGCAGCTTTGAATCATCCGCAATCCAAATCGCTCGCAGCAGTAATGCAAAGGAAAAAGTCAAATTTGTGCCTTTCAGCGGACTTAGCAGACGCGCAAGAGATTTTGGATGTAACTTTGTAGATGAAAATTTAATCTCCTTTATGTATTTACCGATTTTTAAGCTCGTTGCAAAAATTGGATCTGAAATTTGCCTTTTAAAATTGCATAACGATATTATTAATAACGCGACATGTAAATTTTATAAGCAATTAAAAAAATACGCCGAAATGTTGGATTTTAAGATTTTGGAGGACAGGTTAGCACCGACATCTTCATTCAAAATTAATATTGTCAACAGCTTTCATTCGAGGAAATTTTTTTCATTCAATGGGTGCGGTCGTTGTTTTTTTCTTTTTTTGTTTAACGAATGCGCAGACTTAAAAAATCATTTATGAAATTTTGATGTGACTCGTTTTCAGAAAGTTTTCGGACATTGGTAACACAGTACGCCTGCAAATGATCGAAGGTTCGAGCCGTATTTCAACATGGACCGATTTTATTACTGTGCACGCTGTTGCAGGAGCAGGAACATTCGAAGGTTTGAGAGAAGTAATTTTTCCTTTTCTTATTCGTGCTTCATGTCTAAGGTATTGTCAAATTTACTTGTCAGCGCAAAATAATAACAGTACAAAAATTAACAAGGAAGTACAAAAGTCACAGTCATAAAAACAAAAATAAATATACGAATGAGAAACGTCGAAAAAAATCACAAAAATCGCGTCAACCTCGTCCGTAAACTTCGCGTGTGGCCAGGAACAAAGCGATTTTGTTGATAATCTGCTCGTCCACCGGCGAAACGCTCGAAGCGCTCGAATTCGTCTAAGAATCAAATGTGTATGAGGAGAACGTTACTGAAAAAAATTGAAAAATTCTAACCCAAGAAATCGGCGTGTTTGTTGCTGTCGTTGTTGAAATAGTTGTCTGTGGCCAGGGTCGACTTTCGACAAACAACGGCGAAAAGGAGCGAAATGGCGATTCAACTTTGGCCGTTTCGGACAAACCGTCGATCGACCAGTTGTGGTTCAATGAACGGACGACGCTCCAAGAAAGGACACGGAAAACTTCGGTAAAATCGGCCATAGTAATGTAATGAGTCGTGAACGAAATTTGAAGGGTGAACGATTAGAATGACAGGTCGATGAAGTCGTCCAGCTTTTATAGAGACGGGCAGCCATATTGGACGTTTTGATTGGCTGGATTTATTTACCTAGGCATTGTTGTGCTCTTTCTTTTGTAATTGGGCGCTTTTGGATGATTTTGATTGGTCCATGAACTCATTAGGCGTTCATTTCTAATAGGATGTTCATTGCGGGTGTTCATTTCTAATGACCTTCAGGAGAGAGAATTTATATATAGTGTCCATTATCTGCTTAAGTTATGTTGTTTTTGTTGCGTTATCCCCTTTTAAGCGATTTGATTTTCTTTGCTAAGCTTTCGTTTTTTCCTGCGTAGTACTTTGATCGATTCATGATTAAAATTTTGAAACTGTATTCTAAGTTAACATTTTTTCAATTTACACGAGTCGTCTCGCTTTCATACTCAGCTTTGTTTAGGTTTGCAAGAATAACAACATTGGATGCCTTGTAGTCAGTGAAATGTCTTCGAAAGACGCCTTATGCAACGATAGTGCTTATCAATCGAGTGAGCATATTGCTACAGTAAACTTTTTTTATGGTTCACTATAAATTTAAGTTTCTTCCAGAATGTTATGATTTGGCGCAAAAATTCGATGATATAGTCGCTGGATTTATTTGTCAAAAAAAATGTGCCAACGTTGGCGATTTGTTTTTGTATTTGACACCAGGTTGTTTTTCTGTAATCTATTTTTCTAGTCGCAACGCAGTAATCAGTCTTCGACAAGACGAAATCAGCCGGACGACCATTATTTAAAGCCTTGTTTATTTGGCACAAACAGAAAAAATCGTTTTTTAATTCAAGCTCTGTGGTTAAAATCTTAGTTTTTCATAAGTGGTTCCCAATATCTTGTAGGAAATTCCTATTGCAGTAAATCTGTGGAATAAAATCAGAAACTAATATTTTTGCTAAAAAATAAATTGTTCAATTAAAAAAAAAACTTGTGCAAATTTTAAACTTTCGGTCATTTTAGGTGTAAATATCGAAGCCAAATGTGATTCGATGAGTCAAAGATGGCGCGATCCGGTGGATGCGATCAAATCAGACGGCAATGATATCGTCATCGTGGGGCGCGGCATTTACGCGACTGACGATCCTAGGGTGGCGGCCAGAAAATTCAAAGAAGCATCGTGGGCGGCGTTGAACAACAAATAAAATGACGAAAATGAACTTTTAAATTTAGTGTTGTGCCTAGGACTAAATAATTAAATTCTAATGTTTACTGATGCGTAGTATGTTGAATTTCTGATGATTTTCAAGTTTTTTTCGCACGAATTTTATACGATTGTTATCAGATAGTTAGAGGATTCAATGCTTGAAAATAAAATTTTAAGATGTAAAAAATCATTCTACAATCTTCAATAAAAAAGCGAGTATCAGGGTTACTGTACATAGATATTTCTTCCACACTTCAAAAGGGAAGAAATATTTCACCAGTAACATGGCGTGTTCCCAATACAGCGAGACTCGAAACAGCGAATAGTAAAAATTTCTATGCGTCAAAGTAAACGCGCACATCATTCTTATAATAAATATTCAAGTTAGGTATATTAAAACCGTTTTTGCAAGTTGTTGTAGTCCATTTTTAGTTACATTAGGCCATCTAAGTTTGACATGCCCTTGTGTCGCAGTTCCAAAATCACAAAAAATATTAGAAAAACATTTTTACGAAACGTCTGAAAAAAACAAAAGCAAAAAATTATCATAAGGATTACCCATTAAAGTTGTTTTGTATAGACCTTATAATTGCAAAAAAATAAATTAATGAAATAAATAAAACAAAATGAAATAAGCAAATAAGATTAAATGCATAAAATAATTAGACAGTAAATGCAGAAAAAACAAATAATAAAGAAAGGAAAAGTAAAATAATGTGATTAAAAGTAGGTAAAAAATCGACAAAAATACACAACGTGAAAAGATTAAACAAAAAGAAGTGGCTCAAAATGAGAAGAATAAATAAAGGAATAAGTCAATAAAGGAAAAAGGAAACAAAAAACATGCATGTATGTTAATAATGAACAAACCAGAATATAAAACTGTAATGTGAAAATACATGCTATAGAGCCATAATGTCACAAATCTGGTGATTCGTGCCAAAATGTGTGACAACCAGCATCCATCAGACCGAAATAAAGGACCAAATAGGCCACGCGTCAATCTCCATTCTTCCATTCTAAAAATAACTTTTTTGAAAATTCACCATTCTAAGAATCTGTTCTGAGACTTCACTATTTTGAGAATCGCTGTATTGAGACTTCGATGTAATGGGAATCGCTGTATTGAGACTTCTCTGTTATGAGAATCACTGTTTTGGGGCATCATTGTTTTGAGGATCGCTGTATTGAGTCTCGCTATTTTGAGTTTCGCTGTTGTGTTTTGCTGAATAGGGGTGAAACCAATAACATTACATGATACCGGAAAAGCTTAGTGAGCTTCTCTGCTTTTTTTTCCTGGGTGCACACTCGTTTTTTGGATCTGCGTTGCATCAAATTTTTGTTGACGGCTGTTGAATATGCTACTATCTATATTATTTGTTGTGACCTAACGGTCATGCATTCAATCAGTCTATTTTTCAGAAAACATTCTAAAAATTTTAATGATCAAATAATAAAACTGTGAAATTGTGACTTATTTCCTATACATTGTCCATTCCCGGTGAAGACGAACTACTATCCATTATATATTTATTTTGAAAGGTCAGGCGCACAAACGACTAAAGTAAGTTCAACTCTTAAAAATTACTAAGTTTTGTCACTGTAGCAAATTGGAGAAAATTTTGTGGGTCAAAAGTGGCGAACGGACGTACAAAGCTGACCGTTTTCTTGAATGAAGAATCGTCGAAAGTTTTCGAGTAGTATATGTTTATGTCGATACCCTTATCAAATGGATAAACATTTGATATTCTCATTGTTCTGATAGAATTCAGCATTCTCCTACTCGTTGAATCAAATATATAACTACAAATGCATTTTTTCCAAAACGAGTCTCAGCGCGGCGGAGTTCATGTAAATAATAAACCACCTGAGTACGGACACTTTTTTTCCCAATTTGACTATGTAACATTTTTATGAACAAATTGAGAAAAAATTTCGATCTGACAATGCAGATTTAATAATCTGCTCAGCGATTTATACGGATTATTTTGCTTTCCGAGGCTCATTCGAAAATGAATAGACTAGGCTACTCTACTGTAACAAAAGTTCACACTTGAAACCATTGAACTTCAAAGTTTTAATTGTGATTTTAGTGAAGTTAACGTCCATCAGAAGATCTTCATAATAATTTTTTATTCTGTGCAAGTGACAAAAGGGAATCTTCGGTGTTTCTTCCAATAGAAAGCGTTCAAAAAAGCGCCCACCTCTTCCAAAGGATACGAATACCAATTGTCGGGCAGAAACCTCATTTCACTATCGTATCGCCTGAATGTGGTCAGCGTAATTTGCATATGGCAAAAGTTGGGCACAATTTCGTCGCAATTCAGAACCAAGAGAATTTTGTCACCAAAAGCTTTTGACTCTTCAAAATCACCGACATCTATCGTTGTTTGCCAGTCGAAGTCAGGTAGGGGTAAAAATGTTCTGGGCGCCCAATCACCGGACCTGGTGGACAGAGTTGCAGTGGTGAACTGGATTCGAATCGATTCCGACGGGTGGATGCAAATTTTGACCATTCCGTCTTTTGGATTGACGTAAGAAGCGTTTCTGATTTGTGTTATGGTCGGGGGCGATTTTTCCAAATTAGAAGTCACCTCGATGATCAAATCACCCCGCAGTCTGCTGTCGATTATACTCACGTATATAGGTCGATATTTTCTGAAATAGAATTTCGTAGGAAGAGTAGAAGAGAAGTTGACTTGACGCCAGAAAGATAGTACATCAGAATCAATTATTGTAGCAGTCTATTTTTGTGGGTGCTCGTATAGATTTCAATGGATTTCATATAGATTTCAATGTTCCTCATAAATTCTTCAAAAAATTTTTCATTTACGAAGTAGAACTTTCGGAGACTATGAAAAGTTTTATTTCATTGTGAACGTGTCAATAGATAAGGCCTACGCTGGGATATACTTCAAAATATTATTGAACTTGTATTTATTTTTGACAATCAGGCTTTGAAATCTAACCAAATCGGAGACTAAGTATCATGAATTTCGCCTGGAATTGGTCGAAAAATCTTTGAAACTTGGAACTGAAAACCTGAAGCCTGAAGTTTAGATCAGGTTCAAAGTGAAAACTTATCGAATTCTAGATTTTAAATCAAATTGTGTTCTGATCCTAGAGATAACGTCTCCAGTTCAATTCGAAATTAGAGTTTAGAAATTTCGGAATTTCAGATGCATGGTACACGGGTACGAGTTTTTCATTCAAGTAAAGTTCGTCATTTGGGGGAAAACATGTGTATAGCCTACATTTTTGAAATAATAGACCCAGCGACAATCAAGGCCCGGTTACATAAGCCAATATTTTTAGACATTAGTAATCTTTTATTAGTAAGTCCGTTAATCACGAATATTAGAATGAGACTAGTAATTATTAGACTGATAAAAACCCGGTTTTTACTAATATTTTTTGCCGTTACTTCAGAATATTAGTAAAAGCTAATAAATATTAGCCATTTAACTAACAATATCAGTATTTATTGGTGCTAACTTATGGGCAGCCGTTGCTGCAAAATATTAGTTTATTGAGATTAATAAATATTAACGTTATCTTCCAGCTGATTTTGCATTGGTCTTCAATCACCAATACGAGTTTTAATTAGTTATTCAATTGAGTGTACACGAGTTCGAAAGTACTTAAGTTGGATTTTTCATTTAGTTTGGAAAGAGTACTTTGTTATTTACGTCAAATTGTGGAATTTTATTACTACCACCAAGCATTGGAGTTGTATGCTAAAAAATCGTAGCCAAGGGGACCACCTCAATCAGGGTTCACTTCGTGGTGTGGTGGTGGTATAGTGGTGAGGACATCAGCCCGGAGGGCTAGTAACCCAGATTCGACTCCTGGCTACACATTATTTTTCAAATTTATTTTCACTCCAAAAAAATTCTTTATAAAAAAAAATTATTTATAATTTTCATACCATTTTCGTGTTTATTTTTCTTCGACTTTCGTTTTTTACTTTTTTTTGTTACAGATGCAAAAGTTCTATATTTTCATTCGAAAATCATTTTTTTGCGTACCGTTTTGGGAACTGTTGGTGTCTGCGCATTCTGAAAGCTGATACAAAAATGCTGATTAATCCCACTGAAAGTGCCATCAACGAGATGCAGGAAATATTGAAAATGCTCAGATTAAGCGAATATAAAGAAAGGGCGTGAGTCGAATCACTGGTAAAATTTCATCAATTTATTTACAATGTTTGTGCAACAGGATGTCTCAGAAGAGATGCAACAAAAATTCCTCTCGTCAGGAATTCGCTCAAATTCGGAGTCGCGAGTTTAATGTCAGATAAATGTCGGCTGTCTGGCTCCGGCCTCTATTATAAGGTGTGAGGAAATGCTCTACAGTTGGAGGCAACCTGTTTCTCCCCACGTGATATTAACCAGACGAAAATAGAGTAAATGATACCTTTCCATTAATCATTAAAATAGAGTAAACGATGCCTTTCCATTACAGCAAAGTGCATCCGAATACCTCTTGCTATTTAACTGCAAATGGATTTCAAATAATCATCTAATTTCTGGAATTAAATAAAAATTTTCGAAGTTTTCGATATTTCATTTGGGACACTGCGTTCGGCAACCATCTAGATCAATGAAAGTTTATCAGGATTTCGAGCCACATTTTTGCTTATAATGTATTAGGTAACCCATACTGCATTCTTAGAACTAGATTCAAAAACAGATTTGAATTATAGTACAGTGTGTGCAAATCTCCACAGCTCCAAAAACGGTGCACGATGACGAGGACGTCACTTCCACAGCTACTGTAGGAGTGTATGAACTATAGAATAAAAAGATAAAATTCTACGGCATCATAGGTGAAGGTGCTCCGAGGGGTCTATCTCCAAGTGAGTGATTTCCAAGTGGTCTATTCACAAGTGAAGTGAACGAACTCCCAAGTGAGCGACTTCCCAATTGGGCGATTCCAAACGAGCGCTCGAGAATGTAATAACACTTTCCTCATATTTTCCTTCTTTACCCTATATTTTTCCTTGTATGTATTCATTTTTCTTTGGTTTTCTCTCTGTGTTGTTCGTGTATGTTTTTACGTTTTCGTCTTTTGTCTCTGCTTTCTTTCATTTTCTTCCTTCTTGTCATCTAATTTTGTCTTTTATGCTCATGATACAATAAATTACAAGTTGTCATTTTAAATAACCGTAGTCTCCCGTATAATTTTTGTGTAGTTTGGCATGCTTGAGTCTTTCATCGTTGTAAGTATGAAAATCTTGATAAAAAAACATAGACGAAAGAATGCTGGTATAAACAAAACACCAAGAGAAAACATACGTCAATAGGTGGAAAAGCATTAGAAAAAGACAAAAAAATGAAAAAGTGACGAGAAAGAAAAAGCAACACAGAGAAAGTAGCAAGAAAGAAAAGAAAATGTGCTAAAAGAACAAAAAAAAGAAAGAATCCAGATATTGGAAAAAATAAAGATAAAGAAATAAAAGAAAACAACTGAGAAGAAAAGTGCGTAAGAATAAAGAAAAAACTACAAAGGATAAAATTAAATAGGAAATAGAGCGTGCCGGATGGTTTGAGAATTATACGGAGACTATGCTTATTCAAAATGACAACTTGTAATGTATTGTTTCATGAGCAAAAAAAGTAGATGACAAGAAAGAAGAAAATGAAAGAAAGCAAGGAAAAAAGATGAAAACGTAAAAACATACATAAATGAAAGCATAAACAACACACACAGAAAACAAAGAAAAAAGAAATATATTCAAAGAAAAATATGAGGTAAAAAAAAAGAAAATATGAAAAAGTGTTATTGCATTCTTGATCGTTCGTTTGGACTCGTCCAATTAGGAATTTTCTCACTTGGGAATTCCCTCAATGGGGAATAGCTTACATGGGCATCACTCAATTGGCAATTCGCTCACTTGGGAATTCGCTAACTTGGGAATCGCTCACTTGAGAATCGTTCACTTGAGAATGCGCTAGCGTGGGAATTAATCACTTGAAAATCGGGGTATTTGGCAATACCCCGTTCGTAAGTGCACCTGAACAGGATTTTTCTTTTTTTTGCTTATCATTTTTCGACGGTTTCAACTTTTTTGCATAGAGTAAAATGTTCATTTGTGACACAATTAGTATGTCAAACTGTTGGTTAATTGATAATTTATTATATTATAAAAAATAAATGTATCACAAGGGGTGGACAAGGGCCACCTGGAAAATGCAGTGACTTCGGAGTGATTTTTATGAGTATGCCTTCTTCAGAGCTGTGCAGCTCTGGGTAAAAAAATTTTGGTGAAAATTTTACTAATGCAGTAAGAATGCATTAGCTATAAACTAAGAAAACAAAATTCTGCGGCATCTTTTCTCCCTCATTGAAAAACATCATGAATAAGCATGATGTTTTTCAATGATCTTGGTCTTTCCTATTCTAAGAAATTTGGCGTTTTTCTACAGTATAAATAAAGTTTTCACCAACTGAAAATTGCGTGAACCTACTATTTTGTTTTTCCGCTGCGTCTATAATTTTATATTAAATGTACTATAGTTTCTCCGTATTGAACTTACTTTCATGGGATCGCTGAACCTGTTATTTCTGAATTAATGCAGTTTAATTAACCAAATGGCTTGTGGAAATTTGAATGAGCATTTTGACTACCGTATGCCTATGTAGAAAAGTTCTCAACAATTGTTTTTCCCGTTTTTTGGAAGCTGTTTTTTAGCGTCGCGTCGCATAACGCCTAAGTGTGACTTTTCTCAAAGGATGCTTCGAAAAACTGGGCTCAGGGACCGGTTTCTCGAAGCTCCCGAACTTAATTTGTCAGCGAAATTGACAATTCGTTGACAAAATTTTTTGGGGGTTTCCCAAAGAAAATTTCGTTGACGAGATTTCGCTAACGAAATGTTCAGTTCCTTGACCAAATTTTCCACTTTTTTCCGCGAAATGTGGCTTTGAGTTTCTCGAAGCTCGATAAATATTTTCCTGCCGAAATTTCTAGCTCGTTGACGAAAAAAAACTAAATAGGTTCAAACCTCTCGCCGTTTTTTAATGTACAAAGAATAGGACGAAAATCAATAGTTCTCTTTAATTGTTCAAATGTATTGATTGATCAATTTAGTAATTCTTTTGTGTTCTATGTTCCAATGTTTTAAAGGACTGTGTCGCAACTTGGCGCCCATCTCACTTGAGCACGTCTCACTTTGGCGCCCATCTCACTTTAGTGCCCGTCATGCAAATTTTAGAAGCAGTTTTAAATTTTACATTTTGTTTTACCCTATAAAATATCTGCTATACTTTCCTGTACGAAAATTATGTGCTTTGCTGGAATCTTTTAGTAAACCGCTGTATCTTGTGCTGATTATCTATATACTAATTTAAATCATAAAATCAACAGTACGTGGTGTGACAACATTATCGAAATCCTACATTAGAGAAATGACGTGGACACTAAAAAATCATTTTGTTAATCATTTTCCCTTATTTTTTTATTTTCTGTATAACATTTCTTTTGTGTCCCTCTCATTCTTTCCTTTGTTTCAGTTTCTTCCTTTCTATTCTCATCATTTTGCATCACACAATTCTATGTCCCACTGCTTTTCCGTTTTATTTTCATATTGCGTTATTTCTGTTTGTTTCTCCACTTTTTTCCATACATTTTTTTCCGTTGCATTCCTTATTATTTTATATTCGTTTGTTTTCCTTTTTTTACATTTCAGTTTCTGTTTGTACTTTTTTCTTTCTATATAGTTTCTTTTCCTTCTTTGCCTTCCTTTCTCTTTTCCTTTTTTCAAAAACTATCATGTTTTGGGCCTAGTCGTTCACCTTGCTGTAATATTTCCTGCTAATTTATGAGCCATCTTCAATTTGTTACAGAGCTTTATGTTACATTATGATCTATAGCAGAGACACATGATATTTCAGGGCTACTGCAAACCGACTTCTACTGACAGGCTTTTT